>CM039470.1:36045197-36150858 GCA_022433065.1 Begonia loranthoides
GAGAGAGAGAGAGAGAGAGAGAGAGAGAGAGAGAGAGAGAGAGTTCATTTACAGACAACACAAACCCATTAATCCATGATATAAAATAGAGAGACAGAGCAAGTACCAGATTTCGAATATCACGATTTTTTGCCGAAATAACACTTAACCGACTAGGTTTGATTTTTTGTTTTTTTGAAACCGAAATGGAACCGATGATAGCAAGAAATCGAGTTGGAAACCGAATCTCGGTTTTGGTTTTCATCGGTTCCATTTTTGGTTCGATTCGGTTCGGTTTGGTTTTTTTCTAGACTTTAAAATTTGGGTATTTGGTTTTGACTCAGTTTTGAGCCTCGTTTTTTGCCCCGTTTTGGCCATATTTAGGCTTAGTTTTGGGGTTTGATAGTTCTATTTTATGCTCCATTTTATAGGTTTAAATAATCTATTTTGGGCTCCATATTATAGTTTTAAAACAATATTAATTAAATAATTAATTAATTAAATAATGATTTAATTAAATAATCATTTAATCAAACAATCATTTAATAACAATGATTTAATTAAACTTCACAAAAAGCCAAAACCGAGAACATAGAGTACAAAGTAAATATCCACATTCCCAAAAGTCTCAATAAATATAAAAAAAAAAACAACATTAAATAAGGATTCAATTATGCCAACAATCAAATATTTAATTATGTCAACAATAGAATTTAACTAAATTTTAAACCAAGAACATAAAGTCTCAAGAAAATATCCAAAAAAAAATAGAACCGATAAATTGAAAATCATAAAGTTCCAAGCAAAAAAATATGTTTACTTTTACAGGGGTGGAATCATTTCAGTTCGGTTCAGTTTTAGACCAAATTGGAACTTAACCGACTCGGTTCAGTATTGAAAAAGAAAAATATTTTTGATTAAATTGGAATTGGAATTAACTCAAATAGAGAAAAAAAATGGAATTAAATTAGTGACTTAAATAGGTTTTCAAATTTAGTTTTATTTCCGGTTCGGTTCGGTTTTTCTCGATTTTTCTCACTTACAACTGAGAACTGAACAGAAATGATCGGTTTGGTTTGATTCTGTCCTAAATTTTATTTTTTTTTCATATCAAAACCGAACCGAACCGATCATTTTTTATCGGTTCGGTTCGGTTACCCGGTTCGACCCAAACTGATTTCCACCCCTACATTAACTATTTTTGCTAACAAATTAACCATTGAACAATGAAAAAAAGTCACCACAAACATCACTGTCACGTTTGCCATTAAACATATTGATTTCGTTTTGGGGCGGATCGAACAAATATTGATTTCAATCCGCTGCGAAACGATATTTTAAAAAATAACGTTATAATATCAATGTTCCGTTGTGGATTGACCATGATCCGCAACCGAGCATCTTGCATCGTTCTAGAGAAATAGTGAATGTTTGCAGATCGATAATTTTCTCTATTTTTCAATTGTTTGGATGCTTGAGGACCTGTTTTCCTTTGTCTTTTCGGGATGCAGAGGTAGGAAACATCTGTGCAGTCATTCGGTGCTTATTAGAGAGATTCAGGCAGGAAAAAAATGATATCGTTTACTCACAAATTTCTGAAGGTCATAACTTTGTGTGCAATTGACCGATTAGGACGATTTTTTTTTTTTTTATTTCGCATAACTTTTCAAGAAATAGAAACTTTTTGTGAAATATATTTCAATCAAGCTCTTGCATCGTTATCATGGCTTCCTCATCAATAGCATGTGCCAATTCTTGATGAACCAATAAAGTCTTCATCTTTACACGCCAAAGACTGAAGTCATTATTTCTTGTAAATTTATCTACTTCAAACTTTGCCATGATTAGAGATTATATTTCTGTTACCGATAACCAATCTCCAAGAACACGAATCTTTATCTGAAGGTCGCGTGTTCGATCCACGCTTACTGCACCAATTGCTGTGCTAAATTTCTTGATAATCAATGATAAAGAAAAGCAGTAAACAGAAAAACAAAAACAACACCGAAGTTTACGTCGTTCAGACACAATCGTCCTACATCCACGGGTATAAGCATCAGTCCTTGTTTTTACTCATTTCAAGATTTTACAGGATATATAACAGCAACACTTCTCTTGTACAACAATCACAAACAAACTAACCTGAGATATTCTACAAGATAAAACTCTCAATATCTCACCATCATTTCTTCTCTTTTTCTTCCTCTGTTCACCTTTGTTTCTATCTCCGATAACATAACAACATACAGATCAAAGATCAAGATCACATTGAAGCTGTTGTAAATACTTATACTCCTCAGAAGAAATAACTGCCAGTGACAGCCACTTGACTCAGCAAAAATATTTCTAATAATAGTGACAAATATAACATCATAGTCCCCAGAAACTAACAAAAGTCGAATCATATAAAATAAAGAATTTAAGATATTGGTGAGTTTTGTGGTACTTATTGAAGTTTTGTACTCAAATCATCATCAATGGGGAGTAGCTTTTAGTGCAGTGGGGAGTTAAGCCCCTCTTGAGAAGATAACGACTGCAAAGGTTGATGTCTCTTGGAAGGGAAAGGTTGCATTTTGCTATTTACACGCGTGAGGGTCCGCCTGGCAAGAAAACTCTCGGCGAGAAGTGATCGGAAAATGGGCGAAGCTCTCTCCTTCAACTTGAGGATGACAAAGAAGAGAACTCTGAAGAATATGAGAATCAGTACAACAGCAGCTAAGTCCCACCACTTTGAATGATGAAGTTGCTGGCCAAGCATGCTTTTGAGGATATCTTCTCCTTTCAATTTCGGACCACCGGCTGCAAACGAGTCGAACTCGAGTCCGATCATGTCATTCTTGAACGCACCCTGTCACGTTTAATCCGAGGTAATCCATATTTTTTGCATATACATTCTATATATTAAAGTTCAAAATGTCATTTATTTACCTGTAATGCCCAAGCACCATAGTTTAGATATGACATTGGGTACCGCCAGAAAAGCTTGGGGAGATTTGGTATCGGTTGGAAGTATCCGGCCGTCATCATCATGATTCCCTTCGAGAAGCGGTCGACAAAATGACGAGTTCTTAGGGCTAAAAAACAAGGACAAACAGAAATGAATTAGCAGTAGCTTGAGCTTACTATATATCCAGCTCCAATTATGACTCCCATCAGAAAATTTGGAACCAGAGAAGCTATGATCATCATTGTACTCTCCACTACTGCAATGGAGCTGACAAAGTCCAGGCAGATGTACACATAGTGAGAAAATTCTGGCCTGAATTTCACCATGTAGAAGAGAATAGTTGCAGTAGTAATAGACATCACGGCCAAGAACGGAGAGGAAGACAGAAAGTTTGATAGAGTGTAAACTCCAACCCCATAATGCCCATTCATCCTTTCCTTTTGAAAAACCTGTTTCATCGAAAGAAATCAGGCCCCGAAAGCTCGGGAAAAATGTGGTTTTTCGTTTTTCGTCTGGAATGGAATTGTGTACCTTCATTTCTTCGATGAACGATGGAAATCCTCCGATGGACATGAAAGTCATGAACCCTGAAACAAAAGCAGCGCAAGATGCTCGAGCCAAAATCGACGAATACCTCGTACCAACGCCGAAGAATATGGTTCCAACGGAGATTGACAAGAATATATAGATGGCCATTCTCATCCAATAATAGCCGACATCTCTCCACATGTTCACGAAGGATCTTCTCGTCAATGTCGTAAGTTGGTTCCACCATTTAGCTTGACTTCCACATTTGATCCCTCTAACAAGCCCTTCCTGTAATTGAATATATTTCTCAAGATTATTGTCGAGGATATGAATTGTAGAAGAAATCTGTTGTAAAACATACCATGGTTGATAGTTGTTGGATTCTGATTCTTGTACTTTTTGCATACTTTGAGGAACCGTATCTGTCTACGAGCTTGGCTTTGATTTCTTCCGTGGATAAGTTAGACAGGGGACTCGATGAGTTGGGAATTTCCTGGAATTTGAGAAAAATAGAAACTTGCTTCGTATCATGTTTTTCTGATTCGATTAGATCGACAATACTTCATATAAATTTGGTATTTTTACTTGTATTCTGCTAGAACCCATGAGCGTTGCCGCGACGGCATCGAAGTCGGAGTTGATGCATCGAAGGAAGTGATCGGAAGGATTTCTTTGGCTTGGACATGCAAATCCAGCTTCAGCGAAGAACTGTAAAGTTGGAGAAGACATGTAAGAACTGATTTTATTTTCATAGTTCCTTCAAACTATTGAGTATTGACATGGAAAAAGCTTTTTTTTTAGAATGAGGATACCTCAACAGCCCCGACGGCTTCTCCAAAATACACAGTTTTGCCACCGGAAAGAAGAAGAAGACGATCAAAAAGAGCAAAAACTTCACTGCTCGGTTGATGAACAGAAGCGATGACAATTCTTCCATCACGAGCAATATTTCGAAGAGTTTGAATCACGAAAAACGAAGAGGCGCTGTCAAGGCCGCTCGTCGGCTCATCGAGGAACAAGAGGCGAGGGCGGGTAAGGATTTCAAGAGCAATGCTCAGTCTTTTCTTCTCTCCGCCGCTTATTCCTCTCAGATGCCAGTTTCCGATGAGCCTGTCTGCACAGTCTTGAAGACCCAGTTCAGTGATTGTTGCTTCTACGATGCTCTTTCTCTCTTCGTTTGTCAAATTGCTAGGAAGTCTCAGACGAGCTGAGAAATCTATCGTCTCCCTCACACTGAGTGTTCCCAAAAGTGTGTTTTCTTGACTCACATATGCCTGCAATTTCAGAGGGTATAAATGGTGATTAATCATTACCACATAATCCAGTTCATATTTATGACTTAACATTTATTAATGAATGATGTATTGCACTTACCACAACACCATAGTCTAGCCTTCTCTTCTTCCCGTTCAGAAGAATATTTCCAGTCATGACTGCGTTTCCTGCTAACCTACCTGTTTAGAAACTCAAACTCAAATCTGTGAATGAGAACCCTTCTGCCAAAAAGACTCAAGAAAACACAGTTTCATTCTAGACAGAAGAGAGATGCATGCTAAGCGAAGTTTCTGTACTTGAAGTGGGTTTCTCTCTCTAGTTTGAGGAGAGAGAGAGAGAGAGAGAGAGAGAGAGAGAGAACCTGTCAAGGAGTCGAGGAATGTTGATTTTCCAGAACCAGAGGGACCCATAACGGCCATGATCTTCCCAGGTTCAGCAAACCCACTAACTTCATCCAGCAATCTCTTCTTCTCCTTCCCTACATTTTTTAAGTTTGAAACCAGCAGTACTGTCAGTTTCTCCCATACCAAATACACAGCCTCTTCCTTTTCTCTCTCCAAACCCATCCCACTTCCAGCACCGTCGTCTCCTCCGCCTTCCACTTTCACCTCCTCTATTTCCATCATATCCCAGAAGAAAAACAGAGAGAGAGAGAGAGAAAAACAGAGGGGAGAGAGAGTTTTCAGTCTGTAGTACGCTTCATTCACAGAAAGAAACCACAGTTCCATACCTAGACTTCCTGCGTGTAAACAGTCGGCTAAAAACAAACACTAATCAAAATCAGAGACTGTTAATCAAAATCAACTAAAAAACTGAACAAGTTTAAACATAATAATTGATGAATCAGAAAACTAGTTGAACGATAAGTACAGCAGAGAGCAAACATGTCTCGTCTTCTTTAATGTTGCATTAATGATAAATCGATGACCACTTTTAGATCTGTGAAGAATAAAGGACCGGGTGTCCAAATGTTGTAAATATATCGTCACCATAATTGGCATGAAAAAATTCAAACTTTTCTGTGTCTAGGGCTCTGCTACCTATCATCCACCGTCCTGCCCATTTCTCCATTTTCAGATCCACGGTATAACTTCAACTCTGTCAGCACTGCACATGAATGAATTAATGTCAGGCTTTTTTATAATTATTTTTCTTCAAGATTGGCAATGGTCCCTCCATGCAAAATACTTCTAATTACAGAATTAGCGACCACCGTATGATTAGTGTTCATGGGGGGAGGGGAATTAGTGATATAAATACAGATTAAAACATTACCATTGCCCAAAATACAAATAAAGAACTAAAAAAAATTTCAGAAAACAAAGAAAAGCTGTATTTTTAAAATCAGAAAAAAAAAAGTATTGTTAATTATTTAGTGCAAAATTCAAAGTGTGCAATTAGTGTTGAATCTACTTTCTTCTCCCCTATTTATTTATGGTTTGTAGTCATTGGAGCTATCTGAACCTGATTCGGAAAAGCAATTCAAAAGAGTAACATCGATTGATGAATTTAGGCTATTACCTCGTCGGTATTTAACATATGTGACATTCAAGGCCTCCATTTCTGCATTGAATTGGTTAGAGATTGATCGATAACTGAAAAAAAAAATATAATACGAGACACTAGATTTACGTAAAAAAAATATTTTGAGAAAAAATCACAAATAGATAAATAAATCCACTATAAAGATTGAGATATAACTGTGAGTTTTATGATTCTAACTTATTTCAATTTATAGAGAAAACAAAATCCTAAATAAGATTTAAAATGTGGACCCACCGGCCCAACTTGACTCAATAGAATTTGAGTCACGCTGAAATCTAACAATCTCCACTTTGACATGAATTCTATGAAATAAATCCATAGCACGTAATCGTCAGTCTGACCCAACAAAACAAATTCAAATCCTGAATTCTGACAATCTTTATCTCGAAACAAATTCTGTTACAAATAACTAATTTTTAAATTTTCAAAATTTTCTCTTCCACTCCCTTAAAAAAGATCTATAACGAGGGCATGTCTACTAGTCTAAAAGAAATATACAGATCACTAATATAAAAGTCTTCAAAGGTAAATTCAGCAATTAATGCTTAACAAATTTAAAAAATACTTAAATCACAATGATGGCATCTTCAAATCCCACAAAGAGTTATCCAAATCTATGTGACTATATCTCGTCTCTTAACCTGCCATATCAAAACTGTCATTCAAAATCTTTTTAAAATTCTACCATCGTTATCTTACCATAACGAAATATCGAATCTCGACCTAAAAGTGAAATATCTACTTTAATGATCTCATCGACATAAAAACACATTTTTAAACAAAATATCTGACCCAAAAGTCATAGTCTTCAATAAAATATTCACCCTAAAATTTGAAGTGAAAATTCACAGATATCACAAAATTCCAAAAGATATCTTCAAAATTCAGATATTTTTGTTATAACAAATCATCCCCAAAATCAAATCAAATGTAATCACTAGAATAATCGCAGATATCACAAAATTCAAACCTAATTTAAATTTCAACCAAAAATAATCTTCAAGATTAAAATATTCCTACGATTCCAGATCTGACATAAATCATTAAAATTAATCTCCCAAAAATATTCCAAAAATCCTAAGGATTTTCAATAATTTTTATCTCTACCAAAAAATTCAATTTTGTAGAGAACACTTTCATGGTAATCCTAATCGAAACGGCTTGACAAGGAAAATGGAAAATAACGATGCAGATTTATGGCGATTGGCAATAATTAGATATCCTCTGATGGTGAACTTGTTGCTCAAAGGTACAACACCTCAGACAAACTCAAAAGCAAGGAAAGATCAAAGCTTTCACGATAGATATAGCAACAGTTTCTGATGGCTGTTGAACAACAGAGAAGAACAAATCTTCATAAACAAGACAAATGGCAATGGGAACAATTTTCCCTTTTTTTTTTCTTTTCTTTTTCCCAAAAATTGTAATTTTCTGAAAAATTACATAAATCTTATTCGATGCGGAATGACCGGAGTAAATTTGTTTCAACACACTTGGAAACATGAACTCCTGAAACCAAAGTTCTGATACCATTTGTTTGAGATCGAACGATAACCAGAAAAAGAAAATACGTTGTGGGGCACCCGATTTACGTGGAAAAACCCTTTCGGGAAAAAAATCACGGGTAGAGGAATAAATCTAGTATGAAGATCGAAATATAACAGTGAGTTTTGCGACTCTAGCTTATATCAATTTATAGAGAAAAAAAACTCTAAATAAGATTTATAATGTGGGTCCACTAGCCCAGCCCAATAGAATTCGCGTCACACTGAAATATAACACAATTTAGTGTGACCTAAATTTGATGAGATCATACAGGTAAGCTTATTGTAGATTTCATTTATAATTTATTTTCTTTATAAATTCATGTAAGTTAAAGTCGTAAAATTCATGATTGTATTTTGATCTTTATAATAGATTTGTTTATATGTTCGTGGTTTTTTCTCGAAATGATTTTTTTTTCGTAAATTTGATATTTCATATCGTATTTTCTTTTATCTATTATTGTTCGATTTCTAACAAGTAGTATCATTGCTTAGTTGGGAGAGAGATAATAGAATTCTGGTTTCAAAAGTCATTCCGCATCGAACAAGATTTTTGTATTTTTTTAGAAAATTACAGTTTTTGGGAAAAAAAACAGAAAAATGGAAAAAATTTTCCCTCTGCCATTTGTTTTGTTCATAAGGTTTTTGTTCATCTCTACCATCCCACCATCATTAGAAATTATTGTTTTGCCCATTGTGAAAATTCTGATTTTCACTTGTTTTGAGTTTGAGGGAGTTGTTATAATGACACAGTTTTTCCTTTCTTAAAATGTGTGTTAAAACTTTTCTTTTATAAAAATAGCGAAAGACTTTTCATTAGTAAAACAAAACAGTTTAAAATGTGATAAATAAATTTTCTTTCTTTTACAATTTAATACTTTACAAAATTCTTTACAAACCATTTTTTTTAAATTCTTTAGCCTAGTCAGCTATAAGATCTGTGCGTGCGAATCTTCATCAACTACTCATTAACCTGTTCTTCCATGTATCTACATCATAAGACTTAAACTATAAGCTTAAGGTTCAGTAATTGCTATGAAATAAATATGCAATGCACATGCAGCTTTAAAAATATGTATGCAGTTTTCTGTTTTTGTTTTCGTTCTCCTTTTCGTTTACATTGTCTGCTTCGTTGCCAAGCTCACGCTTGCAGTCCAACCTCACGACTTTGTTCCCAGGATCAGACAGCAGAGCACAAAGCAATGAACTATGATCTCATCCTTTATCGTTGTCTTGACTTGACTTTACTGTTCTGCCTTAAGTATTCAACTCAAACCTCAACCACTGGGAGACCAATCCACCCAAAGTCTCTAACCATGGGGACCATGTTCATTAAGACTCTGTTCATGAGTTTGAGCTTAACACCAAAACCTTAACTGTTTAATTTTGGAATGCAACTCAACCATTAGGGGACCAATCCAACCAAAGCCTTTATACATAGGGACCACGTCCACCAAGCCTTTGTTCATAAGTTACATGTCAAAGCCTCAACTTATTACCATGGGGACAACGCCCACCAAACCTCTAACCACAGGGGAACAATACGCCCAAGTCTCTTAGCTACATTGGAATCTTATTCCCAAAGCCTCAACATATATATTAACTTCTTAGTTTCCTTTATCTTTTTCTTTACTTTACTTTACCATTTATCATTTAATATTCGTTTCCATTCTCTTTTCAAAAATCATGTTTAAAACCATTTTCGTATCATTTTGAAAACCATGATGCATCAATGCTCGTAAATGCATACAGTATATCATATCATATGTAATACCCAAGGTATTCTATTTCATGTAAATATTGGATTAAGTGAAAAGTAATATTTTTGTCATTGTCAACCGTCACACTTTACTGCTGGAATTATCATTATGAATGATAAAGTCTTAAACACCTTGAAGTTTATTGAATTTACAAGGATATGGTTAATTATTATTAGGAAAATAAGGATTTATATAATTGCGGTCGAATATTTTATGTGACAAATTGGTGGTCGGATGTTGCGGTTGATTGGCTACTAACATTGATCGACTGGCGAATTTGGAAGCCGAATTCGCGGCTGATCAAAAGAATTGGCGGTCGATCATCCAAAGAAGAATCGATCGATCAGCAATCTGAAAAGTTGTCTGAAACGATAACTGTCGCCTGGAAGCTTCTGGGCTTGACTCTTAACGCTTCAAGGAATGTTCAAACGTCCCTCTTCTTGGCTTTTCACCTTCGTATGGAAGCTAAAGAGTTACTGAATGTGTTCTATATATTGGGTTGTGTGTATGTTGGAAGTTTTCTTTTCGAAAACAAAAGTGTGTTGTATTGGGTGCTTTGGTTCTGTGAGACGCTTCGACAGTGAGGAAGAGCTCCTACTAAGGAAGGAGAAGAGAAGGGTTAAGTGAGGTAAGGAATAATGTGTGTTCTTTTTCTATAAGAACCTACATCACGGGAATAAGATTGATTGTGTTTCTCTGTAATTTCTCATGTCTGTTTCATGCAAGATATTGTTTCTATCATGGTCTACTGCTTGTAGTCTTTACTGTATGATTTCTTAGATATATTCTCTGTGATATTATGTCTTCGTTAATGGTTCCCTACTTATGTTGTTCTCTGTTGTTTGGATTGCCAATGGTATTGATGATAACAACTGAAGTTTATAGCATAAAGATGAGTTCTGCTCTGCATGATTAGTTGTTATTCTTTGCAAATATTATCTCTGTGATGGATTTATGCTTAGGTGATTCTCTGTATGATTAGTTGTTCCTCTGCATAGTTTATTCCTATAGTCTAGACACTTCGTTAATGAATTCTATTTTTCTATAATTGTTCTTCCATGCATGATTTTCCTGTGATGTTTCCTTCTGTGAGTGGTTTCCGTTTATGAGTTCCTGGTTGTTTTGGTTTGTCAATAATATGGGTGATATAAAATAATCTCTTAGTAGCAAATAGCGAAAAAAATGGTTTTACATGATTTCCTTAAGAATTATGTTGTCATGGATATGTTCCTTGCTAGTGGGTTATTCCTTGTATGCTCTATGTATGTTTTAAGGTATTAAAATATATTGATAAATTGTATATCACCATATAGGAACTGTTTCTTTAAAAATTAATATGTGAATATAGGAGATTATAATATGTGTTATAGAAATAATTATTAGTTACATTAAATTACAAATATTGATGCTTTGGTGCATAGTATGGATATAAAAAAAATTTAGATTAACAACATGATTAAATTTATTAAATAGTATGTGTCCTAAATGCATATTAAATTAATTGTTGCCATAGGTTAGTAGCATTACTGTTAAATAATATGTTAGAAATAATGCGTGAAGGATAAGGGAATAAATGTATGGTATAGCTGTTAGGGTAAACTATAATATGTTAGTAAAAGTATGTTTAGTGTTAAATTATAATTGATATATGATTCTTGCTCATTGTTTGATAATTGTTTGTAATATTGTTGTTATATATAAATTGTTGTGTGACATTCATATAAGCATGTAAATAGGGTTGCATATTATGCATTGCATGGGAATAATAATGAAGATAATAAATGAGTGTTTTCTATGTGGGTTTTGGGACTTAAGAGATTGCTCTCACATAAAAAACAACATGTTTGGCTAAGTTCGAAGACTTAAGAGGTTACTCTTACTTAACGGGTGGGTGAGTTCAGAAACTGAAGAGGTTGCTCTCACCCAAAAGTAAATTAACGTAAATGTAAGTGGATTCATTTTTAGGTGAGTTTGGAGATTGAGGAGGTTGTTCTAACCCAGCTTACTGATCTATTAGACTTATGCATGTAGAGTTATCATAGATGTTGCATCTGCATTTCATTTATATTCCTTACTGAGTAAGAGACTCATTATTCTTCCTGTAATGTAGGTATCAATTGTGATCTAAATGAAGTGCACGTGAAAGAAGTGTAATGCGATGCAAGCTTGTGTGACCATACGCGGATCGATCTCAGGGGTTATGCCTCAAAAGAATAAAAGTTGTTTAAATTACATAAAGACTCTATTTATGGTTTTTAAGTATTTTAAATTATGTTATTCCGCAAAACAGTTTAAATGCTCTTATTATTTTGCGTAAAGTACTTTAATGTTTTCTCTTAAATATATTTAAATGAGTTTTTGAAAGATTCAAAATTTTATGAATATGCGAAAATGTATAAATGGAAATTGGATATTACATCATCACTATAACCTCAAAACATGCTCAATATCATATCTCTTAACGTAAATAACGTAATTCTAATAAATACATCATCAAGCAACAAGCAGCAATACATTCTCAAACAATAGCATGATCAATATCAAATCTTATAATCCTCAAAGCATGCACCATATCAGATCTATAACTTAAAGAACCTAAAGCTAATAAACACAGTTAGCATACAAATTCTAACTCTTGCGATGTAGCTTTCGGCCAAACAGAAGCAATATCACTTATTTGTCATCCGTAATGCTTTTAACACTTTATTTTTCTTCTTAAATTCCTTCAAAATCATTAAATAAACAATTATCAATAACCATTCCCAATTTCTCAAACTTATGTCTTGATACCATGCACATCAATTACCATTCAATTCAAGGATAATTGAATAATTGGAAATTAAACCATACTCATCATTCTTCTTATTTCCCATATTCATCCTCACAATAAAAATGATTACTACCCTCATTAGCTTCCACTAAGCAAATCTAACAGAGAGCTCTCCCCAACTAATCGTGAATAACATTCCCAACTATTAACAGAGCAGCAACTATAACAGGGAACAATTTCCATTCACATAGTATACGAATGCTCACAGTCCTATTAAGTAGTAACCAATTGAACCTTATTCTCACCATTTTCTATATCATTAATAATCACATATTATTAATCTTAACATCATCTGAGCATAATTAATCATTTCAATCTCATAAGCACAAGCCAAATTACATAATAGAATATTGCATTGATAGACTCTCAGGCAATAAGCAACCAAAGAACAAACTTCACATGAGCAGAGCAATATACAACAATGGCCATGAGAATACCCAACATATAGAACCGAACTTCATCAATAGAACATAACATCCAATAATCCTTTATCTTTTACAACTATCCCAGTAAAATCCATAAATAGAGACGAAGAAAATCTCCATACCGGAAGAGCACCCGAGAAAGAAACTGATGCACCTCCGAATCTGGATGCTAGAGCCCGAACCATGAAGCTCATTGCTTTTCTAACATGCTTTCATTTTGCAGGGAAAGGAACACTGAGAACTTTAAAGATGAACCTTTGCAAGAGGATAGAGGAAAGCCACATCATATGCTCACTAGGGATTATGGTGCAACCTCTCAGCTCACCCACTCCACCCGTGGCCAAATTGGAGGATCATATCACCGAAGCTAATAATAACCCCTAGCTTGAGATATTTTATTCATGCTTATAAACTTAATTTTATTTGTATTGTATGTTCTTTTTTGTTAGATTTAAGTTGATTAAAATGTTGAATCTGTGGGAGTGCTCGGCTAGCATGTTAGCCGAGTCCTCATGACTATTTTCTTGTTAGAAGGGCATACTTGTAATTCTTCCTTGAGGGCAGGCTTAAGGAAGTATTTAATCTCCTTAAGGGTGACCTAATCTTCAGTTTTGGAACCTTAATTTTCAGCTGCATTTTTGTTTTGGAGTTTTTCTCTCAAAACACCTCGGGTTTTTTGTCTTGCCTTGACGCAGACTCTTCACCAAACATTCCTTTCCTCATGGTTTTGCCATCTTTGGAGGAAGGGTCTTACATTGAGCTCTCCCAATACTTCCCTATAAGTATTACTCAAGAGCAGAGAATCAGAAAGTTGGCGGAAAACAAGTTGGAGTGGCCTTTGCTCAAGGGTCCATTGAAGTCGCGGTTTCCGAGCTTAGGAGATTTGCGGACCAACTTGTAGTTTGCTTATGTTTTCAAACATAGTTGATTCTGGAATTTGGGAATGTTCTTCTTCTTTGGATTGTACTGAACTAGTGTTAATTTGGTTGTTTTTAGAATTAAGCCCTTGAAGTTGTGCAATGAATTTTGAAGATAGCAGATTCTGTTTTTATTGATTAATACCCGAGCAACAATTTTGTCGATTTCATAACTCTGTATTCCTAAAGAATTTGATTGTAATTTTTGGAGTGAATCTTTCTCACTGTTAATTTTACACACCCTCGAAATTTGGTCACCATTGGACATCGGGAGTGAAAGGTTGGTCATCGTTAATTGGATGTTACCGAATCTATTTTGTAATTCTGTTTTCCAGATAGCGACTTGCAGAAAGCATAACTCTGTTTGTATTGTGAATTGGAGCATGATTATTGGAGACAACATTTATTTTTGTGATTACTAGTTGCCCTCCAAATTTGACGTCAATAGTCCTTTAGAAATGAAAGTTATTGGCCCTTTTATCTGGTGGGCTGAAACTGTCTTTGTTGATTCTATTTTTGGGCAGTGTGTTGTAATGTGGATAATTTTCGTTCCATTGTGATTTTGATCGTGAATTTTGGATTGAATCTTTTCCATTGGTAGTTCTTTAATTCCTGTAAATTTGAGTGTGATTAGCTGCCTGCACTGGAAGTTATACCAGTTTGAATTTCAATCCACAGATTTTCCTTAGCTGTTTGAGCACTCATCTTCAATTTGGTTCCTTTGCACTTTGAGGTGCATCAAAAACCTAGAAGAATTGAAGACAGAACTTCCCTCGCCACCTTCTTTCTTTTTCTTCTTCTTCACAACAACCCACTTGTTAAACCCGAGAATTTTCAAGATAGTAAATTCTACGTGTAAATTTTTCGCTTTAAAATCGGTCATAACGTTGAAAAGTTGACTTGAATTGTCGCGCAGCTACCACGTGTGAAATTTTGGTCAATTAATCAAATCAGTGGAATTGAAAATTTCTTAACGGAAAATTTATTAAGGAAAAGGATTTGGAGAATTAAATTGGACTGAAAACATCGTCGGGTAATAATCGGAATAAATCGAGATTGAAGATGAGATTTTAGAGATAAGTTAAATTAATATATGATATATATATATATATATATATATATATATATATATATATATGTATTTATGTATTAAATGGATTAAAGAAATAAGGAGAATAGAGATTAAGGTTTAAAATGAAATAAGAAGAAAAAAGATTAAGTGTATATGAATGTGTGGGAGAATTATAAGTGGAAAGAAGAGGGAAGTTAGGAGATAGTGGCGCCAAAATGAAAATAAAAGGAAAATAGATTGGAAATTTAGAATTGGAGAGAAGAAGTAAATTAAAATAATAATAATAATAATAATAATAAAAGGAAAGATTGATAGTGGAGGGTTTGGTTCACTTGTTCTATTTTCTTTTAGCCGACAAGAACACTTGGAGAGGGAGAGAAAGGGGCCTCTCGGCGGAGAAGAGGAATCGAGAGAGGGATACCGCGACGACAAACTGCACCGGCGAGCTCTGTGCGAAGGTGAGCGGCGAGCGACTCTGTCCGAGCGAGAGTCGACGGCAGGCGAGCGACGAACGACTGTCAATCGCAGAGGACAGGACCGGCGACGCTTCTGTACGGCGAGGACAGAGCCGAGGAGTTCCATTTCTCCGATTCGCAGACTCTGGTGAGTAATGCAGAATCTGATTATGTTTCGCTTTCAGTGGGGGATTTTTCGGTTGAGTTTTCTACTTTGGATTCTGACAGTTTTGGACGAGAGAGGGAGACTAAGCAGCGGAGGAAAATCAGCTTCCTCCATTCTCCAATTTAGGTGAGGATTTCTTGCATTTCGCCTGTCTTTTACAGTTTTGTTACCTGTCTGGGTGAAAAGAAAATGCTGGATGATTTTCAGTTCCTCAGCCAACTTAAGGTTGATTTACTACTGTTTTGGGATGTATAAATGCTAATAAATTTGGTTTCTGTTCAATGATAAGATTCGGGTCGATTTATGGATACGTTATGTTGGTCTGTTCGATGGAAAACTCTGTTGTGCTACGGTTTCCATTTAAAATATGTTTGTCATAAATTATGCCTTGTGATTTCTGTTTTAGTGGAGACCCAAGTGTTTGTTGGTTGTTGTTGCGAAGGTTATAACAATAGAAATTTGGATTCTATTTTTGATGTTGGGTTCTTTGTTGGATTGGTTTTCACATAAATATGTTGAGCATATTAAGCCACTTATAGTCCTGGTAATAGCTTTAAATGGTGGACTTGATGTTGTTTAAGCTTCGAGTTTTCAGAATGTGTTATTCCAAATTGAAATTGTTTGTTTACAGTCCACTGTAGAGATTGGTTTGGGTTTGGTCATTTGTTATTATTTGGACACTCTCGGATCTTTGGTTGACCTGAGGAATTTACCTGGTTTAGTTGTTGATAGTTTGTGATGAGGACACACGTTCTATGAGCTGAGTTTTAAGTTGCATCTGTTGGTTATGGCATAGACACTAAAAAGGTAAATTGTCATGTTAAATGGGTTTAGCAATTCTTATTAAGTTGTTGAAGGTCCTCAAGGAATTAAACTTTGTTGGTTGTGTAAATTTTGTTGCGATTTAAATATGGGAACTATGAAAAGTTGAGATATGTTAAGGAATGTTAATGACCTATGCCACGACATGTTGATTTTACGTTGCTCATTGTGTAGAGAACTTAGTCGGGGTTTTTTAGATACGTCACTTACACTTCAGTTGGGCTCCTATCGTCGATATAGGAACCTTCCACTCTTTGTTTGGGCATTTTGATTTCAATTATTGTGTTTGACATATTTTAGGGCTCTGACGAGTTCGAGGACTTCGAGTTGATACTTGATGTTACTGCTTCTTCGGTTAAAAGGAGAGATCACAGTCGAGGTAGGGGTTTTATACTGAGTTGTTTTGCATTGCATTACATAGTTTTCAAAATCGTATTTTGTGGGATACCACATATGAAAAACCTGACGGGGACTGTTCGACAGCACATTAGTTTTTTATATTATGTATGTATGAAGATTTTACACGTTTGCTTTTGTTCATCTGATTTTATGGTGTGATATACTGGATACTGTCACGGGTTTGATAGATCCTCTTGGCACTTTGGACGGTCCGGGCGTCAAAGTATTAGGAGGCTATCCCCGGTACATCTCCTGCTGCATGGAGATGGTTTGTTTGCGTGCTGTGTGAAATATGAAATCCCCAAAACCTGATCAGGGTATGTATCACGTGCGTGTCGTTGACAGAATTTGCTCATGACACTCCGGAAGACGGTTGGGTTTACGAACCGCTGTCATTTGGGTATATATCACGGGTGTGTCGTTGATGAAATTGCTCATGACACCCCAGAAGACGGGTTTAGGTCTACGGACTGTCGTCATTTTCTCTTCCTCCAAGCTCATGAGGTGCTGCCCGGAAATGATCGTCGCCTTTCTATGTGTTTGTTTGGGGGATTCCATGAGTGTTCCTTCGTTTTCACGGATTATAATTTCTGTGCTGAGACACGATGAGAGTACTTTAACATATAGTTGTCTATGTATATAACCATGTTTTCTAAATATTTTGTCGGAGGCTTTTGGGCCATATTTCCTTACGTTAAAAAAGATTTTTAAATGTTTTTGAAAAACGTACATATTTCTTAAAATTCATGGTTTTAAAAAAACTAGTAAAACAAGTTTTACATGTGCATTATATTTAGTATAAGTTCTATACTAAGCTAGTCAATCATTTCAATCGACTTATTTTTTTCAGGTAAAGAGAAGATTAATTAAACTTGAGTGAGATTCAGAATAGAGACTTTGTTATATTTCATATCATTCATCTAGTTAAAATTTCATTTATCGTTAAGCAAATATTTGGGATGATCATATAATCTTTAATTTGGATGATTGTAAAAGATTACTAAACTTGGTGGATCTTCTGGATTGTATGCATAGTGTACTTATTTGGATTTAAGGTTTATTATCTTTGTATTATTTATTATTCTCGCAATCACTAAATGGACTGTGGTTCATCTTAATGGGTCGCGGTTGGATATTTATTCAAGTCTTATGTAATAATTTAACAAGCTTTAGGTTAGGTGACCGGGTCGTTTGGCCCGGCGTTTGTGTCGACCCCCCTTCGGGTCGTGACAGTGTTCTCACCCTCACTCTCACGGTCCACAACTCACTCACTCACCTCACTCTCTCTCTTTCTCTTCTTTCACATGCGGCCTTTTCTCTCAAAAGCTTCCCCCAGAAGCTTTTTCACCCACCACTTAAAGTGGCACACATCCAAGTTGCCACAAAAAAAGGAAGGACACGTAGAAGGATCACATAAAACGTCGCCTTAGGATTCATGCAAAAACTGGTCGAGTAACCCAAGCCATCGTTGACCACAACAACATTTAAAAACTCAACTTCCACTTTTTCACATGGAATCGGTCGATTGCTGATCGATCGGTGCGATCAGCCCTTCCAATGTAGTAACTTCGCCTCTGTAATATTTTTCGGTCAACTATTTTCATGTGTGCAAGCAAGCGACCATTTTTGTCTTTCAAGTGCAACATCTGGTCTTTCATGAAGACCGAACATCCTTTCTCCAATAGTTGACCCATGCTAAGAATGTTACTCTTCAAGTCGGGTGCATAGTATACATCTTTCACTGTTCCATCATTTCTATCCTTTTTGAAAAATGTATTTTTTCTCGGCCTTTGACTTGAACTTTCGACGCGTCTCCAAAAAGCATGTGACCGTCTTTAATCTCTTGCATATCAACAAAGAGATGTTTGTGTCCACACATATGATTGCTAGCACCAGTGTTGAGATACCATACCATGTCGTTTTTTGGATTGGTTTCCTTTTAGGCCATTATGAGAACGTCATCGTCTTTCGTCTCATCTTTTGCAATTAAATTCACGTTTTCTTCCACTTTCTTCTCGGAGTAGCATTCCTTTGTGTAGTGTCCATACTTGCTGCAATTGTAACACTCGACAGTTGAACGATTCGACTAGCCACCTCTTCCACGACCATGTCCTCGTCCTCGTCCACACCAATTTTGTTTGCTAGTCTCACCCTTCTTTTCACGATTATTTTCGCGATCGCGTCCTCTGCCGCGACCAAAACCATGGCCTCCACGACCATGTCCTCTTCCTCGGTTGTGTTGTGCATACATTACTTTATCCTCCTTAATAGTCGTCTTCATTTGTAAGGCCTCCTCCAAAACTTCTTGTGCCTTCTTCTTCTTCCTTTGTTCATGTGCGTCAAGAGAGCTCACAAGTTCATCGACAGTCATCTCTTCCAAATTCTTCGACTCCTCAATTGCGCATACAACATTCTCAAAATTCACGGTTAATGACCGAAAAATTTTCTCTATGACTCTTGCATCCATGAGGGTTTCTCCATTGCGTTTAAGTTGATTCACCACTGTTTGCACACATGTGATGTAGGTTGATATGTCTTCTCACTCCTTCATTTTCATGGCCTCCAACTTGCCACGAAGAGTTTGAAGTCACACTTGTTTAACTTGGTCAGCACCCTTGAACATTTTTTTGCAAAATGTCACATGCTTCTTTCGAAGTTGTTGCACATCAATCTTCTCAAAACCCAACTCATTTATGCTTGAAACATGAGATAGAGAGCAGTCTTGTCATTCATTCGCGTTTCTTTTAACACTTTTAATTGATTTACTGTCAAGGCGCCAGTGGCTTCCATCTCCATGAAACCGGTTTTGACTACTTCCCACGCATCTTGTGCACCAAGCAACGCATGCATTTAAATGTTCCAATTGTCGTAGTTCATCTTGGTGAGTCATGGCAGTGGCATTTGTCCCAACGGTGTGCTCCTATGGTTCGACATGACTCTGATACCAATTTGATAAAAAAAAATGGAGTGTTTGGCAAGAAAGAGAATCACTATACCAAAGTTTCTTCAAGATTTGTATTTCACTCTTTTTTCTCAAATGAGCACAATACAATATTTAGAGACTCAATAAGACTCTTCAAATTTGTACAATAATCGAAACAATAAACATTCTTAAGGACATTAAAGACAGAATACGAAACATCACAATTTCTGACATTTGGTTACTAAAACCGTCATAGCTTCTTCTAGAGAACTCCAAACGAATTGAAACTTAAACTTTCTAAAACTAGATATCTGGGGCATTGAAATCTATAGGCCATATGTTTAATTTGATTGCCATTTGACCCTTCAAATTCTTGTTGAAAAACACCCCATATTGCAGTACGTTTTGAGTTTAATTCTCAACAGTACCAACCCAACTGAAGCAGGGAGAAGAAGAGCTACTCATCTTTGTTAGCGTCGTCTTTTGAGAAGCATTATCTTTCAAGCTCTTCTTTGTAGAAAAACATCCGCGGGAGACCACAACATCTAAAAGATGATCGGGATAGGAGAGAGAGATGGAAGTCACCTCTTTTAACATTTGGAGTAACGAAGAGAGTATTTGTTGGTAACGCTTCTAACATTAAGGTGTCAAAAATCAAAATTAAAATTTGTGGTATCAGTTGAAGAGATTCTATAATTTAGAGATCATATTGATAATTATTATTATTTTTAGGGAAAATGACAAACCAACCATCTTCCTTTACAGTTAGTGACAAACCAATCATCATCATTTTTTTGCTAACAGTTTAACCACTGAACTTTGAAAAATTACCGCTACGAACATTACCGTTAACTTTCTGAAAATTGCAATGCAAAAGAACAAATACCCATGGGAAAAATAGAAAGAACCCATGATTTATAATAGATTTTCAGTGGAAAAAAGGTAATATCCATAGATAGTGGATTTAGAAGATTTTGGATTTTGTAAATGAATGAATTTAGAAGATTTCGAGTTTTATAATTTAGAAGATTTTGTAAAAGAATGTTAATGTTTTAGTTTTCAGATGATTTAAAATTGTTTTACACAGTTTGTCGAAGTTTTTCCACGAAGAAGACAATGAATTTTTTTTATTTGCAGACGAACCACGGCGGATTGACGACGAACCGTGGCGGCTTGATGCCGAATCACAGCAGTTTGATAACAAACCGTTGTGGTCTACTAAATGATCCGCGGTGAACCATCAAAATTATAGTGTTATTTTTTAAAAAATATGGAGTCATGACGGCTTGTAAACTAAGCCGTCTCGGCTCGACATTATCACGTTTAACAGTAAACATAATAGTGATGTTAGCGACATTATTTTTATAGTTCAATGGTTAATTTGTTAACAAAAAAAAGATAATGGTTAATTTATCACTTAACATATTTGATTTGTCATTTTCTCTTATGTCTTATTATTATATGGGAAAATGACAATTCAACCATTGTGGTTTATGATCAATGACAAGTCAACCATTGTGTTATGTTTTCTAACAATTCAACCATCCACGTATGCTAAAATGACAAATCCACCATCGCCGTGAGAAAAAAAAATTGAGGGTACGCCAATTTTGGCTTGGACGCTGCAGCGTCGAGGCAATTTTTGCCTGGAAGCCGCAGTCTCAAGGCAATTTTTTCCTGGAAGCCGTGGTCTCCAGGCAATATTTGCCTGGAAGCCGCGGTCTCCAGGCAATTTTGCCCTGGAAGCCGCGGTCTCCAGGCCATTTTTGCCTAGACGCCGCGTCCTCCAGGCAAAACGACCTCTTGAATTTCAAACGACCATAACTTTTGCTACGAGTGTTGGAATTGACTGCATACGGTATCAAATTGAAGCTCTTTCAGAGATCTACGAATTGCCATAGGGTTTATCCCATGATTCCACCTTTTCGGCTCCATAATCAATTGTTTAATCACTGAAATTTGGGATTAAAACATACCAAACATTGTTTTTATCAAAAATTTGAGGGCTTAAACGATTGATTTTGGGGCTAGAAAAGTCGGATCATGGGGTAAACTCGATGACAAGTCATAGATCTTTGCAAGAGCTTCGATTTGATACCTTTTGCGTCCAATTTTGACACTCGTAGCAAAACAAGGCTTGGACGCCACGGCGTCCAGACAAAACGACCTCTTGAACTTCAAACGACCATAACTTTCGCTACGAGTGTGAGAATTGGAGCCAAAAGGTATCAAATCGAAGCTCTTTCGGAGATCTACGAATTGCCATAGGGTTTATTCCATGACCCCACTTTTTCAGCCCCAAAATCAATTGTTTAAGCCCTCAAATTTGCGATAAAAACAATGTTTGGTATGTTTTAATCCCAAATTTCAGTGCTTATACAATTGATTATGGAGCCGAAAAGGTGGAATCATGGGATAAACCCTATGGCAAGTCGTAGATCTCTAAAAGAGCTTCGATTTGATACCTTATGCGTCCAATTCCGACACTCGTAGCAAAAGTTATGGTCGTTTGAAGTTCAAGACATCGTTTTGCCTGGAGGCCACGGCGTTCAGGCAAAAATGGCCTGGAGACCGTGGCTTCCAGGAAAATATTGCCTGGAGACCGCGACTTCTAGGCAAAAATTGTCTCAGGCAAAAATTGCCTGGAGACTGCGCCTTTCAGGCAAAAATTGCCTGGAGACCGCGGCGTCCAGGCAAAAATTGCCTAGAGATCGCGTCTTCTAAGCAAAAATTGCCTGGACGCCATGGCGTCCAAGCTAAAATTGGCGTACCCTCAGTTTTTTTTTCTCATAGCGATGGTGGATTTGTCATTTTAGCATACGTGGATGGTTAAATTGTTAGAAAATATACCACAGTAGTAGACTTGTCATTGATCGTAAACCACGATGGTTGAATTGTCATTTTCCCATATTATAAAATACCTTTTGTTAGATAAACAAATTTTTTATATTAAAAAAATTCTTCCCTTTGTAAACTTACTCAAGAGTCAAGACTAGTTTTTGTTTTAAAACGATAATAACTCGTCTTTCCCAGACAAAGTCCGAAATACCCTTACCTTCTGCTTAGGGTTTTGCCTGAACCTCCTCTTTTCTTCCTCTAAACCCAAGTTCACTTCTTGCAGCATTTGAGCCACAGAGAGTGAGGGAGTGATGGAAGAGAGATTGAGCAACTCATGGCGTCTGACGGTAAATGAGAAGAAATTCATAAAAGCTGCCCTCCTCTCTGATCTCAGGATAGATGGTCGTCGCCCTTTTGACTACCGCAACATCAATATCAAATTTGGCAGGCAAACTTTTGGTTTCTCTCTCTTCTAAACAATCTCTATTTCTTTCTGAATCTCTCTCGATATTTTTGTTGTTGTTTTTCGAACAATTTCTACGGTGCAGGGATGATGGTTCGTCGGAGGTACAACTTGGTCAGACCCGTGTCATGGCATTTGTGACCGGACAATTGGTTCAACCTTATCGTGATCGTTCTAACGAGGGTACACTTGCCGTCTTCACTGAATTCTCTCCAATGGCTGACCCTTCTTTCGAGGCGGGGCGTCCTGGAGAGTTAGCTGTAGAATTGGGCCGCCTCATTGATCGCGGTCTACGGTAATTATCATTTTTTTGTCGCATTAATCTTCTTTCTGATGAAATCTATGTGGGCCTGTTTACTTGTTTCTGTTAAATATGTCTCCGAAAATCAAACGAAAATCAAACTGAATCCTGCGGGTTTGTTTGATTTTCCTAACATTTCTAACGTAGCATGCCGAAATCTTTTAGCTCTAATGAGAGGGTAAAGGAGCAAGTTTAGTCGTGAAATTCGTTATGACTGATAAAAAAAAAATTATGAAATGTACGATGACTAGGCTTCGTTATGATTCATGTATGTATTGAAATTGATCTAACTAGGATCAGAAGATGCAATGCAGGGAAAGTAGAGCAGTGGATACAGAATCTTTATGTGTCATTTCAGGGAAGTCGGTCTGGGCTATCCGTATTGATATTCATATTCTCGATAATGTGGGGTAAGACAAGTGTATTCATTATTACATTTATTCAGTGTTCATAATTGTTAATGGTTGCATATGTGTGTTCTTTATTTCCATTACATTTCGGAAGCAGAAATCTTGTGGATGCTTCCAATATTGCTGCATTGGCGGCTCTGTTAACATTTAGGAGACCTGAATGCACATTAGGAGGAGATAACGGTCAGGAAGTAATTGTTCATCCACCAGAGGTTAGGTCTGAGATTTATAATTTGGAAGAACTATTTTCTTTAAAATTCAGGAGATTCTACTATCTAAGGTCTAGTTTGTTATATGGATAACATATTTTATTCCGGATAACATATTTTATCATGTATGAATGATACAATTATGACATAATGCTGGAGTTAAAGTCAAGGACATATAACATCAACCTAGGCCGGCCTGAGCAACGAAAATGCATTCTGATTGTCATGGAATAAACACGCTCATAATGAGTGAACATGATGTCATTGCCCTGGAAGGAGTTCTATTGTCATCGAATAAACACGCTCATAATGAAATGTGTAGATGCCACTCTTTTATTTGACTATGATGTCTCCATATGGCAGGTAAGGGAACCGCTTCCGTTGATAATACACCATCTCCCCATAGCAGTGACGTTTGCATTTTTCAATAATGAGGGTAGTATGGTAAGCAACAGTTTCCTTTGGCTTTTTTCGTTAATTAATAATTTGCTGCTTAGTATTTTAATATACTTTCTCTAATTTAGGTAGTTGATCCAACCCATTTAGAAGAAGCTGTAATGACGGGACGAATGACGGTGACACTCAATTCTAATGAGGATATTTGTGCTATTCAAAAAGCTGGAGGGGAGGGTGTGTCAGATAGCGATATTTTGCGATGTTTGAGAATTGCTTGTGTGAAAGTCGGTGATATAACTACCAAAATAAAAAATACAGTGAGTTTTCCTGGGTTGAAGTAGTTATTTTAATCTAAGGTTTTATATTTCGCCTTATAAGTTCAAAACATACTCATTTTAGAAACATCTGCTGATTTTGTGCTACAAACTAATGTAGGTTGAAGCATATAACACCGAAAGAGCATTACGGAAGATCAAGCGCCATTCTTCCTCTGTTTTCACAAATGGTAAATTAGTTGGTAATTTGGGAGAAAACAGAAGCCAATCCGTTGATCAAAAGGGTGCTGAGGACTCTAAATTAAATGGTGTGAACAGATTAAATGTGAAATCCGAGGAGAGCATGTCCAGCAAACGTTTAGGCACAATGGTTGACAGTTTACCATCAAAACAAACCAACAAGAAAGATGGGAATTCTATGAATTTCGCTGGGGGGCCTTCAAATTGGTATATTTTTTTGACTGCTGAATTTTTACTATCTTCCTTGCTATCATTTGGCGATGCTCTTATTATAAACTGCTCTAAATGTGAATTATTGCCTTGACATTGCTTACTACTGATCAAAAGGAAAAACTTGGCAGAGGACAAATGAGAGGGCATAATGTGTAGTGAGATCTGAAGCAAAACTAAAATTTACATAGCTAATTAGTCACTATGACTAGACGTCCTTATGATATTTGAAACATGTTTATAAGATGGCCAAGCAAAAAGATTTTATTTGGGGTGGTGTTCATAATTACATAGAAACTTTTGATACACATCTAGGTGTTGAATGCTAAGATGATGCATCTTTGAAACCATAAACACCAAGCTTTTGTATTCTCCTGTGAAAGCCTTATCTTTTTTTCTCAGAGACTGAAATATTATTGTTAATCTCTTTCGTCTTGTTTCCAATTTGGCCCTTTTCTTGGCCTCAGGGATCCCAACCCAGCGGGTGTTGATCCAGAGTTCCTGAAATCTACTCGTCCTTCACTGGGTACTTTTCTTGACTCGTTTTGTTTTTTGGTCTAGTGCTGCTTATAGAGCTTGATCTGATTGACTGTTGCTTCATTATTCTCTCTCTCTCTCTCTCTATCTCTCTCTAATCTTAATCATTTACGTACAACTCTCTTTGCTGCAGCAGCTCTTAATTTGAACATGCTTGTGGTTTTGAGTCATGACATGCAAAATGATAAAAGACTGACTAGTGTGTATTAAATTCTGAAAATGTTCAATCTGCGTGTTTCTCAAGGATGTAAGGAAGCGAATAAGGCGCATAATCTTACTTGTGTTAACATTGGTTGATACAGGAATGTCATCACCCATAAAGAATGAAACAGAGTTGACAATTGACAAAGCTAAAACCAACCCAGGAGAGGCAAGTGCTCCTTTTTCCGACCCCATGATTGTTGAAACTGAAGGAATGAAAACCTTAAAAGATGGTGTGAAGCGGAGGAACAGAAGAAGAGGAAGAGGAGGAAAGAAGAAGACCAGCCATAGCGACTCCAACTTCGATCTGCCTCCGAGCTATTACAATGGCTGATCTGCTCCCAAATGCATATTCTAAGTCCTCATCTCAACGGTAATTCAGCCTGATTTCTCACTATGAATCAGACATACCTCTGAAGTTTCAGAAATTTGGCAATTGTAGTGGGTAGACTTGTAGATTCAACAATCACTAGTTTGATTATTGTTTTACTTCATGTCATTTAAAATACTTGGTTAGCAAATTGGCTCTTGTTCTGTATGATCACGGTTATGTTTTTTGTTCAAAACGTGCCAACTTGCAAATGTACAAGTACATTTAGGAAAATGACAAATCAATCATCAATCAATGACAAGTTAATGAACAGTTTTTTTATAATAACTTAACACTGAACTGTAAAAAATTGATGTTGCAAATATTGAAGTTACTTGTTGAGATTAATTGATGATTAATTTCAATTTTGTTCATCGCCGATTCGAGTTTTCATCTCCTTGATTCTTTCTACTGTATTTTCTTCTTCCTTTTCGTTTTCATCTGTTTCTTGTTGTTCGATGAGTTAATGATGCCTACCCTAGCTTGAATTAGTCGCTGTGTGTCTTCGGAGATCCCAATGCCTACGGAACTTCAAAAGCGGCTTTAACTAGGAAAGACGGCTTATAACCATCGCAGCTTTTCATCCTTTTTTATTTCTGGCTTCACCGTGTCGGATTCGTTCTTCTTCACCTGTTTTCTTCTTTCGTGGACTCCGGGGAGTGTTCATGGCTGCCATTTCTGGATCGAACGGTATCGCTTTCAAATCTATTGGGGTTGCAGGTGGAACTGGGGGTATTACTCGTCGAAAAACAGATAATGTTCTGCAGTGGGCTCAAATTTCCGCTGGAATTCGACCGGATCAGCTCTATGCTTGCACTGGTCTCCAGCTAAGGTCGAAGAGTGCGTCTGCTTCGTCAGGTAATCGATTGTAAAATTCATCGGATACTGACCTTCTCTAATCATATACATTTTACTCTCATCATCTGCAGTTTTTAATTTCTTAAACTATCCAGAGTCAGAAAGACGTTTTACTAGATTTCATTAATATGAATTATGATATTCAATAATTTTTCCTAATTGACTGAAACGAAACTGTTGAATGACATGTAATGACCAAAAATTGTATATAAAAGAGGGAGGTAACCGTTGTTGTTTTCTAATTTTGGGAGGTTAAAATGGTTTCGGAATCCATGTAGCTAACAATGTCATAGGAACGAAGATCTCATTCTTAATGTTGTTAGCGCAGGAGTAAGATCTCAGGTGGCTACAGTTGAGCAAGCAAGAACAGAAAAAATTCAAAACACGGAAGGACCTGTGGTTGTTGTTACAGGAGCTTCTAGGGGCATCGGTAGAGCAATTGCCTTAGCCTTGGGAAAAGCTGGTTGCAAGGTCAGTGACTTCTCTGTTATTCTCACATTTTTTGTCAAACAGTCTCCTTCGATTGTTGTTTCTATGAACTGTACTTATTTTGAGAGAGGATATAACGTAGAAATGGTAAATCTGGTCCCTACAGTACTCTAGTTTTTCTGATTGGCTCAGCTTTTGTAATTCAACCATAGATAAAGCTGTTCTGTTTGGTAGACAAATCACAAGAATCTTATTTTCGTAGGCTAAGGTTTTCAGGAGAAGTTTTTCCCATAGCATTAAATTCCCTAACGGGGACATAGTGGAGTTTTGTCTTATTCACTATCATCTGAAGAAAAGGTGACTTATGGTATTCATCTGATATGACAGGTCCTGGTTAACTATGCTAGATCTTCAAAGGAGGCTGAGGAAGTCTCTAAAGAGGTACGTGATATTACCAACTTCTTACGAATAATCAATTCAGGTTGCATGTCTCTCTTCCTTGTAGTTTATAATTTCATCCTATCATGGAAGCACGCTATTATCTGCATTCTACTTTTATCAACTTATGTAATACTTTGCCTTTGAGATCCTAATGTTGTCTAGGTTTTTGTCGTGTTCATACTATATAAGTTGAAGGTTTAGAAACTTTGCACATTCTGAGGTATCTTGAGCTTCTCATTAGAGTGTAACTTGAGCTTTTCAGTGTAGTCAATTAATGGTAATTTTCTGAACTTTGACTCACAGATTGAGGCATCTGGTGGGCAGGCTCTAACTTTTGGAGGAGATGTATCAAAGGAAGCTGATGTTGAATCCATGATCAAGACTGTCAGTGAACTGATTCCACTTTGAACATACTCTGATTTACATTATTTGTGTATTGTTCAATGCTTCATGCTCATCACTTCTACAGGCGGTTGATGCATGGGGAACTGTTGATATACTGATAAACAACGCAGGTGCCTATGCAATCAGTTTCATTTTATTTCCTTTTGAATCAGTATTGCTTTACTCTAATCCTCCGGTAACCAGGGATCACTCGAGATGGTTTGTTGATGAGCATGAAGACATCCCAGTGGCAAGAGGTTATTGATTTAAATCTTACAGGTGCATATCTCTGCATTCAGGTGCGTATGTTTCGAGCTTTGATGGTTGAAAAGTGCAGTCTGGATTTGCATGTTTGGAATTCTGATAGTTTTCTCACTCTAGGCAGCAGCGAAAATTATGATGAAAAAGAAAAAGGTAACGTACAATTTTCATTTCGCTAAAAACTTTTTTCAGCTAATGAAACCTTCCAGCTCTGATTGTTTTTTTAATTATGTTTGGACATTTCATCTTTTGCATTACCCGATATTTTGCTGAGCTAGTCTCTCAAGTTTCAGATTACCCCCTTTAACTTATAATTTACTCTCTTCCCGTGAAAGATCTTCTTCGAGTAATGAAAAGAGATTCTTTGCAGGGGAGGATAATCAACATAGCATCAGTTGTTGGCCTAGTTGGTAATGTTGGGCAAGCCAATTACAGTGCAGCAAAGGCCGGGCTAATTGGACTCACAAAAACAGTTGCAAAAGAATATGCGAGCAGAAATATCAATGTAGGATTTGAATGGCTTTATTCCCTGCATCATATGTTTGGTTTAACCTAAATATGCATATGACATAGCTTTATAAATACCCTTACACATATCCCACTGTTTATTATAGGTCAATGCTGTTGCCCCTGGGTTCATTGCTTCTGACATGACTGCCAAGTTAGGAGGAGATCTCGAGAAGAAAATTTTGGAGACCATTCCTTTAGGTGAATCACCTTTTTGATCTCATGGAATATTTCTATTCTGCTTGAAATGTCTGGTATTTAAAAGATTGACCTAATTCAGGAAGGTATGGCCGACCTGAAGAAGTAGGTGGACTGGTTGAGTTTTTGGCTCTTAATCCCGCGGCCAATTACATTACAGGACAGGTTCAGTTCCTGAAAGTTTTATGCTATTTTTAATCGTACTACAGTTTAGCTGAGTTGAAATTAGGCGATTTACGACCATTACTTAGCTTCTGCAACTCATTGCGTCATAACTCAGCTCGTGCCTTCCATTCTCTTTCATTTACTGTGTTTTTCTTTTATCCAAAATTGCTCATTTGACTCGTAACGTCTGTTTTCCAGGTTTTGACAATTGATGGTGGGATGGTGATGTAATTACCATGGAATCTCAAAGTTTGGCCTGGGTAAGTCAACCCATATCTTTCCATTGCTTTACATTTTTAATAAAATAACAACCATTAAAGTACTTGTGACCATCTTCTTCAAAACCTCTCCCCCAGTTTTTTGGTTCATTCGAGCCAAATTCGAGACGAATATGTTGTCGTCGGTGGACGATAGGGACTTGTTTACTTTTATGCAATATTGCCCCACTTTTTTTACGTTATTGAATTGAACCAAATTTGTATTTTATTAGCTTCCTACTTATATATCTTTTAGATTGAGTCAAATTTTAGGTAATCTATCGAAAAGTATGGACATAACGTAATATTTAATTAAATATTGTAAATAAGAAGGTGAACTTATATTTATACACATAAAAGTCGCCAAAAACCATGACTAAATGAGATAATTAATGAGATTTTACCATGAATTTAAGCAATAAATAAAGGAAGAAGGTAGGCAATTCGTGAATGATGATTAAAATGGTCAATGCCCAGAATGAATAATGATGGTTAATCATTAAAATATTACTTTTTAATATTTTTAAAAATCCAGTGTTCAAGGGCAAAAAAGTCAACTCTTTATTTCATTAAAAAACAAGAAAAGAGCGATGGAATCTTGGGAGACAGAGACAGGTGTCATTACGTGGATAAAGATTCTTGTTCAAGATTCTATTGATGCACTACAGTCGGGCCCGCTCTGCACAAATCGCAGCCGTTGATCAGGGAAACAGAAGAACAAGGATGAATACTATGAATCATGGTGAACAGTTCGATGAATTAGAGCCACATGGAAAATGTTTAATCTTGGCCGCTCATTTCACTTTTAAATATTTATGGCCCATGAACCTTACGTGCGATCGCGAAGAACTTCACAAAATTACTTTTAAATTATAGAATAAATAAAAGATCAATTCACACCTTAGTCCTTCAATTTTTTATTTCTCTCTCCCTTGATATTTATTTAAAAAAAAAAAAAACTAAAAAAATCGGATTGGGTTGAGCATGTACAGTAGTAAAACATCGTCTCTTAACAACGATAGACGTCCTTTGTATTGACAGAAAATGTAACTATAAGATTTACGTCGTTCTTTTTTTATAGTTTGAGGTTTTAGTTATCCGACAAATTTGATCGAGGGTTAAGGCGCTGCTGACCCAAAAGTCCCATGTGTGATATATGTTCCGTACAATGGCAGTTTGAGCATGGAGGGTAAAATGGTAATTAGGTTACTCAAAAAGTCAGATTTCAGTAAATTCAAAAAGTGCATCATTTCAGTGACTGGATTGTGTATTCGCTAATATATTGAAATTGTAAGGAGGGGAATTGACATTTTCTTCCTACGCTGTAAAAAGATGGAGGGAAGGTGATTGGGAAGGAGGATTAGGTAGGAAAAAGAAGAGGAACTCTCGATTGCTTTTGTTTTTTCTTATCTTACAATTGGTAGCGTTGAATCTCTTCTTCATCAATGTTTGTCTTGATTTCATTATCTGCTCTCTGGAACAACTCTCTCTCTCTCTCTCTCTCTCCCTAAAGCCATGAAAGGAGCTTTCTCAAACTTCCAAATATGGCGGATGTTGAGCGTGTTCTACATGTGAAGTTTCAGACCAAATAACCTTTCTTTTTTCCTTTTGGTTTTTTGGTCTTTATCTTCTTCATCGTCGTCCATGGCTGTGTTGCAGTTCATAATTTCCATCTGGGTATATTCAGTCACCTCTTTTCCCGCTTTCGGTTCTGATCCATGGTGCTCCAATCACCTCGTTCGAACGGCCAACAAGAAGTTCGAGCAGAAAACTGATCGGTTCTGGCACTTCCACGAGCAATCCAACAGTTGGGTTGAACTGAAACTCCCTTTCGATCTCATCTCCTGCCACGACGATAATTGCAAAACAGTTGGAACAATAAAAAAACCATCTTTTGATGAACAAGTAGAGTGTTTGGATGGCGAGAAAATTCCCGACGAGATTTTCCCTCCGAGAAAGAGAATTTCTTTGAGGAAAATGTCTGAGACGTCCATCTGGGTAACTGGAGAAAGCGGGTCAATCTACGAGAGATTCTGGAATGGAGTTCAGTGGGTTTTAGCTCCACACGATTTACCAATCTCTGCTGGCTTCGCTGTTTCTGTTTTTCTCATCAACCAAACTCTACTTTCACTCTCAGAAGCTGGAGTTCTGTATCTGGTAATCTGGGTTTTCTACTTCTAATCTGCAGAAAATTTGTAAAATCTTCTCAACTCTTGTTTGCTTTTCTCAACAAATTCTCTGCTAAACCTGCTTTCCTCCCTTTATTTCAATGATTTTTGAAGATTTATGATGAAGTATTGGCCTCTCAATCTCTTACTCTTGGTTTCTTATTCTAAGTCTAAGATTTCATCCTTTCAAATTGTTCGACCTCGAAATTGGAAAAAGAAAATTGCAAATTCAGATCAAACTTTTAACTGTTTTTTCTATCCTGCAGTGGCAACTTCACGAAAATTCGCAGCAGGTTTGGGTGGAATTGAGGCCTGCATTTGATGAGGAAGCCATAAAAGAAGAAGATCAAGCTTCATGGATTCAAATACAATCCGGGTTTCTTTCGAGGGGCAGATCGTAAGCATTTTTCCTTTGAAACCGTGATTGAATTCTGTCAATGCTTCTAAATTTTGTTTGAATTCATCTTGGCTCTGTGATTGTTAGGAGACTTTATTTCTGCACAAGGAAAGGAACTTTGCTTGAACTTAGTGAGATGGAGCCTCCAAGGTAAGAGAGAGAGGAACATTTCGATAATTACAGAGTTTGGAATTAGTTCCACTGTGAATGTAGATTTGGATGAAGAGAAATGATGTTTTTATGAATGTAGAACAGATGGTCGAATCACAGTCGTCCGCCCGGTGCTGATGTTGCAGCCATTGCAGAAGCTGCTAGTTTTGGAACAGATGTTGTCTACACTATAAGGTTCTCTCTCTCCCTCCCTCTCTCTCTCTCCCTCCCTCTTTCTCTCTCATCAGTGAAGTTATGAAGTGCAGTTCAAAAGGGGATTTATACGAGTACGATAAGAGCTCGAAGCCGATGTGGAAAAGACATATTTGGAGAGACGGATCAGAAAAAGACGTGCATCTGATTCCAACCCGAGGATGCATTTTACATGGTTTGAATGGAGAAAATTCAATCTCTCTCTTTCTTTTGACCAAGGTACTCTCCTCTAATCTGTCTATCTATCTTTCAATCGATCGAAGCCGCTGATTTCAGTTCGAATTTTGAACTTTCAGGGCGGGAATTTGGTTGAGAGACGTCTGTACAACAGGAAATGGAGTTGGATCCGCCATGAAAGACCGAACAATCATCGTCTGACGTCTATAACACTGGCTCTGCAAGAGGAATCTGATAAGAAATTATTCTCGTTGTTTTTCGCCTCGTCTGCTGGATTTGTTTTCGAATACCGAATCCAAAGCCATACAGGTTAGTCACCAACTGCCATTGTCGTTTTCTTCTTCTTCTTCTTCAAGCGCCGAAATTCCGACTGTAAATGAGTCGATCAAAGCAGGTAAAACAACAGAATCATGGGTTAATCATATGCATCCTTTAAATGCAAAAGTAGCCAGAGGGATTTCGGGTTTACCATTTCAAGTCGGGAGAATAGTATTCCCGTTGAACGACGGCAGACTCGGAGAACTTCATTTGGCAGGTATTGGAGGCGAAAATGCAGGGCCGACTCATCACTCTACGCATCGAAAAAAGGCGTCAATTCGATATGTTTGGTCGATTTTAGACGCGCCGGAGACCGAAGGATGGAATGGCGAGTACTGCAACGAAGATCGTGGGCCGTTGAATTGCGTTGCAGGCACGAAAGACGACCTAACCGAGACGGGAATGAGAGGGCGGATGAAGGGAAATCAAGCGCAAGAAAGCTACTTAATTCCCGGAAATAGAAAAAGGAAATCGTCCGACGAACATTTCGTCAGGGGAAATTCGATGAGTGGCTTTCGTCTTCGACTTGTTCACGGAGGAAGCTCGTTTTTTCTGGTTACAGATAACGGACCAGCTTTCGAGTATCTTTACGGAGAGGAAATATCGATATGGATCAGCCATGAAAGCTCGACACAGGTGAAAGGCGTCGTCGGAAACTTCAACGGAAGCGTTTTCCTCGTCGACGTATTTGGAAGTTTGCTCATCAGAGAACGTATCGGAGATGAGTTCACATGGATAAACGGCTCGGCACTTCCGAAAGGAAAGCAAATAATTGCAGGCCCTCCATGGGATGGTTTGTCCATGAAGGTTTCTTCAGAAGATCATTCTCTTTTCTTCGTTGGCAAAAATGGAAGACTACTCCAATTCGTGGTAAGCTTTGATCGATTCGAACGATATCTTCGTCTTCTTTGGGAGCTGTGATAACTCGGGTTTGCGCAGGTTTTTTCGAGGAAGTATAAATGGAAAGACTGCAAAAATCCTGCAGATGCTAAAGTGGCGACCATAGTTGATCAAGAGATATTCAGAGAAAATGTAGTGTTTGTGATTGGAAGAAACGGGCAGTTGTATCAGTACAATAAATTGACAGAGCTATGGCATGAGCATTACCAATCTCGGCATTTGATTCTTTCGAGTTCTTCGGGGACGGCTTGCAGGCCATCGATGCAGACGCGCAGAGGCTCCATTTTTATGGTTTCTCGAGAGGGCGGGCTTGTTGAGTATCAATGGAATACTTGGGAAGGCTGGAGCTGGATCGAGCACGGCAAACCACCCAAGGAAGTGGCTTTGGTCGCCCTGCTGGGCCCGTGCTTCGACGGTAATCAACTATTTTTGATTGGCTCGGATGGAAGAGTTTACCTTCGATACGGCGAGAAAATGTCGTGGAGATGGAGAAACTGCGGATTCCCCAAGGAAGAACAACTTTGTGCGGACGAAGATTTTACAGAGAGCTCGGAGAAGGACAAAGAAGATTCAGACAAGATCACGAGAAACTGCGATGCAAAGGTTAGTGTCTTTGAGCAAGTTCCCGATGAGATTCTCGACGTTTTCTTAGTTTTTGATTACTACCTACCGCAGGTTGCTTCCACAAGACCAATCCAATTTTTCGAAGATTCAATCATCTTCGAGCTCAGAGACGGAAGAGTAAGAAGCTTTTCCCCTATTTCTATCTTTATGAAATCCTTACTTAGAACACATATCCTTAACTCCATCTCATCGACAAATCAACGCGTCGAGAATGACCGCTATCAATCTATGCATCATTTGAAACTCAAAAATACTTCATCTTCGAGCTGAGTTTCTATCCGCAGATCCCATGATATCGAAGACGAAGAACAAGAAAAACACGAGTTTTATAATCAATGTTGTCATTTGAATTGCAGGTTGCAGAGATGCATAGAATGGAAGACTCAAACTGGAAATGGCGTAGAATCATTGCAACTCCTACAAGCTTGTGTACAGAAAATTATTGAATCTCATACAAAATCTTCCTATCTACATAAAATATACACAGCTAAAATCAAGAACATGCATATGCATATAACCACATGTATATGTGTACATGATTGTACACACATTTCGACGGAATCGAGCTTATAAAATAAGAAAACTTATAGCAAATCTGATATTTTCATGGAAAATTCTGAATTTCACAACAGTTAATATTTATGTCATAAAATCGAAAATGAAATCACAACCGTAAGTCTTGCCAAAGCGAGAAGTTAAAAAGGAAAATAAAGTTAAAGCGCGTTTTGAAAAACCGAGACAAAACAGTCGGGACATAGAAGTGCAGCTAAGTATTAGTATCTCCTCCTAGGACTCCTTGATCGTCGCTCTCGCGCTGGCCTGTAGAGTTGCAAATATGAGGAAAATTTGACAGGACAAACAATGTACAAAAGTGGCAGAAGACAGGAAGCAATTTTCTTACAAGAAATCTTAGTTTAAACAGAAAAAAATAGGAACATTCTGGAGAATCTTAAAACATGCTGTCACTGTGCATCTCGTAAATCTTATTAGAAGCAGAAAAACATGAAAGATAAGAGTTATTTGTGCATGCATCTCATACTCTAATAATATTTGTAACAGTGCCATAACACAGCAATGCTAGATAACATTAGTGTAATTAAATAATGATGGGTTTTCATTAGTGTGTGTGCGCGTGTGTGTATATATATATATATATTTCTAATATGAACTTATTATGAATAAGAGACCTTTTTTGTTGGGAGAATTATGGGTGAGAAACTAACCTGGCATTCTTTCTTCTCATAGATCCATTGGCAAAGGGTCCATTGCTGAAGGCCCAATCGACATTAATGATTTGCGTGAGAAGTTCAGCACCATTCATGGCAGAAATAGCCTTCTCTGCTTCCTCATAGGCTTCATACTCAATTAAAGCATAGCCCTAGAAGAACCCAAAAACAAAAATAACCAAATTGATTAATAATCAACAGTTCCTTCACAGAAGTTGGAAGAACTTTGAACTCATTCTAGTATAAAATGTTCTTCAGTTCAAGAAATAGGTGCAGACATGGTACAGAAACTGGAAAGTGATAACAGGTAAATATCCATCTTAAGAATCCCAAGATCCCCTGCTTACAAGTCAAACAATTGTGTTCTTACCCCTGGAACAAAATATGGTAATAATCAAGGGAAAGTTCTATAATCCACAAACCATGACACTTATAATCATTTTTTAACGATTAATTTCTTATTAACTTTGGACGTTCAGATCAGCTAATAAGTATCTCAGCTTATCTCAAAGGACTCAGTTCCTATGCCCCCTATAGTTTCTCTATGTTAGTAAGAGTAAGTCATTGGTTTTATTCCACAGGGCATGACCACATGGACTTTGCACCTAAATGAATTAAAACCTTGGAAAGTGAAGAGCCCACCTTCAAAGTTAAACACTTTCACAACTTGAGCTAAACCCTTTGAGGTTCAGCATACAATTTAATACTTTCTAAATGGTTCACTAGATATCGTAACTATGCCATCATCATTGTACAATGACATGAGATGTCGATGATGAACTGCAATATCAAACCACATAGCATAAACTCCTTAACAAATTGGCATGAAAAGTACCTATCTGTTCAAAGAAAAACTGAACACAAACTTTTAAACCTCAAAGCAGAAGCACTGGCTCTTGGAACATATATGGGATTAAAATAGAGGAATTATTGGAGTCATAGTTCTCATATAAGAAGGAAAGACAACAAATACCTTCACAAACCCAGTGCGGCGGTCCAGATTTAAATGCAAATTCTTGATTTCTCCATACTCGCCAAATGTATTATGCAAATCATCTTCTTGTGCCTCTTCATGTACACCAGTTGCAAGAATGATCCATCCTTCAATCGCTGTACAATCCATTAACATAGAAATCAGTAGTAATAGACCATGGTGCAACAGGGGAAAATGGGAAAAAAAAACATCAACTGTTCTCAGCAAGCATGCATTCACTTCTATAGAAATTGTTCCTCAGTCTTAGCTACAAAGAGGGGTATGGGATTTTCATGAAACTCAGCGCAAAGATTTTCTTCTCTTCCATATCCCGATATTTAAGACAAGGAACTCAGTCTCAAAAAGAAAACAACTTTAGATACTCTCCCCTTGTAAAGACGTTACAGAGAACACAAATGCATGATGTTCTAAAAAAATGGCTATGTTAAGGGGCCAAATAAATGCAGGAAAATATGTTATTCAAGTATCCACACATGCCATACTGATAAATAGATCTCAAAATTCGCGTTCAAGAAGAAAACATTTGTCTACAGCACTAGACAGTAAAGTAACATCATGCTCCTCCAAATCTTTTTGAAAGTCTTTTATCAAACATGATTCCAATGCATATATGTCGTCATAGTCAAATCCCAAATGTTCATACACAAGTAGACATCCTAAAACACCAAAACTCTTACACCAATCTACCAGAAAAATGGGAAAGAAAAAGACCCACATAAAAAGAACTCAAAATTAACCTATTAACACCACAATCAAAAACTAAAAGAAGACAGCCAGAGCAATAAGAGACATAAAGTGAAAGGGAACTAACATCGTTGGGGACCAGGGCCGTCGGAGGACCTGAGGGAGTCGAAATCAGAGCCAGCAAGGTGAGTGTTGCGATTTGCATCAGAATCGAGACGGAAACCACGGCCCTTGGTCCTCTTAGGGGCGTCAAATGAGGCAGGGGCACCGCCAGTTATGGTGGACTTGAGCTTAGGGAGAGAAGCCTGAGGAGACGGTTCGACGTCGACTGCTCCCTCTTCATCCATAAGGTCGTCGTCCTCCGGCTCAAAGTCCAAAGCCTCAACGTCTGCGTTCGCCATGTCAATCAGCTAATCTCTCTCGCACTCTCTCTGGCTTAACTCTCCGCGACAAACAAAGAAAAAGGAGGGCAAATGCGAGGCTTTGCTGCGCTTGCAATTCGAGGTCTAGATATTTATTTTCTTCTCTTTTATTATTTATTTATTTTTTTATTTTTTCTTCAAAATAAGGATAATTAACCAAAGCAAAAACTATGAAATCAATCGTATCCCAAACACTAAAATATTTTTACTAATAAATAAAATATTAAATTATAAAAAATAAATGAGTTATACTATCACGACCTATTTTATATTTGTCTTTTCATTGGTCATTCAATTTTTTTTTTAAAACGAGTGAAGGGTGAAAAAAAGAGAGCAAAAGCGAAAGCAAACAACATTTCCTAAAAATACTTTTTCACATAAAATCATTAAGAAATTCTTCACACACTTTTTTAATTTACATTTCATTTACGCTTGGAGTCACAACTCATAGGTTAAAACGCGCTAGTAACGTAAGCACTCATCATGGTCAAGCCCCTTTAACTGCAGTTCTTTATCCATCACTCTATGTTTACTTCATTTGAATCAAAGTCATCACTAATATCACAAGAGTAATCTATGGGTTTAACGCTCGGTAAGAGATACATTGAAATGATAATGTATGTTCATACTGACTCAATGCTTGTATCTTTCATTTCAGAAAAGAATTTATCTTTTCTGTTCATCATTTATAATCACATAACATTTCAGAACATAGGAGATTATCAGTCCAAGAGAAAAAATACATCCTAGGGGTCCATCTTGGGCAAAACTGCCACTCAATCCCGACGAGAGACGAGATACCTCATCATGTAGTTTTTCCAAGTAGTACCGTTGCAAATTTCCCCATCCTCCAACGCCTATTTATGTTTATTCAATTCATTTCATTTACATGAAAATGCATATGCATGCCAATATGATCGTATCATACTTAAACAATGATGCAAGATGCATATGCATTACATTCAACATTTAGCATATGATCAACAGTTTATCATTGAATTACAATCATCAATGTTACTAAAATAGCATATCGATAGCATTATCAAATAACATTAGCAACAACCAAGCAACAATACAAAACAACACACCCTAATATCTTGTGATGTAGACCACCATTGGTCAAACATATGCATATCTCATACAGTGTTCCTTATAACTTTCTCACTTGGAGTGTCTTCTTGCACAACAATACCTTCATAATCAATAATCATCCATAAAAATCCAAGATATGACCAATATCTTTTAAGCATGCATTAGGTTTTATTTTGTTAAGAAAAGTCTTCTGCTATGCTATAAAAGAAAATGTGTTTGATTTCAACAGTTTTAAAGTGTATGAAAACCAAAGTCGTTACAGTGACGTATGTAAAGAGGGAAAATAAAAGAGGAGTGACTGTGAATCCCCCTTGGGTTGAGAGTCTCTAGTCCTTCGGAGGTTATTATATTCATGGACATACCTATTGGATACAATGTTTAATATGGTGGGGTTTCAATTATTAACATTTAACTCAAAATCCTAAACTTTCTCTTCCATTAATACATGACCAATTATTCAACCAACTCAAATCAACTTCAATATCCCATCATTCTTTCAACCATTCTAAATCAAATCAAACTAAATTCATCAATACCAACAAAGATTCCCCACATACAATTCCCAAAGTTTACATGTAATCACCAACACAACTTTTTCCCCTTAAACTATGCAATATTCAACATAGTTTATAAAACTCTTAGGTTAGGGTTCTTACCTCTTGAAGTCAACTTATTTTTCACTTACTTCTCTTGATTCTTGGCTCAAAAGATTGCTCTTGGTGAGAGGAACAACTTTCCCTAATGGATAGAAGGCAAATTCCCTCTTTTTGCCCACCTTCCTCTCCCTTCTCTTCTTTTTCCCCCTTTTCTCTTTTCTCCCCATTTCTCCTCTGTTCCTCCACTGACCAGCATGAAATGAGGCTGATTCACAGCCATTCCTCATGTTTCTAGAGACTTCAAGGGGTGAAATGACCATTTTGTTCATTTTGTCCTTCAAACTATACCATTTTACCCTTAATTCCATGGTTAATTAATTTACATTTACATTTCATTTGCGGTTAGAGTCACAACTCATAGGTCAAAATGAGCCAGTAATGTAAGCGCTCATCATGGTCAAGGCCATTTAACTGCAGTTCTTTATCCATCACTCTATGTTTACTTCATTTGAATCTAAGTCATCACCTACATCATAAGAGTAAGTTATGAGTTTAACGCTCAGTAAGAGATGCATTGAAATGATAATGTATGTTCATGCTGACTCAATGCTCATGTCTTTCATTTCAGAAAAGAATCTATCTTTTCTATTCATCATTTATGGTTAGATAACATTTCAGAACGTTGGAGATTATCAGTCCAAGAGAAAAAATACATCTTAGGGGTCCATCTTGGGCAAAACTGTCACTCAATCCCGACGAGAGATGAGATACCTCATCATGTAGTTTTCCCAAGTAGTACCGTTGCTAATTTCCCCAACCTCCAACGCCTATTTATGTTTATTCAATTCATTTAATTTACATGACAATGTATATGCATGCCAATATGATTGTATCATACTTAAACAATGATGCATGATGCATATGCATTACATTCAACATTTATCATATAATCAATAGTTTATCATTGAATTACAATCATCAATGTTACTAAAATAGCATATCGATAGAATTATCAAATAACATTAGCAACAACCAAACAACAATACAAAACAACACACCCTAATATCTTGTGATGAAGACCACCATTGGTCAAACATATGCATATCTCATATCGTGTTCCTTATAGTTTTCTCACTTGGAGTGTCTTCTTGTATAACAATACCTTCATAATCAATAATCATCCATAAAAATCCAAGATAAGACCAATATCTTTTAAGCATGCATTAGATTTTATTTTATTAAGAAAAGTCTTCCTCTATGTTATAAAAGAAAATGTGTTTGATTTTAACGTTTTTGAAGTGTATGAAAACCAAGTCGTTACAGTGACGTATGTAAAGAGGGAAAATAGAAGGGGAGTGACTGTGAAATCCCTTTGGGTTGAGAGTTCCTAGCCCTCCGGAAGTTATTATATTAAAGGACACACCTATTGGACAGTGGACACAGTGTCTAGTATGGTGGGGTTTCAATTATTAACATTTAACTCAAAATCTTAAACTTTCTCTTCCATTAACACATGACCTGTTATTCAACCAACTCAAATTAACTTCAATATCACATCCTTCTTTCAACCATTCTAAATCAAATCAAACTAAATTCATCAATACTAACGAAGATTCCCCACATACAATTCCCTAAGTTTACATGTAATCACCAACACAACTTTTTCCACTTAAACTATGCAATATTCAACATAGTTTATAAAACTCTTAAGCTAGGGTTTTCACCTCTTGAAGACAACTTATTTTTCACTTACTTCTCTTGATTATTGGCTCAAAAGATTGCTCTTGGTGAGAGGAACAACTTTCCCTAAGGGATGAAAGGTCAATTCCCTCTTTTTGCCCACCTTCCTCTCCCTTCTATTCTCTTTTCCCCTTTTCTCTTTTCTCCCCATTTCTCCTATGTTCCTGCACTGACCAGCATGAAAAATATCTGTTTAACGGGAAAGGAAATAAATTAAAAAAAAAAAAATCCTTTTTATAAAGAAATTGCAGCAGATATTATAGTGTCTCCTACAATCATTAATCTACACAACATGCTGGATTACCCTTCAAATACTCTTCCAAAGTCGTACATTAAAATGGTTATTTTTTCAAAAGCTAGAATAACATATATGATTCTCGGACTCTTTCATTGGAGATATCACAGATTTTCAACGAGTTGAGAAAAGGATTGTTGTACCCACTAACTATCAATTTTTATTCAAAAAATGCATAAATTAGTTTAGAGAAACTAAGAATGAGATTATTAATTAATCATTTATTAAATAATTATCAAGAGAATAGAGAAAAGAGAGGCTTATAATTTCTTTTCAACAGTTTTTAACTAAATTTTTGCAGAATTTTTATAATATTTTAGAATCTCCTTGGACGGGGAATCCCATCAACAAACTTGATTAGAATACCCTTTAACAACACATTTGTTGATTGCACACAAGGACAAGTCAATAACATAATGTTACAACACCAATAGGAAAATAATTTTTTATGAGTTTATAATCTTGTTTTAACATTTTTTGAGGCATTAATTTTGGTTTTTTTGTAACAAATTATTTAAATTTAAGCCACAATATTGTTGTAACTACTGCAATTTAAATAAAGTAAGGATTTTAAATTTTATTGATGGTCTTTAATCCTTTGATTTGTAGGTAGGTTACAGATTTGTGTAGTCAGTTTTTATTGGTTATGGGTGCCAAACGTTTCCCTTATTCTGTGAAGGAGAAGGAAGCACCGAGCACCAAAGGCAAGAGAAAAGAGCTTCAGACTAACCTCTAACCTTTTGGGTGATTTAAGGAAGTTTTCCTTCGTCCTTGAAGGTATTAAACCACCCTCCATTATTTAGTGCGTTTAAAGGAGATAGAATTTTATTTCATCAAATTTTCACCTTTATAAAGGATTCACTGGGTAATCAGTAAACTATCACTGCGGGGGATTAGTTTTGCGAGTGAAGTCTTGCGTGTAGAGTTCTAATCCACAGACCTTAAGGTAATCCAAAAACTTCTTTTTTCTTTCAAGTTTCATGATGTGGTGTTCGATTTTGACTTGAGAATGAAGAAAATTTTCAATGGATTGGAAACTATTGATTTTGAGGCAATAAATCATGCAAGGAATTAATTTGTATTGTTTGAAGTTGGAAAATTTTGAAGGGAGTTGGAGTTTCAGATTTCTAGAAAATTTTGTGTTTTTGGCGAGTTTCAGTGGAGGCGAAAGCAAATGGTTCTGCACCAGAACCGGACTATTCAGCAGTAGAAGTGGGTGATTCCGCAGCTGAAGTAGACACATATTTATTTATGTTCACGAATGTGAATGGTTCCGCAGCGAAAACATATGGTTCCGTAGCGGAAGCAGAAACGGAAACATATATTTTCGCAACGGAAGCGAAATGTTCGTTTCCACATAAACGGGCTGTGTGTATATGATGCTTAAAGAGTGGACGTCCGGATCCAAATCCGCGGTCGATTGAATTTTCAACAGTTTAAGGAAATCCAAATAGATTCTAAAATTTTGATCCATATTTTTAGAATTGTTTCGTGAGTTCCTTAAGTTGGTTCCTATCCTGATTATGGGTTCCAATAATTTTTTTTTAAAAAAAGTTTAGAAGAGTTTATTGATTGGTTTACACATGCTCTGATAGGTCCATTGGATTAGCAAAGGATTTGAACCAATCAAGTTATTATTTGATTGAGTTTTGCTTGGCTGTTGGTAGGCCAATTGAGGTAGAGATTTATATTATGTCTAACATTACATTGTTTTTGTGAAATTTTATTTTAAGACGTATTCTTATATAAAAGTGAAGTGATCATTTAATGATTCGTCTGTTTTTCATATTATTTATTATGTTTTCACTAGACATATCTAAATATGAGCATGCATATTTAATGTTTCTGAATAGCCTGGTTCATAATTTCTTTTATACACATTCGATTGTTAGAGAATATGTTTATTTGTTGTTGTTAATTAGAATAATGAGACAATTGTATGTGTCGTGTCCTTGGGCGCAAAATCTTAGACTTGATTAGGGTCATTTGTGGCTGTTGTGATCATCGAGTATCACTCTTATTGTTATTGTCGATGACATGATATGTTCGGAGTTCTTGAGTGGCTCTATTTTTATTAAAATTACAGAAGTGAGTTATTTTATGTCATGTACCACACTATAGTGGTTTGTTTGAAAATGTACCCTATTATATTATTGCATAATTTGTTTTAACTCACCATGCTTACATACATTTTCTTTATTATATTGTTGAATATAATGTTTATTTCTAGTGAGTTTAGTTAACTTATCTCAATGACCTTTTTTCCTTTAGGATTTAGTTTAGAGGATCTTTAGACACTGTTGCAAGACAGACTCAACACTGATTTCTAGTAATTTTTTTTAATGTGAGCTATTCATGTAAGGTTTGACCTTTATAATTATAGTTCAGTTTAAATTGTATCTTCTTATTTATTTTATGACACACTTACTTTATGGACTTATATAACTACTCTATCTAATATAACTATTGGACATTTGGATTAGTCTAGTTGATTGGACTTTGGCCATTTTAAATTTCACTAAAGAATTCTGCTGTTTTTTTAATTTAAAGGTTAAAGAGTCGGGTTATTGCTCGTTTTGTCTTGAGTCCCTTTTGAGCTGTGACAAATATTGAATATAAGACAACTTTTTTTTAGGAAAATACAATTTTGTATAATTGAAATACAAGGGGAGGAAAAGTATGCGTTATTGTAAAACAATTTTTAGTTCATAATTCTTGAAATTAAGTAACTAAACATGATCTATTAATTACTAGTTAGGCCTCTATATCTTAGCCTTTTGACCTTGTTGTGTAGGAACCTCCAACAATATATGTTATTTTTTATTTAAAATATTTTTCATTTTATTTTAAAAGAGAAAATGACATATTATCAGCATTTTGGGGTTTCTTCTTCTGCATAAATTGCAAGATTTCCTAGTCTCATGATTTCATGTTCATGACCAAATGTCTGTCCTTATAATTACTAGCACAACCATATCTACCGAATATTTAGAGATCTGAGAGTCATGTGTACGTGATAGTTCTAAAATCATTGTTTCTTAGTCAATGTTATGATTTTTATTCTAGGTTTGAAGCAATTCATAGTAAAATGTCACGGTTGATGTCTTGAAATATTTATTTTTCATTAAAAAAGATCAGATTGACCTTTAATTTATTCTTGTGAACTTAAAATGCACGTGGGGTTTTTTGACCCATTTCTTGGGGAGAGTCTCCCGACTATATTTGAAAATGGATTGGTTATCCATGAAGAAAAAGAAAGTTTTCTTGTAGTTTCGCTTTTTGCTCTAAAAAGAAAGAAAGACTTGTCAAAAATCGCCGGTTGGGTTGGTCCAACCAAGAAAGGCATGGGAGTCTTTGGGGGTATTGCCGGATAAGCCGAACCATGCTACCAACCACCTTCACTACACACTTTCTATATATCTGTCTGGCTGCATGCTATCGGAGCAATGCAATGGGAGATTCCAATTTAGAATCTACACTCTTTTTTGATTTGACATTCAAGTCATTTTTTTTTTTTTTATGTCGAAACGGCCTTTCTTTATCTGATAGTATTTTGGGTTGCATTGGCCATGCAATATAGAAAAAAGTGAAAAGAGCGATAATTCAAGAGAAACTCAAATTCCTAGCTTGGATTGCATTATTTTTTGTAAAGGATACGAGTACTTCATATGATTAAAATTGTTATTTCTTTGCAATTGAAAACTTTAACGAATCCAAAGAAAGTTGTCTTATTACATATTGAAACAGAACAAAGGATTGAATATAATAACACACTTAAAAGCAATTATTGAAGTTGGACGAGCTTAATAACTCTTTTCCTTGGGAGGTGGTGGTGGAGACCTGTAATAATAAATCGGCGGAGGTGGAGACTTCACTGGAGGAGGAGGTGATTTGTAGTAGTATGGAGGTGGGGGTGAAGGAGATGGAGGAGGAGGTGATTTGTAGTAGTATGGAGGTGGGGGTGAGGGAGATGGTGGTGGAGGTGATTTGTAGACATATGGGGGTGGTGGTGACGGAGATGGAGGTGGAGGAGACTTGTAAACATAAGGAGGAGGAGGTGATGGAGAAGGTGGTGGAGGCGACTTGTAAATGTAAGGAGGAGGAGGTGATGGTGATGGAGGGGGTGGAGATTTGTACACATAAGGTGGTGGAGGTGATGGAGAGGGCGGTGGCGGCGACTTGTAGACATACGGTGGTGGAGGAGAAGGAGATGGAGGAGGCGGAGACTTATAGATGTAAGGAGGAGGTGGAGACGGTGATGGTGGTGGAGGAGATTTATAGACATAAGGAGGTGGCGGAGGTGATTTGTACTTGTACTGAGGTGGTGGGGACTTGTGAATTGGCCACCATGGGGAGTGTCGGAGTGGTGGTGGAGAAGAGTAATATTGAGGTGGCGGGGACTTGCGAATAGGCCACCATGGGGAGTATTGTTGTGGTGGTGGAGGAGAAGAGTAGTCGTAAGGCCCGTTCGCCGCCACATTGGCGGCCAACAGGCAAAGCATCACAGCACAAAAGAGTTGAGACAACCGTCCCATTTTCTCAACTATGGATCGTGCTCCAAAGGTAGATATGAGGACTAATGTCCAATGAGTTGCATCTAAGCTAAGGCTTCTAACCCTTTTTATAGTGTCATTTTAATCAGGACGGCAGGCTGGAATTACTCTTCAAACTCCTACGTTCAAGCCAGGTCTTCTCTCACAAGTTAAAATATCAATATCAAACCTTCGACTCTTCTTCCATCGGAAATATTTATTCATTTTTTGAACGAGTTTAGAGAAAGATTGTGGGGACCAAGTACTCCTCTAGTTTGATTCCAAAATTAGTCAACACATAGATTAGGTAAGGCAGTGTCTGGCTGGAAATGACAAATTGCGAGCGAAGTTTCAGAGAAAGGAAGAACAAGATCAACGAAGATGCTGGATTAAAGAAATAGCTTCAAGGAGTGAGTGAGAAAGAGAGGCTTAAAAAGTCAGCAATGGCAACCATTTTTATTCTGCAAGAACAAAAACGAAGAAGTCGTCTTCCAATGGTGATTATACTATATCTTTTGAAGAAGTCGTCTTTCGAAAGAGTGTGTTTGGTGAAGGCTTTTCTATCGTCATCTGGTTGTCGGTGAAATTCATTAATGATTACTCTCTATATCTTCAGAGTCCTAAAAATACACGTTGACACACGAGCACAGCACAGCACACTTTATAATACAACTAAAGATATGTTTGTTAATGTTTTCTTCTCTTAGTTTATTATTTGACCTACAATGCTATGAAATAAGCTATTAATTTGTACGATCGATGGAAATACTACAGCCTAGGTATCGAGTTGTTTTCTAATAAGATAATGATATTTAAGGATAATGATATTTGAGCGAAATATATCATGTTAATTATCCGTGCTCATTCTAGTTTTGGTCATGATAGATGCCGAAACTACTTTGTAGTCAGTTATTGGTATTGCTTTGGTGCTTTGTAATGGACAAGATATATCCTCTGTGACCTTCTATCATGAGAAAAGGTGGAAACTTGGTTATCTGTTTTATTTACTGCCCAATATATGCGATGGAAAAGTGATTAAATGGTGATTGTTGTTGAAAATAAGTAGATATGGGTAAGTAATTGTCACGTGAACTTGTGCTCTGTATGTTGTATATTAGATAATAAATTGAAGAGTATAAAAAAATGAATTTTCTTTCATTGGTCTACTGCTCTAAATGGATAATAGGTTTATGGATGTTTGGCATGGTTATTGGATTTGGTTTCTCTGTGAATTATTAATACGGAAAAAGGATTTATCTGTTGATGGATATTGTTCCCTGATATAGTTATTGCACTGTTAATGGTTTGGAAATAATATTATGTTAAATTAGTGTTAGCGGATTTAGAAGATGGAGAATATAGATTTTACTCGGTTAATGAAAGATGACCATTTGGTAACTATTGATTGAGTGAATTAAGTAAGGATAGAATATTTGGACACAGTTGAAGAAATTGTATTGCGTATTACGTATAAATTGGATAATTGTGAATTAAGGGAAAAATGTTTAAATTATGATTACTCTGTTATTGGCTATAAAATTAATAAAGATAAATTAATGAAAAATCGTTAAGTGGTAATTAAACGAGAAATAACAGTATCAAAGTGGGGATTTATAATTGATAAATATATTAATAAATAAGTGATAATTATTTTGAAGGTATTAAAGGAAAAAAGGATAAAGAGCTAAACGCATTGAGGATCCCAGGTAAGTTGATACTTGTTGTGCTTTGGTCTTCAGACACTACATCACAAGAGTTAGGAATTGTATGCTGATTGTTTACCGCTTTATTGAGCATCTCTACCGCTTTGATAGAATAGGCAAATATTGAGCATGTTTCGCAAATTGTACTACTGTTTGCTGACTGTTATTAGAATTAGGTTCTTTTAATGATATGTTTCATAGATGAATATGATAGAAATATATGTATTCACGAGCATCACGCATCATGGTTTTTAAACGATACGAAAATGAGTTTTCATGCATAGTTTTGAAAAGGAAACGGAAACGAATAAAATGAGAAAGATAAAAGTAAATGAATAAACTGAATAAATGATAAAAAATATCTCGTGGGTTGGAGTGGCCTGTGGGCCCGATTGCCCCAAGTCGTGATGATGACGTGAAGATGTGAGTTGTTAGTTGGTCCTCGATCGACGTCGAGGCTGGCCAAAGCAATGGTGTGTATGAGGCCGTTTAAGCGTTGATGTGCACGGCCGCTAGTGCGCTACGATTGATGTCGGAGCCGATTGTTGTGCGTTGATGGGTACAACCACAAGCAAAGCTTATGGTCGATGCCAGAGTTGTTATACTGGGTGCGTGGGGTCACTGTATATTGATGTATACAGTAGCTGACATGCGGGTCGATTGATGTCGAGCCCTTATCACATAGCGGTTCGCCGATTGATGTCGAAACTGAGTGCATTGATGTGCACAATTATGATGGTTTGCCGATTGATGGCGGAACTGAGTGTATTGATGTACACGAAGACTGAAAAAGAAAAGGAAATGAAATGTGAAACGAAAACGAAAAAAAAAAAGAAAAGATAAAGAAAAACAGAAACTGAAACGGAAAACAAAAAAAGATTTCAAAGATGCATAGCATGTTTACATTTTTATTTTATATCACTTACTGAGCGTTAGGCTCATTAGTTAAATCTTGTTGATGTAGGTAGACGTACGAAAATAGATTTGGAGCAGTTGATGAAATATTTGCACAGGCAGATCTTGTGGCTAGTTGGACAAAAGAATTTAAATGGAAACAAATTGTAAAAGGTTTTGTAATATAATTAATTTTTCTTAAATGTTTGTTTAACTAATAAGTCTTCCGTTGTATTTTCTAAAAGGCAATTATCGTTTTAATAATGCAAGATATTAATTATAAACAAAAAGTATTTGATTTATTTCTGCTGCAATTGGTATAAATGTTTCAAGTAAAGAGTTTTAACGACCGGGTTTTATAAAGGAAAAATCTTCTGATGTTTTTATAAAAAGAAAAATTTTAAATTTTACACGATTTTTAAGTAAATAAAAACCGGGTCGTTACACTGTCTTTACAAAACTTATTCTGCTAATCATATTTCTAAATCTTCTCCACTACATAAGGTACATTATATCACTCATCCTTCCCAGGTCGTTGTTATCGTAACAAGCCAAACATGCAACTGTCGAAACGCTTCCTCAACCGATACGTTAGTCAAGTTTGTCCACGTATGTATTCTTACTATAGCAATTTCCTACATCAAAAGATTCAAACTATGAGTCAAGTCCATTCACTTAAACTTTGGTTGACCGCACAACTATTTCAAAGGCAAATCCAATATCAGATGTCTGCTGCTGACACCCACACTTCTGCGGCCGCCTACACATCTACTGCAGATATCCACCTAACACTCATGTTTGCACGAGCGTTCCACGTGACAAAAAAAAAGTTCGGATGTCCGCTCATAAGAAGGACCTAAATCTTGGACATCTACACACTCGTGGAAAGGTAAGCGTCTATTGCAGATATCCGCTCTTCACTTACTATTCCACAGACACCCACCCTTCTGAAACTAAGTATCCCTAGACACCAACACTTCTGCGAACACCAATACTTATAGGGCCACTAATACTTTTGCAGATACCATTTATACTCGGCCACGTGTCCATTAAGTATATGTGGATACTCACACTTCCGCGGACACTAATATTTCCATGGACACTCACTCATTTGCGGATACCTACAATTCTAGAATATGTCATCATCATTTATTTTCATTTTTCATTTTTCATTTTTTTTCCAGATGTTACAGATAAAACTATACCTAAGAATAGATAATGAATATGTCATGTCTCAAAAGGGACCCAAGACAAAACAGAGAATAACCTGGCCTGAAAACGTACCGGATCATTCAACCCATTAATTTAAATTACTTATTGAACAATAAAAGACTTAAATGTAAATAAAATAACCAGGGCCCAATAAATTGGGCTAATTCAAATGTCCACCATTGACATCTTGGATAATGCAATAATATAAATTCATAAAATGATTGCGTCAGAAATAAAAGTGAAAATAAAATAGGGGAGTCATTTGGAGTGAGTGGACAAAATTCAATAGAGGAAAAGTTTTACATTCAACTTAAGTGTTTTAAAAGAGTATGTGAGAATAAAACATTTAGATAAGAACTACGTAGAAAACAATTAGTAGAGCAAATGTCATGACCTTCCACTATAATGTGATATTTACATAAAATAAGTCTCTACTGTCAACGATGAAAACTCAGTGAAAATGGAGTCATTTATGGACTCCGAGCATACCATGTCATTAACAGTAATAGAAATAAATAATGGTGATACTCGGGTGATCGCAACAACCACAACGACCCTGATCAGGTTTAGGGTTTTGTGTCCAGAAACACGACACATATAATTGTCTCATTACTTTAGTTAACAATATCACAAACAAACATATCCTCCAACAGTCGAATGTGTTTATTTAAAATAGAACCCCCACGTGTGTCAGTCAAACTTGGTTCACACGACCAAGATGATCAAACAAAATATTATGCATGCTCAAATTTAAACATGTCCAGTGAAAATACATGTACAATACGAAAACTAACTAGTCATCAAAATGGACATGTCATTTTATATGAGAACACGTCTCAAAATAAAAATTTAGAAAATGATGCAAATGCTGAAAATAAAAATAAACTTCTATCTTGACCGGAGTATACCAAAACCAAGATCAAGTATCCAAGGAATCCAAACCTTGCACCAAGCCATAGAACTTATCAAACATATTTATCCATCAATATGTTTTTCCAGACCTTTCAAAACTTTGTTGGAACCCACAATGGTGATAGTAACCAATTTAGGGACCTTACAAAAGAAATCCCACAAAAATATATCTGTAAAACAAGTCCTGATCGACCCTATAATGGTCCGATTGACCTAAACAGTCGTCTAGTAGGCTTGGTCGCCTGAACCAACCGACCAAGGAATCTCCTAGTGAATTAGAGACCACCCCGGTCAACCACTTCGGTCGACTGGTTCTCAACCGTTGCTTCTACAAATTTTTCAATTGACCACCTACATTCAGATTATCCTCTACATCGTGGAAACACCTCGGGTCCACCAAAATTTCCAATTCTTCTTCGATTCTTTGACTTAATTCAATTACAAAGGATTTGTAATTTATAGTAACATTCTAAAGCATGGTTTTTTTTATACATAAACAATATGATTTACGTCCAAAAATCCTATTTTTACAATTGAAATATCTAAACCATTGTAATACATCGAAGAGAATTCTAGATTTATCATACCTCTTCCGATTAACCCACAACGTCCCAATGTTTGTAAATACGACCCAGAATTTGCACCCAATTACTGATCTTGTGTTCAATGTCGAAGACTCAATATCTAGAAAAAAATCCAAATTAAGATTGTGAGTTTCTAGAAATAAAACATCCAATGACAGTGCTTAGGACTTACCAAATGTTTCCCACTACGTTTGAAACCTTATCTCTCACTAAGTTCGGAACACTGATTTGCCGTGGAAGGAGATCAAAATTTCACTCTGAAATTTGGAAGGTTGCTATTAGAAGAGGGTGAGAGGGAAAATGAATAAGGGAGAGTGAAAAGATCCCTCCCTTAATTGCGTGTTAGTTCCTCAAAAAGGGGAAGGAATTCTAAATGGTAAGAAAATTTTAAATACCTTAATTAAAAAAATTATAGCTACAACATTCTCCCCCACTTAGGAAGTTTCGTCCCTGAAATTTAGAATAATGTCCAAAGTTCCACTGAATAAGTGGGGGTACTTTGTGTCATTTCTGATTCAATCTCCCAAGTGGTTTCGCTTTCACTACAGTTCTTCTATTGGACCCAAACCAATGGTATCTCACAATGACGTATAGCTTTTATTTCTCGGCCCCAAAATTCTCTCAAACTTCTCATCATAAGAAGTATCCTCTTAGATAGACACATTGATCTAGGAGATAACATGTGATGGATCAGAAACACACTTCCTTAGCATTGAAACATGGAAGACGTTATGACCATAACTCAATTGTGGCGATAAATCCAACCGATAAACTACTGAACCAATTTGCTCTATAATCTAAAAAAGCTAATATATCTTGGGGTAACTTGCCATTTACACTAAAATGGTTATCCTCACATCTCAGTTGGAACTTTAGAAATACAAAATTATTGGTCACGAATTCAACTTCACTCCTAAGGAGGTTTACATGACTATTTTACCAACCAAAAGAATTTTACAACTTAGCTTTAATAATATGAGATTCCTCAATAGTCAATTGAATTAAATCCGATCAAATAGGATAACTTGTTTTCCAGCCTCAACTTAATACAAGGGCAATTTTTATGGCCTCTAAACCAAGAACCTCATACAGTGCAACATTATTATACACAACTCATTCAATGACAATTGAGTTATCTAACCTTCGCCAAAAATCCAGAATGTAAAATTGTATCATATCCTCGAGAATTTGGATGCTCAAGATGATCAAAATGTTATGCATGCTCAAATTTAAACATGTTCAATGAAAATACATATACAATACAAAAATCGATGAACCATCAAAATAGACACGTCATTTTATATGAAAACACGTCTCAAAATAAAAAATTTAGAAAATGATTCAAATGTTGGATATAAAAATAAACCCCTACCTTGACCGAAGTATACCAAAACCAAGCTCAAGTATCCAAGGAATCCAAAGCTCGCGCCAAGCCATAGAACTTATCAATACATATTTATCAATCAATATGTTTTTCCGGACCTTTCAAAACTTTGCTTGAACCCACAACGAGGATAGTAACCAACTCGGGACCTTACAAAAGAAATCTCACAAAAATATTTTCGTAAAACAAGTCCTGATTGACCCTAGAATGGCCGATCGACCAAAACGGTCATCTAGCAGGCCTGGTCGACTGAACTGGCCGACCAAGGAAAATATAAAAGTTACTACAATATAATTTTTATATATAAAAATTTGTTTTCATTAATTTTTAAGATAAAATCTAACGTGAAATCTTATTTGATGTAAACTTATCTTAAAAAGAATATTTAGACGCAGATTAAGCAGAAGATTATTAACAAGAAAAGTTATTGCTGGTAAAGGATGAAAACAAACTAGCTATTTTATCTTATTTAAAATTTTAAAAGAAGGTTGAAGAGAGATAAAGAGATATAACACACTATCTACTAAAATGGTGAGGAGCCAAAAATAGATGACAAAAAGAGAAGAAGAAGAAGAAGAGAAATTCAGGGTACGATCATAAACGAGTTCATCCTGCTGTAACTAGCAGAAGAAGACCGATGCTTGACCTGTTTCATCTTTAATTCCAGAGCATAAATCGAAGCACCTTACAATAACAATCTAATGATAGTAATTATTTATTATATTTTTTCAATTTTAATATTGTAATATTTGTCATGCTCCGTAGGGTACCTGAGACAGAATGAGAAACAACCCGACTCGAGAACTGACAAAATCGTCTGACCATTAACTTTAAATGTTTCAAATAGTAGCGAAAGTCTTAAATAAAAATAAATTAGTTAGGTCTCAAACAACTAGGCTAATCAAAAAGTCCATCAGTGACATCAAAGATATGTAATAACATATGTCCAATAAAAAAATAACTATGCTGACAAATAATTATAAAATATAAACTTAATATGAGGTTATATCTAACGAAATATGACTTTTCAAATAACTCTTGAAAGAAAACAATGAAATAAAGAAATAATTTGTCGACCCTACATTTGCACTGGCAACATATGATCTGCCACCCTAAGACTTAAAAGGAGGGAGTCGTTTGAGATAAGTTAACTAAACTCAGTCAAGATAAAATTTCATATTCAGTATAGAGATAACAAAATATGTGAGTATGATAAGATAAAATGTTTTATGCATCCAAGTATAAAACGTATTGTAGGGTAAGTTTTAAAGCATTCCACTATAGTGTGGTACGTAACAGAAAATAACATACTACTGTACAAAATTTCACTGAAAATTGAGTCACTCATGAACTCCGAGCACACTCTACCATCAACAATAACAATAATAATGACAATACTTGGCGATAGCAACAACCACGAATGACCATATTCAGGTTTAGGGTTTTGCATCTTGAGACACAGTACATACAATTGTCTCATTACTTTAGTTCATATCAATCAACACATTCTCCAACGATCAAATGTGCGTAAATAAAACAGAACCCCCCTCATAGGTAGATTAAACTTGGTCCACGCGACCGATCAATGTAGATAATATGTGCTCAAAATAAAATATGTCTAGTTAAAATACATATGTAATACAAAAACCGACGAGTCATAACAATAGACACGTGTTTTACATGAGAACATATCTTTTATATGAGAATACATCTTAAAATAGAATTTAATAAAAATGATATAATGATGGATATTAAAGTAAACTCCTGCCTCAACTGAGTATACCGCTATCAAAAGCCCAATATCCAAAACGTTCAATAATTAAGTCAAGTTTTGATACGTATAACCATAGTATCATTATTAGTCTCTAAGATTTCTAAGATTAAAAGATGAAACCCATAAACAGGGTCATAATTAGTCCAAGAGTCAAACGAACAACAAAAAAAAAAAACCCAGCCTCAGATAGACTTGACACCACAACCTTCCTCGAGTTTTCTTCAAAACTTGAGTTTTCTTTTGATTTCTTAATGCCAACTAATATTGAACCCACCGCTCAATGCCAATTAATTAATTATCACACCGCGAATCGGATTCTCCTTCTAAAAAACGATCACACAACTCACAACTCTCAGCGGAAGCTCACCAATCTCACACACATGCGCTCGCGCAATTGGGCCACATAAAAATAAAATCCAATCCAAACAGAAAAGTTGTACACTATTATTTATTTATAAAATTGTATCCACATTTATTTTACAAACATGGCTCGAATTAAAACCAAATACATCAAAGTGAAAATTCGAACTCATACTTTAGGCCTATGGTGTGTAAACTCTGATATCCAATAGATCTTTGCCTTTTAGGCATTGAGCTGCTACCACCTATTCCTGAAAAACATGATAAGTAGAACCGTGAGTTTCTTGAGCTCAGTAAGAATTCTAATATAAGGATTCAATAAACCATATCAATATCACAACTAACCATATACTAACCCCAACATGATTAGTCTTCACATCCTTAACTCCTAACATTTAACTTTTGATCAACTCTCATAATCACACATCCTAGAATCTATATTTTATCTTGATCTTTAGATATTTCTGTAATACCCCGACTTTTCATAATGGAAATTAATATGGATAATTGAGATTTAATTGGGGAGATCGACAGAGAAGGGGGGATGAAAACTGACAGCTGGAGATCGAAGGGAGATCGTGAGAGAGATCGAGGGAGACAAGGGCGATTTCTTTAGGCGAATCTTCTTCATGGGAGAAATGGTGCGCCTCTTTGGAGAAAAGGACGGAAGAGGGATAAGGGAGAGTGTTGAGTGACAGAGAGGAGAAATGGAAAAGAAGGGGGTTTTGTTCTTCTGACGATTTTGAGAGACAGAGAGATGGAGAGGCAGACTCGAGACTGAGTGACGATGAAGGTGAGGTCGCGAGCATCTCCCACGACGCATTGCTGGGTCCGGTGTGCTGCTCGTTCGACGGTACAAGAGGTGGATGTTCGCTTCTGCTCGTGTTCACTGATGCGAGATTAGGGCTTTGATCGAGGGTCACAGTTCGGGCGACTGGGTTCTCTTCTGGCGAAGCTTCGGCGAGAGGTCAAGCTTCCAGGCGTGGTTTTGGCTGTGACTGTGCCTTCTCCAATTGGTGGTAAGCCTTCTACGGATTGAATTCTCGGCCCCTTGTTTTCTGCTTATCTGTATCCATTCCTGAGTCCTGTGAATTTCATGAGTGTTGTCTTGAGTGCTAATTTTGGTTCTGTTGATGTCGTTGGGTTTGTTCTGTGTTTTCGGTTGCTGTGAAAATGGCTGAAGGCTGGAGCTGCAAGTGAAGCCGAGCTGGGATGTTGGATGTAAGGGTGGTTGCTGCTACCACCTCTCGGGTGTTTTGGGTAAGGCTATCCGTCACTTCCTTTATGGATTTTTGGAGATAATACATAAGAGATTGAATTGTGAAGAATATTGTTGGGGGTTTGGATTTTGTTTGTTATTTTGATAAGTGATCTAAGTGGAATTGGGAAATTGTAATCCTGTTTAGTGTATGAATGAAGAATATGATTCTCTGCTGATGATTAGTGCTGAAAATATGAATTGTGCTCAATGATTCTACTTTACTCCGTGCATGCTTTCACTATCTCTGGATGTTAAGTTTACTCTATTAATTGGGATTTGGAATTTGGTCCTGATGTTGATTATCAATTGATTGGAATGGTTCCATGTGATGTTTTCAGTTCAATGGTTATTATTGGATATTTGTATACCCTGTTGTTTTGGTGTTGTTCTGCATCTTTTATGTGCTCTGGTTAATGATTGGTGGAGCATGGTTATTGGGATGAACATATTTATGGGTGAGTTATGGTCTGTCATTTTAATTTAGTTATGAAATTGGATTAAAAATGGAATATGATGTGGGTTCTTTACTGCTTTGACGATGGAACCTTGTGAATAGTAGTTAATGATTAAATATTATTGGATTGTGAAGGTAAGAAAAAGGAAGAAAATGATAACGTTTAAGTGTTGAGCACTTTAAGGAAATGAGGTAAGTGATACTGCATGTGCTTTGGTCCTTAGGACCCTACATCGCAAGAATAAGATATGCATGTTTCGTTATTTACAGTTTTTATAACATGTCTACCTTATTAAAAGCATGTCTACAATTTTTAAAAGCATGTCTACAGTATTAAAAGCATTTCTATAGTTTTTACAGCATGTCTACAGCTTTCTCAACATGTCTACTGTTTTAACAGCACGTTCTGTGAATTGCACGTTGGATATTTATTTATATTTCTTTTAATTATATGTTAGTAGTTGTATGCATTCATGAACATCATGCATCATGGTTTTCAAAGATTACGAAAACGTTTTTATGCACGGTTTTAAAAAGGAAAAATGGAAAACGAATAGAAGTACGAAAAACGATTAATGAAAGATAAAGGATCTTGTAGTCCGGTAGGTCAAGCCCGGTACAAGAATAAAAGATAAAGAAAAGATAAAGGATCTTGTAGTCTGGCAGGTCAAGCTCGGTACAAGAATAAAAGAAAAAAGAAAAGAAAAGAAAAGTAAAGTAAAGAACATGAAAAGAGAAATGGATACAGATACGGATACGGAAATGAAAACGGAAATGGATACGGAAACGATACGAGCACAGATACCGAAATGAAAACGGGAACAGAAACAGAAACAAAAACAGAAACGGAAACGAGTTTCTAGAAATGGAAATAGATACAGATACGGATATGGATATGGATACATAAACATACACGGGAACTGATACAAAAATGCATACGATCACGGATACCAAAACGAATACAGATACAGGAACGAAAACAGAAACGGAAAGAAAGTACGTAAGCAAGAAAAGATAAAAGATAAAAAAAAAAGAAAACGAAACGAGAAACTGCATACGTTTTTAAAATGGCACAACATGTACATCTAGTATATTAGGTTTTATCACTTACTGAGCATTATGCTCATAGTTTATGATTTGCGATGTAGTTACAAATATGAGAGAAAATGACGAACAAATTAAGGAGCGGTTGATGAAGGATTTGCACGAGAAAGACTTGTGGCTAGCTAGGCTAATGAATTAATGAGAAAAGAGTTTTGTAAATATAAAGTAACAGCTTATTTATTGTCTTTTAAATAAATTATTTATGCTTCCGCTGTAAATTGAGAAAAAAGATTTTATAATTAGTCTTTCGCTGTTTATAACGATTTAAGTAACGAGTTTTAGGTAAAGAGTTTTTAATAATCAGGTTTTAAGAAAAGAACTCTGATTTTAATTTAAAAAGGTTTTAAAGAAAGACTTTCGCTAATGTTTTATAAAAGGAAAAAGAAAAAGTTTTAAATTTCACGTATTTTTAAAGTAAAGAAAAATCGGGTCGTTATAATTTCTAATTAATATTTGAACTATGTGATACACTTCTTTATGTAAGAAGTGTTTAGTGCATATATAGAATGCTTAAGCCTATGATTTAAATAACCATAGCCTACCTTTCCCAATTCTCATGTGTAATTTCTCTTTATGCACAATCCAATGCTTATATGTATTTGATTACAAAATACTTCCATCACAAATTACATGTGCTATATCCTTTAAGCACTTTTAAACTCTATAGAATGTTTAATTCTATAATTTATTTCTACTTTCCAATGTCATTTCCTGTGTTATGGATCACTTTCTATTTTGGTCTATCTATCACCATTACTATTTAGACATTTCCAATTAATGTCTAATTCTCAAACCATCTCTCGTTTCTTCTATGGTTTATTTAATATCAATAATAGACACCTCTAATATATGTATAATCTCAAGCTATCTAGATATTTATAAGGTATGTCTATCATAATCTATGTCTCAACAACTTAATCCTCTATATGAAGAACTTTCTTATTTCTAGACATTTCTAATTAATGTCTACCCCAAACTATCTAGACATTTCTATTTAATGTCTATCGTAAACTATCTTGACATTTATAATTAATGTCTATCCCCAATGTCCCTCTATATGAAGGAACTCCTCAATATAATGTATATATCAATGTTTAGGCTTATGATTTAACAGATCATAGTCTAGATAACATGACAATCCATCTAACTATGTCATCCCATGACCCACAATTATGCAATAAATATGAAATGCATATCACAACCTTTTTTTCACAATGATGCAATGATAAAGTGAATTAGTACAATGCTCCATTTATTATTAAATGGTCATATTATTTAACAAGTAACGTTTTATTAACATGTACGTGAATGTTAACGTATTTGTGAACGTCAATATTTATGTGACTATCAACATAAATGATTATACACCATCGTATATAAAGTTGCACATGACCCATACTGACCATAGTTTCCAATAGGTGTGTCAATGAATATCAAATCCTCTGGAGGGGTAGGGACTCTCAACACAAAGGGGACTCACAGTCACTCCACTTCTATTTTTTTACTTTACATACATCACACAATACATAGTCTGGCGAGATATATTGGGTTCCTCTGTGATCAACAATACCACCGAAATAATATGTTTTTTACATAGAAATATTTCATGATGCATGATTTGGCATCTTCACTTTGCATACATTGAATGAATATAATATATACTAATAATGCATGTAAAATGAACCATGCAAATTTATTATTAAACACACATAAGTTATGCATGAAATGGTTGTAGGGTCGATATAAGGGGGGGGGGGAGGGGTATTAGACGTTTTAACTTTTTCATTCGATATTATAATTCTAATTCCTAAGTGAGTTATTACAAATATGAAAACAATCAATACCAAATATAAAGGAGTTATGAGATAGAAATATGACATCAATCTGGTAACGCGGTTCGACAAACCCGCCTACGTCCGCGCTTCAAGGTTCCCCTTGAAGATCTCTTAAGCCACTAACCTCCCAGTTATTGTTGATTGAACTTCAAGGGCATTAATCAAGCCTTACATGACTATTCCGGGGCATCACCCTTTATCTATGATTATTACAGAGCGTCACCCTTGATTGTTGTTAGATTACAATTGAGGAATTAGAAGATTACAATTTAGAAGCCTAACTCTCAAAGATATAAAATTTCAAGTGAAGGGATAGAGAGAGTTAGGGCTATGCACTCATTTGTTGAGAAAAAATCTCTTGTGAATTTGGCAACACTCCATTATGGATTCTCCTCTCTTCTGCTTTGCAATTTAGAGTGGCTTCTATTTATAAAAACTGCACAACAATCGACCACCCAACATTTTCTGCTCGACTGTTTCTTGACCATTGCTTTGTAGTCATTATGAATCCAATTGACCTCTTCCTTCGCTCCGGTCGACTGCACTAGTGCAACTCAGGCACTTTCTTGCCTTTGCTCAATTTCGAGTCGATTGCCATTCATCCTGGTCGACTGCTCTTCTGCACTTCAACATATGTCTAGCAATCTGTCATTTTTTTGGTCGACCTCTCTTCTTCTCCTGTCGACCGCTCTTCTAGTTTGGCTCTTTGTAGCCTTTCTAGTCAATCGCCTTCTCAGCCTTATTCGACCTATACTCTGTCTTTTGCACTTCTTGAAGCTTTTAAGTCCCTAATCTTAACCATTAGCTACATGGACTTAAACAAACACGGTAGAATATATAAATACTCTTATTAAGGGGTATTTCCAATGAAGATAAAATATAAACATAATGATAAACATATTAATTATATTCAAGTTATAAATAACTTATTATCAAAATAATCATTTATCATCAAAACAACTAAGTTTAATATCTGTTAGGCTAACAATGGTGTCATACATCTATCTAGTTATGTTTTATCTATGTCTCAATCCATACTCCAAAGAGTTTGTGCAATGGTTAAACAATTAGGTTGAAACCTAAAAACAATAGGCAAATTTTAACACTTGTGGATGACCTCAACCCATGTGCGAGCATCTGCTCTAGACACAACACAGAAGATAAAACACCCTTCCAGATGTCTGCTTTGGACCCCGGTCGCCCAAACCTGAGAATAATACATTTCTAAATACACTTTCAGACGTCCAGTCCAAAGGCCGGTCGCCCATTCCAAAAGAATTTTTACACTTATGGTCTTTCGGCCAAAGAATGGACGTCCCTCCAAAAGCACTTCCTTCGATTTTACACTTCTGGACATCCACCCCAGAGACAGGACGTCCACTTCGATGTTTATTTTCTAATTTCTCACATATCTAACATTCAATTTCATTCCAAACTAATATCAAACTATCATAGGATTATAACCACATTACATAATCCACCAAATAAATAACTTAATCTATTAAGGCAACTTATGCATTATTTTCCATTAATGCTTCTCATTCTTTCACATTTCAAACATTGTTTCTTACTAGAATCTAACAAACATTATAGTCATGGTTTAATATTATCAAATAAACATCCTTTTCCATCATCTCAACCAATGCTAAGCCATTACATGTCTAAACCATCAAAGTATCTCAAATTAATACTCATATTTTTCATGTATAAATCTCGAAGTAATAAATACGTATTTGATCGAATTATGTTTAATCCATTCATAGATACCATTTTAAACCAAGTTAGGCTCAATTCTTCAATAACTAACAACATGTCATCTATGAATTTCACATATAATCTATAAACTCATCATTTCCTTCACTTAAACTATGCAATATTTAACATAATTTATAAAACACTTAGTTTAGAGTTCTTACCTCTTGAAGACCATTTGATTCTTCACATTCTTTTCTTGATTTTAGGCTCAAAAGGATCCTCTTGGAGAGAGGAATACTTTTCCTTGAAGGATGGAGGACCAATCTCTTTCTTCTTCATCATTTTTTCCTATTTTCTCCCTTTTCTTTTTCCTCTCTTCCCCTCTTTGGTTCAGCTCGAAAATGGCTGAATCTTAGACATTTCTTCCCATTCTAGGGACTTCATGGGTTAAATGACCATTTATCCATTTTGTCCTTTGATTTTTACCATTTTACCCTTAATTCCATGAAAATTTACCAAAATACCATGGTTAATTATTTTTAACCATTCTTAAGTTAAACTAATCACATTAGAATAGTTCTAAGCTAATCACTATGATTTATCATAATTAATAATGATAAATTAATCTTAATCATCCACTAATTACACCTTAATCACACTTAGTCACTAATCCTTAAGTGACACATGTTAATACCCCACTGGTTATCTAATTTCATTACATGGACACATACTTCAATGTATTAGAAACATTTCTTCTCTTATGCACTTCTTCAAATTCTCACTGTAAGTCCCATCTAAAGACAAATATCAAAATAGTGCAGTTTTGGGCTCATCCAACTTCAAACATACATAACTTCTATTGCATATATCTAAATCATTTCAATCTAAAGCCATACACTTCAGTTATGTGTATACTTTATGACCTTAAAATGGTTTGAATTTCTAATCAACATAACTTATCCAATTAGCCCCAAATAGTGACTATGCTCATATATAATACATTTATCATTTTCGTGCAAAATTTTATATCTTAATGAACATACATCCAATTGATCCAATTTCATCACCATTCCATAATCTAAGGTATCAACTATTATACATATTTTTAGTTTGGGAAAATATCCTCAATTTATTGGTCAATTTCTTCTTTAAAGTCATCTCATGACTTATTATTACTTAATCATATTTAATTATACAAAAAATGGTTATTAATGTTAATTCTTAATCCGGATCATCACAAGTGATTTGTAAACATATGGAGGTGGTGGTGATGGAGATGAGGGTGGTGGAGATTTATATACATATGCAAGAGGTGATGATGGAGATGGGGGCGGTGGGGACTTATACACGTAAGGTGTAGGTGGTGAGAGTAATGGTGGTGGTGGAGATTTGTATACATATGAAGGAGGTGGTGATGGAGATGGAGGCGATGGAGACTTGTAGACATAAGAAGGACGTGGTGAGGGTGATGGTGGGGTGGAGATTAGTATTCATATGGAGGTGGTGGTGACGAGGATGGAGGTGGAGGCGACTTGTAAATATAAGGAGGAAGAGGTGACAAAGATGGAGGGAGAGGCGACTTGTAAATGTAAGAAGGGGGAGGTAATGGTAATGGTGGTGGTGATGGAGGGAGTGGAGATTTATTCACATAAGGTGGTGGAGGTGATGGCAATGGAGGTAGAGGTGACTTATAGACATATCGTGGTGGAGGGGAAGGAGACGGTGGAGGTTGGGATTTATAGATGTAAGGAGGAGGTGGAGGGGGAGATTCGTAGACATAAGGAGGCGGCGGTGATAGAGACAGTGGCAAAAGTGATTTATACATGTAGGGAGGTGGGGGAGACTTGTGAATAGGCCACCATGGAGTGTATCTGTGGGGTGGCAAAGGGGAAGAGCAAGGGTACAACCATTTAGCCACCACATTGGCAGCTAAGAAGCACAACATCACAACACAAAAGAGTTAAGATAATCATCCCATTTCTTAGCTTTGCATAGTGCTCCTAAGAAGTAGGAAAAGTATTAGGACTATTGTCCTATGAGAGTTGCATATGAAGCTAAGGGTTCTAACCGTTTTTATAGTGTCACGACTCGTAAGAAACTCGAGATAGAATGACGAACGAATTGGCCAAAAAGAACCCAACGCGTCCAAACATTTCACTTTAATTACCTTAATTAACAACATAAGTTTTAATATTTTATTAAAAGCCAAGGCCTGAAAAAAAAAATACGGCCTAAACAGGTCCAGCAAGTGATAATAAGGTACTATAAAAATATAATAAAAAAATAACTGTACTGGAAAAAAAAATCACAAAAAATAACTCTTAAGAAAAATTATTAAAAATATTAGAAATAATATTCACCGAATTTTACTCTTGAGTTGACAACTGAAAATTCTACTGATAAAGTCCTGAAATGGGGAATCATCTAGAATGAGTTGACTAAACTCGTTAGAGATAAAATTTTATATTCAACAATTAAATTAAAACACTGATTAAGCATTAATGGTCTTAAAAGTGATGTTTCATAAATTTATTTTAGAAAATTGTACAGAATGACACATATTTAAAATAACACACTATAATGTCGTAAGTAATTAAAATAGACTCTTGCAGTCCAATATAAAATTCATGTGAAAATGGAGTCACTTATAGACTCTGGGTACTCCATGCCATAGACATATCACATAACAACAACGATGTTCGGCGATCACAAAAACCCCAGAAAGACTTGATCAAGTTTGGGGTTTTGCACCAAGAGACAAGACACATATAGTTATCTTATTACTCTACCTAACAGCAAACAAACACATCCTCTCACAGACGAATGTGAATAAAATAAAATAAGATCCTAAATCCGGTCGATCGAACTCAGTTTACAAGACCAAGTTGATCCATTAAATTTTATGTGCATGTTTAATAAAATATGTAAAAATTTGACGAGCCATAGAATGAATACGTCATTTTATATGAGACACGTCTCAAAATATTATTTTTAGAAAAACATGCAATGCTATACATAAAATTAAATCTCTACCTCGAAGTGGAATAACCACTGGCTCAAGCCCAATTATTCAAAGCCCAAATCCAAGAGTTCACGATTTTAAAATTTTATTTTTGGTTATTTTAAAATTAAATTTTTGGTACTTAACCAAAAATAAAATTGTCAATTTTTTAGTTAAAATTTGATGAATTAAATCCCTAATTTTTTCTTAAAATAATCCATAATTAGTGGAGTAGAAAATTCTCAAATTGGGCAAAAATAACAGGCCCTAAATTGCGACCAAAAAGGCTTTAGACTACAACCCAACTGGTTGAGCCAAATCTTTTAAAACAAATGATGAATCGCACTCCAAGAAAAATTGAACTGTGATCCAACTAGCCGAGGCTTGCCTCAACAGAAGCAAGCCGCAACTGGGAATGTCGCCTTCCTTGTCACAACATGTTGTCCAACAGATCGAAGGGACCTACACTGCGACTCAGCATTTTCAAAGTTGTAGTTCAACATTCCCTCCATCGATGCTATGCACATGATTTCGTCGTCGGATTTCATCCAATCATCCAGCCATTAACACTAGTTTTTAAGCAATCAAAATCACCAAACAAAAACTCAAATTTTATATTTTCGGCCGCCCGATTTCAGACCACCAAAAGCCCCGACCAACATCACGAGAGATTGTCACCTCCACCTCCAAACCCGTATTAGAAACAACTCAAATCCTTTCCAATAGAGACAGATTTCACATAATATCCCAACTTCTAATGTCATAACAGAGAGATAAGAAAGTCAGATTTTTAACTTCAATTAATCGATTTCGATCACCAGAGTTGCTCCTTCCTCCCAACCCGCACTGAAGACGTTTGCTAAACCGAGAGGGGTTGATCGTTCAAAATCCTTCTCCAAATTGTTGAAGGTGGCTCTGCTTTGCGGGATGGAAATTGTAGAGATAGAGAGGGATATATGAGGCGTGACGGATTGAGGGTGAAAAATCTCTGTTTAACGGGAAAAGAAATAAATTTCAAAAAAATTTCCTTTTCATAAAGAAATTGCAGCAGATATTACATAGTGTGTCTGTAACGCCCAATTTATTTAAAACCGTTTTTTTTTAATTTAAAATTTGTGATATAATTTTTTTTTTTTTTGCTTAATTTATTCAAAACGTGTGAATTAATTTCATTTGAAAACATATCAGATTTATTTAAGCGGAAGTAGATAATAAAACATAATTTAAGTCTTACAATAAGAGTTTATGATTACAAAACATTTATTTAATTTACAACACACATCATATTGTGAGCCACAGCCATCAGGTCGAATTCGGCTGATAACCCAAGGGATCATCCTGAAATACCTCCTCCTTAGCTGGTACACCAAAATTCTCATCACCTACATCAACAAGACTTAAACTAATAAGCCTAACGCTCAGTAAGTGATAAAATGAAATGTAATGCACATACTATGCTGTTTTAAAATTTTTAGGTAGTTTTCTGTATCTTTTTTGTTTACTATCCCCAGAGTACCATGGAAAGAACCTCGGGCTTACCCTGGGCCTCATAAATTCGGTCCCAGAATACCCTAGAAAAGACCTTGGGCTTACCCTGGACCTCATAACCTTGGTCCCAGAATGCCCTGGAAAGAACCTCGGGCTCACCTTGTACCTCATAACCTGACTCCTATGTGATTCTGTTTTCATTTCATTCATTATCTATTTCATTTTCATATCATTTTGTAAACCATGATGCATGATACATACATTTCTATAATCTCTAAACATGCTCATATATAAAACATATCATTAAAAAAATCTAATTCTAATAAACAGTCAGCAAGCAGTAGTACAATTTGCGAAATATGCTCAATATCTGCCTATTCTATCAAAGTGGTAGACGTGCTTCATAAAACGGTAAACAATCAGCATACAATTCCTAACTCTTGTGATGTAGGGTCCGAAGACCAAAACACAGTAAGTATCAACTTACCTGTAGTCCATAACGCATTTAGCTCTTTATCCTTTTTCCCGTTAATACCTTCAAAATAATTATAATTTATTTATTAATATATTTATCAATTATAAATCCTAACTTTGATACCGTCATTCCTTGTTTATTATTTAATAATTTAATTACCATTCAACGATTTCTATTAAATTATTTTACATTTTTCGTCCAATTACTTTCATCGACCAATTAACCAAAAGAGCCACCTTAACTCATAGAACCTTACACTACAACGTATATATATTTTAACCCTGGCCATCAGTATCAATTCACCATGAGTATATATATATTTTCAATATCCTTCATTAACAATATTATGGCAGAAACCAAACCCAAGAATTAGAACCAAATAGTAGTACATGGTACCCATATCCTTATCCATTTAGAGTAGTAGACTAATGAAAGAAAACCCATTGTTATACTCTTCAATTTATCGTCTAATATCCAACATACAGAGCACAAATCCACACGACAATTACTTAATCATAACTACTTATTTTCAACAACAATCACCATTTAATCACTTCTCCATCAAATATGTCGAGCAGTAATTAAGACAGAAAACCAAATTTCATACATAGATCAATCTTTTCTCATGATAGAAATTCACAGAGAACATATCTTTTCCAGAACATCAGAGCAATACCAATAACAAACCACAAAGTAGTTTCGGCATTCATCATGACCAAAACCGGAATGAGCACAAATAATTAACAAGATATGTTTCGTCCAAATATTCATTAACAGATTGCCCTTAAAAATCAACCAAACAGGTTATTAACCAATCGAATCATAGAGAAAACAAATCGAAGAAACAATAATTCCACAGACTATCACTTCATCGAATTCGTCCAATAACAAGGAAGGAATTTTACCTGCAAAGCTCACGGTCATGAAGGATTCATGCACTGCCCCTTTTCCAAAGGGCTCTCAATTCTCCAGGGAGCTCTTAACTCACTCTGCCCTTTCTTCTCTAGAGAGTATCTCTCTATCTTTTTCGTTTAACTAGCAAGCTTCCTCCCTCTTTATTTCTCCTCACCCGACAACATTCTTTATTTCTTCTGCAGCTCAATCATGGCTTCGACAGCCTCTTGTAGATGGTTGTCTCCCTCTTTAATTCGCCAACCAATTCCAGCAAGTGTGCTTCCCATCAGTCAAGGAAGTATCGTGTCTCATTGTGTTGGCATAACAAAACAAACTGGGTTGACATTGTAGAACCAATTGGACCGGTTGACAAACCATGCTCCAGCCGCAGTCGTTCGCTCGCCACTGTCCAATTCACCCATGGCAGTTTTTCTTCACCAAATCAACACGCTGAATCGCCCAACTCAAAATGCCAAGGAGAATAAATACGGAACAGAAAATCGACTAGACTTACCTCGACCGACGATTCGCAACATCACGGGAGCCCCAATTCGTCCCTTGGGTTTGGTTCCACGAACCCAAGTGCCATGAGCCAACCCCAAGCACCGCACCACCTGCTGCTTGTCGGACAACACGTTGCCTTCAGGAGGAAGCTTCGGCCGCGGGCAAAGATCGCGAGTCGCCTCCCATCTCTCCCTCCCGATTTCTCTTCTCCTCACGGGTTCTCTCTCTCTCTCTCTCTCTCTCTCTCTCTCTCTCTCTCAATTCCCTTCTCTCCTTTCTCTTTAGAAAACCTAAGGCATTCTTCATTTGATTTCACCCCAAATCAAGATCCGAGCCACCTTAATTTCCAACTGAAAGGAACCAATCGTGGACCAAACCGGTTCACCTCTCAATAATTCCATCCAATTTTTCTTTTAAATCTTTAATCCCAACCAATCCATTTAATTTTTTCCCCTTTTAATTTTTAAATCCCTTTTTCACTCAATTAAATTCTCTTTTAATAATTTAATTAAATTCTTCATTTAATTAATTTATTTTCAACTCAATTCCAATTCTCGATTTATTCTGAATATTATTTGATGATAATTATCAGTCTGATTTAGTTTCTTCAATTCGATTTCCCAAATTAATTTCCATCAAATAAATCCTCAATAATTTTCTCATCAAATAATTCATCAATTATCCAATTATACCCAATTAATTTTTCAATTATTTTTACTTAATTCCGTTACAGAAAATCAGGGTATTTCATTCTCCGACAATCATTAATCTACATAACATGTAGCATTACCCTTCAAATACTCTTCCAAAGTCGTATATTAAAAATGGGTAATTTTTCAAAAGCTAGAATAACATATATGATTCTCGGACTCTTTCATTGGAGATATCACAGATTTTCAACGAGTTGAGAAAAGGATTGTTGTACCCACTAACTATCAATTTTTATTCAAAAAATGCATAAATTAGTTTAGAGAAACTAAGAATGAGATTATTAATTAATCATTTATTAAATAATTATGAAGAGAATAGAGAAAAGAGGGGCTTAATGTCAATAAAATTATAATTTCTTTTCAACGGTTTTTAACTAACTTTTTGCAGAATTTTAAAAATATTTTAGAATCTCCATGGACGGGGAGTCCCATCAACAAACTTGATTAGAATACTCTTTACAACACATTTGTTGATTGCACACAAGGACAAGTCAATAATATAATGTTACAACACCAATCCTAAAATAATTTTTTGTGAGTCTGTAATCTGGTTTTAACATTTTTTGAGGCGTTAATTTTAGTTTTTTTGTAACAAGTTATTTAAATTTAAGCCACAACATTGTTGTAACCGTTGCAATTGAAATAAAGCAAGGATTTTAAATTTATTGATTTTCATTAATCCCATGACTCGGATGTTATAAGTGGGCACTACCTTGTCGCTGGATATTGTCCTCTTTAGGTCTCCCATGTGACCTGCACGGGTTTGTTCTCAGCCCAGGGCCTCATAACCCTAAGCCAAAACGCGTCCAACAAGTAAGGATGGGTACACACTTATACACTAGTCCCAAATCCTTCCCATTTTCGATATGATACTGTAGGTCCACTTGTAACACTTCTCAGACCAAGGCCTAACCATGACATCGTGTTGAAATAACGTTGAAATAATGAACGAGATTTTGGAAAAGAGAAAGAGAAAACAGTGGACACCAAATTTACGTGGAAAACCCAAGACGGAAAAAAACCACGGGCATAGAAGAAATCACTAATAGAAATCGGTATAATGAGCTTTGCGGCTCAAGCATATATTTATAGATAAAAGAAACTCTAATCATACGGAAATATAGAAACCCTAATCCTGCAGGAATTAGAAAACCTCAAATGTGGGTCAAACCAGCCTGACCCAATTAGAATCCGGGTCACACTGAACCCTAACAATAATGTTACAACACCAATCCTAAAATAATTTTTTATGAGTTTGTAATCTGGTTTTAACATTTTTTGAGGCATTAATTTTCGTTTTTTTGTAACAAGTTATTTAAATTTAAGCCACAACATTGTTGTAACCGTTGCAATTGAAATAAAATAAGGATTTTAAATTTATTGATGGCATTAATCCCTTGATTTGTGGGGAGGTTACAGATTTGTATAGTCGGTTTGGTTTTTATTGGTTGTGAGTGCCAAACTTTTCTTTCATTATGTGAAGAAGAATGAAGCACCGAGCACCAAAGGCAAGAGAAAAGAGCTTTGGACTAACCTCTACCAAACCTTTTGGGTGATTGAAGTTTTCTGTCGTCCTTGAAAGTATTAAACCATCCTCCATTATTTAGTACGTTTAAAGGAGAAAGAATTTTATTTCATCAAATTTTCACCTTTATAAAAAGGCTTCATTGGGCAATCAGTAAACTATCAATGCAGGGGATTTGTTTTGCGAGTGAAGTCTTGCGTGCATAGTTCTAATCTACAAACCTTAAGGTAATCCAAAAACTTCTCCTTTTTTCTTTCAAGTTTCATGATGTGTCATTCGATTTTGACTTGAGAATGAAGAAATTTTTCAACGGATTGGAAACTATTGATTTTGAGGCATTAAATTATGCAAGGAATTAATTTGTATTGTTTGAAGTTGAAAAATTTTGAAGGGAGTTGGAGTTTCAGATTGCTAGAAAATTCTGTGTTTTTGGCAAGTTTACGCGGAGGTGAAAGCAAATGGTTATGCACCGGAAGCGGACGATTCAGCAGCAGAAGTGGGTGATTCCGCAGCCGAAGCGGACACATATTTATTTATTTTTGCGAATGTGAATGGTTCCGCAGCGAAAGCATATCGTTCCATAGCGGAAGCAGAAACGGAAACATATATTTTCGCAACAGAAGCGAAATGTTCGTTTCCACATAAACGAGCTGTGTGTATACAATGCTTAAAGAGCGGACATCCATAATTCAAAATGATTTTTAGTTCATAATTCTTGAAATTAAGTAACTAAACATGATCTATTAATTACTAGTTAGGGCTCTATATCTTAGCCTTTTGATTTGTTGTGTAGGAACCTCCAAAAATATATGTTATTTTTTATTTAAAATATTTTGCATGTTATTTTATAAGAGAAAAAGACATATTATCAGCATTTTGGGGTATCTTCTTGTGCATAAATTGCAAGATTGCCTAGTCTTATGATTTCATGGTCATGAACAAATGTCTTTCCTTATAATTACTAGCACAACCATATCCACCGAATATTTGTAGATCTGAGAGTCATGTGTACGTTATAGTTCTAAATCATTGTTTCTAAGTCAACATCAATGTTATGATTTTTATTCTAGGTTTGAAGCAAATCATAGTAAAATGTCATGGTTGATGTCTTGAAATATTTATTTTCATAAAAAAGATCAGATTGACCTTTAATTTATTCTTGTGAACTTAAAATGCACGTGGAGTTTTGGGTTGCATTGGCCATGCAATATAGAAAAAAGTGAAAAGAGCGATAATTCTAGAGAAACTCAAATTCCTAGCTTGGATTGCATTATTTTTTGTAAAGGATACGAGTACTTCATATAATTAAAATTGTTTTTTCTTTGCAATTGAAAACTTTAACGAATCCAAAGAAAGTTGTCTTATTACATATTGAAACAGAAAAAAGGATTGAATATAATAACACACTTAAAAGCAATTATTGAAGTTGGACGAGCTTAATAACTCTTTTCCTTGGGAGGTGGTGGTGGAGACCTGTAATAATAAATCGGCGGAGGTGGAGACTTCACTGGAGGAGGAGGTGATTTGTAGTAGTATGGAGGTGGGGGTGAAGGAGATGGAGGAGGAGGTGATTTGTAGTAGTATGGAGGTGGGGGTGAAGGAGATGGAGGAGGAGGTGATTTGTAGTAGTATGGAGGTGGGGGTGAAGGAGATGGTGGTGGAGGTGACTTGTAGATATAAGGAGGAGGAGGTGAGGGAGAAGGCGGGGGTGGAGATTTGTATACATATGGTGGAGGAGGTGATGGAGATGGTGGAGGTGGAGATTTATACACGTAAGGAGGAGGTGGTGAGGGAGAAGGTGGGGGTGGAGATTTGTAGACATATGGTGGGGGAGGCGATGGAGACGGTGGAGGTGGTGATTTATACACGTAAGGAGGAGGTGGTGAAGGTGATGGAGGAGGCGGAGATTTATAAACGTAAGGTGGTGGAGGCGATGGAGAAGGTGGTGGTGGTGACTTGTAAATATATGGAGGTGGTGGTGATGGAGATGGGGGTGGTGGAGACTTGTATACATAAGGTGGAGGTGGTGAGGGCGATGGTGGAGGTGGAGATTTGTAGACATATGGAGGTGGTGGTGATGGAGATGGGGGTGGTGGGGATTTGTATAGGTATGGAGGAGGTGGGGATGGAGATGGAGGTGGTGGAGACTTGTATACGTAAGGTGGAGGTGGTGAGGGCGATGGTGGAGGTGGAGATTTGTAGACATACGGTGGTGGAGGAGAAGGAGATGGAGGAGGCGGAGATTTATAGATGTAAGGAGGAGGTGGAGACGGTGACGGTGGTGGAGGAGATTTATAGACGTAAGGAGGTGGCGGAGGTGATTTGTACTTGTACTGAGGTGGCGGGGACTTGTGAATTGGCCACCATGGGGAGTGTCGGAGTGGTGGCTGAGGAGAAGAGTGATATTGAGGTGGCGGGGACTTGTGAATAGGCCACCATGGGGAGTATCCTTGTGGTGGTGGAGGAGAAGAGTAATCGTAAGGTCTGTTGGCCCCCACATTGGCGGCCAACAGGCAAAGCATCAGAGCACAAAAGAGTTGAGACAACCGTCCCATTTTCACAACTATGGATCGTGCTCCAAAGGTAGATATGAGGACTAATGTCCAATGAGTTGCATCTAAGATAAGGCTTCTAACCCTTTTTATAGTGTCATTTTAATCAGGACGACAGGCTGGAATTACTCTTCAAACTCCTACGTTCGAACTGGGTATTCTCTCACAAGTTAAAATATCAATATCAAACCTTCGACTCTTCTTCCATCGGAAATATTTATTCATTTTTTGAACGAGTTTAGAGAAAGATTGTGGGGACCAAGTACTCCTCTAGTTTGATTCCAAAATTAGTCAACACATAGATTAGGTAAGGCAGTGTCTGGCTGGAAATGACAAATTGCGAGCGAAGTTTCAGAGAAAGGAAGAACAAGATCAACGAAGATGCTGGATTAAAGAAATAGCTTCAAGGAGTGAGTGAGAAAGAGAGGCTTAAAAAGTCAGCAATGGCAACCATTTTTATTCTGCAAGAACAAAAACGAAGAAGTCGTCTTCCAATGGCGATTATACTATATCTTATACTCTTTCGAAATAGCGTGTTTGGTGAAGGCTTTTCCATCGTCATCTGCTCGTCGGTGAAATTCATTAATGATTACTCTCTCCATCATCCAACTTTGTTTTCAGAGTCCTAAATATACACGTTGACACACAAGCACAGCACAGCACAGCACAGCACACATGATAATACAACTAAAGATATGCTTTGTTAATGTCTTCTTCTCTTAGTTTATTATTTTGACCTATAATGCCATGAAATAAGCTATTAATTTGTACGATCGATGCAAGTACTACAGCCTAGGTATCGAGTTGTTTTCGAATAAGATAATGATATTCAAGGTGAGAGTTCCTAGTAAATTTTGCTTGCATGATGGACATTTGATAATTTACTATAAGAGCTATGCTATTATTTATGATAATGTGACAACCCAATTTAGATTTTTTTATTTTTTTATTTTTTTTTTCTAACTAGTATAATACTACTCGGGAAATTTCTTACCTTATTATAGCGGAAGACTTTTATAATAAATTATTTATTGCTCGCATATGAAATATTGTATTGCAGGAACGTTTATCATACATCATTAAACATTTTGATATTACATATTCTTTCTGTCAAAAAGTTTCATCATCCATTCAAAACACCTTTACAAAGATTATCTATTTACAAAACTTATTCTGCTAATCATAATTCTAAATATTCTCCATTACATAAGGTACACCATATCACTCATCCTTCCCCGATTGTTGTTGCCTAACAAATCATACACGCAACTGTTGAAACGCTTCCTCAACTAGTACTTTAGTCAAGTCTGTCCACGTATGCATCCTTACTATAGCAATTTCCTATATCACAATATTCAAACTATGAATCAAGTTTATTCACTTAAACTTCGGTCGACGACACGACTATTTCAAAGGCAAATCCAATATCAGATGTCAGCCGCAAACACGCACACTTCTATGGACGCCTACACATATGCTGGGGATTTTCGCCTTACACTCATGTCTAAACGAGTGTTCCATGCGAAAAATAAAAGTCCAGATGCCCACTCATAAGGACTTAAACCTCCAACATCTACACACTAGCAGAAAGCTAGGTGTTCGTTGCAGATATCCGCTCTCCACTTAATATTCTACAAACACCCACCCTTCCGAAACCAAGTATCTGTAGATACCAACACTTCTGCGAACATCGACACTTCTACGACCACTAATACTTCCGTAGATACCACTCATACACAACCACATGTCCATTAAGTATCGGTGAACACCAATATTTCCACGGACACTCACTCATATATGGATACCAACACTTCTAGAATACGTCATCATCAATTTTTTTTTCATTTTTCATTTTTTTTTTCAGATGTTACAAATAAAACTATACCTAAGAATTGAGAATGAATATGTCACGTTCCACAAGGCACCCAAGACAAAACAGGGAACGATCTGGCAAGAAAACGTACCGGATCATCCGACCCATTAACTTAATTTACTTGTTGAACAACGAAAGACTTAAATGTAAATAAAATAACCAGAGCCTTATCAATTGAGCTAATCCAAATGTCCATTAGTGACATCTTGGACAATGCAGTAATATAAATCTATAAAATAATTGTGCCAGAAATAAATGTGAATAAAATAGGGAGTCGTTTGAGATGAGTCGATCAAACTCAATAGGAGAAAATTTTTAAGTTGAGCTTGAATGTTTTAAAAGAGTATGTGAGAAAAAAAAAACATTTAGATAAGAACTTAGTAGAAAAAAATTAGTAGGGCAAATGTCAAGACCTTCAACTATAATGTGATATTTACATAAAATTAGTCTTTACTGTGAAACAATGAAAACTAAGTGAAAACGGAGTTACTTATGTACTCTGAGCATACTATGTCATCGGTAGTAATAGAAATAAATAACGGCGATACTCAGACGATCGCAATAGCCACAATGGCCCTGATTAGGTTTAGAGTTTTGCGCTTAGAGACACGACACATATAATTGTCTCATTACTCTAATTAACAATATCACAAACAAAACCTCCAACAGTCGAATATGTTTATTTAAAACAGAACACCCACATGGGTCTGTTAAACTTGGTTTATACGACTAAGATGATCAAACAAAATATTATGCATGCTCAAATTTAAACATGCCCAGTGAAAATACATGAACAATACGAAAACTGATGAGCCATCAAAATGAACATGTCATTTTATATGAAAGCATGTCCTAAAATAAAAATTTAGAAAATGATGCAAATGCAAATGCAAATGATTGAGCGTTCTAACTTTTTCATGCTATATTATAATTATATTCCATAAGTGATTTATCACAAATATATAAGCAAACAATCACAAATATAAAGAGTAAGGGATAGAGAGATACAAACACGTTTGTTAGTGCGGTTCAACAAAACCATCTACGTCTGTGCTTCAAGGTCCCATCTTGAAGATTTCTTAATCAACTAACCTCCCTGATTATCGATGATTGAACTTCATGGGTGTCAATCAAGTCATACAATGACTGTTCATGGGGACATCACCTTTTGATTGATCTTCACAGGTTTCAATTTAGCCTTCTATGACTATTTCGGGGTATCACCCTTTGTTCTCCATTTAAGTAAAATGAAATGGAAATAACGAATATATATTCTATAGCCTAAGCTCTCAAATATAAACTCACAAGTTTGGGAATGAGAGAGCTAGGCTAAGCATTTAATTGTTAAGAGAAATTGAGTAATAAAATCGGTAGTGTTTCGGTATGATTCTCTCTTATTTTTTTCTTCAATTCGGAGTGCTTCTTTTATAGAAAATTGTTCAGCGGTCGACCACTCAACATTTCCAGTCTACCGCATATGACCGTCGAAATATTACCATTGTGATTTCTATCATACCGGTGGTTCTCTTTATCAGCCTCAATCAGTTGCAACCATATAGTCCAAAACAGAGTCTGCTCACTATCCATTTTTCAGTGGACCGCCATTCATCCTAGTTGACCGTTCTTCTTCACTTCAGCATATGTCGAGCAATTTATCATTTCTCTGGTCGACCGCGCTTCTTCTCCGGTCAACCGTACTTCTGTTGTTATGCCTCTGATGCAAACTAGTCAACCACTCAGTTGACCTCTACTTCGTGTTTTGCACATTTTGGTACTTTTAAGTCTCAAAACTTAACCATTAGCTATATGGACTTAAACATACACGCTAGTAAACATAAATACCCTTATTAAGGGATATTTTCAATGAAGATCAAATATCAAATAATAAATATTGCATATTCATAAAAAAAACTTACAAATTATCAATATAAAACATCATAAAAAAAAAAAAGCCTAATGTCTATAGGCTAATAAAGTGTTCGACTATAGAGCCCTAAAAATGCATCTTCTAATTCTATCTGTACGAGCACATCTCGCCTCTTTACCTGCCATAACAGAAACTGTGTTTCGATCCAATAACGGAACATTAAATTTCAACAAACTCATCTCCTCAAAAAATTTCAGAATTTCACCTAAAAATCATTTTGCAAAACATGGCAATTCTAGCTGTGGGTCAGTGAGTGGTAAGGGGACTGACTGACGATAGAAGCTTGTTGTGGTGGTCAAATGATGATAGGACGAAGAATAGGTCGCTGATGGACGTAGGCGGAGAGGTCTGATAAGGCACAATAGGTCAAAGATGATGAAGATAGAGGCAAGGGCTTTTCGCATGTTCTAATTGAAGCTTGAAGGATGGCGGTCTTTGCGATTAGAGTAGATGACCGAGTCTTCTTTCTCGGCAGTGCTTCTGACGAAGACACGGTCGACTATCTCTGCATGCAACCAAGGAGCGACGACTGGTCTCCCTCAGTGATGGCGTGACGATGGGACGAGGAAGGTCACTTCTTCCTCGAACTGGAGTGGCAAATAGGAGAGGGTTCTTCTTCGATGCGCGGTGGTCGTCGACTGTGTCTTTGAGTCGACATCAGCATGTTCTCCTTCTTTCTACATGCGGTGAAGAATAGGAGTAGCTAAGGTTGGCTTCTTTCATAACTTGAAGAAGACAACCATGCAGGCAACAGAGAATTTATTTTTTTAATCCTACCTTTTTAAAAATTGCAATTTTTCACAAAAAATTGCAAACCTTAAAGATTGTTTGATTAGAGTACATAAATTTTTATCATTGCTTTGATACAAATTGTTGAGAATCGAATGCCGATTGAAAAAAAAATCACGAAAATAAGGAGACCAAGATTTATATGAAAAATTTTTTTGAGAAAAAACTATTGGTATATAAGAGATTCACTAATAGAAAATTAAGGTACGATGAATTTTGTGACTCAAGTACCAATATAGAGAATAAATTAAAAATTTTAATATTAAATACAGACACAACCCGATTTAACTAAAATTTAAGTTTTGCTAAACTCTAACGTCTTTAGTGACTGTATTCTTTGCAATGAGGATTTAAAAAAAAAAAAAATTCAATGTTATTTCCGATGTCTAAACAATTTATTCAAGGGAGATTCATCTAATATTTTTCCGGTGTCATCTAAATAATCAGATTGGACAATTTTGTTGACGGTCAAAGTTGAAGTTGGGTATTCCTATTATTGGGTAGCACAAGCTTATCGACCATGTATTTCTTGATCTGAGCATCAAATCATTGTGTCTCTGGCAACAGTACTTTTCTGGTTTATTATTATTATTATTATTATTCTGGGTTTGATGCATTCATGGTAAAATGTCGACGTTGATGTCTTGAAATTTTGTTTTTTCGTAAAAGTGAGATCAGGTTGACGTTGACTCAGGTAAGTTTTATATGTTTTCGGGAACTTAAACGCCCGTGGAACATGCAGGATATTGAAAAAGTGAAAGATCAATAATTCTTAGAGAAACTCAAATATGTAGCTTTTATTGCATTATCTTTTTTGTAAAGGATACAATGATACTTCAGATAATTGAAAAGGCTATTTCTTTTTAATTGATAACTTAAACAAGTTGGATTATTACATATTGAAACAATACAACAAGCAGGCTATCGAAGTTGAATAAGCTTAGCATCCTCCTTGGGAGGGGTTGGGGAGACATTTAATAATAAATCGGAGGAGGTGGAGACTTCACAAGACGAAGAGGAGGTGACTTGTAGTAGTATGGAGGTGGGGGCGAAGAAAATGGTGGTCGCGGTGACTTGTAAACATATGGAGGTGGTAGTGATGGAGATGAGGGTGGTGGGGATTTGTATACATTCGGAGGAGGCGGGGATGGAGATGGGGAGGGGGAGACTTGTCTACGTAAGGTGGAGGTGGTGAGGGAAATGGTGGAGGTGTTAAGCTCATGTTATTAGGCTCTGGCTTTTAATTAATATTTGAAAACTTCCGATGCTAATTAATAAAATTTAAAGTGAAAAAGGGTCGGAGGAGGTGGAGGCAAGTTGTAAATATAAGGAGGAGGAGGTGATTGTGATGGAGGAGGAGGTGATGGTGATGAAGGAGGTGGAGATTTGTGGTCGAGGTGATGGCGATGGAGGTGGTGGTGACTTATAGACATATGATGGTGGAGGAGAAGGAGATGGTGGAGACAGGGATTTATAGAAATAAGGAGGGGGTGGAGATGGTGATGGTGGAGGGGGAGATTTGTAAACATAAGGAGGTGGCAGTGATGGATATGGTGGTAGTAGTGATTCATACTTGTAGGGAGGTAGCAGGGACTTGCCAATAGGTCACCATGGAGTGTATCGACCAGGTGGTGGGGGAGAAGAGTAAGGGTACGGCTTGTAAGCCACAACATTGGCCACCATGAAGCAAAGCATCATTGCACAAAAGAGTTGAGACAACTGTCCATTTTTCAAACTTTGGTTTGTGCTCAAAAGAAGATATTAGGACTGTTGTCCTATGAGTTCCGTATGAAGCTAAGGATTCTAACATGTTGAGAATTGAACACGAAATTGAAGAAAAAAATTGGTGTTAGATTTCGGTGTGACCCGAATTCTATTAAGCCAGGCCGGTGGGCCCGCATTGTAAATCTCATTTAGGGTTTTGTTTTATCTATAAATTGATGTAAGCTAGAGTCGCAATACTCGCGGTTGTATTTTGATCTTCATTATAGTAGATTATTCCTCTGTCCGTAGTTTTTTCCCGAAAGAGTTTTTTCACGTAAATCTGGTATCCCACATGGTATTTTCTTTTTCCGATTATCGTTCGATCTCTAACAAATGGTATCAGAGCTTTGGTTTCGAGAGTTCGTGTTTCCAAGTGTGGGGAAACAAATTCACTCCGGTCGTTCCGCATCGAACAAGGTTTGTGTAGTTTTTCGTGAAAATTACATTTTTTGTGAAAAAAGAAAAGAAAGAAAAAAAAGAACGGGAATGTTGTTCCCACTGCCATTCGTCTTGCTCATGAGATTTGTTCTCTCTATTGTCTAGCCGTCATTAGAAACAGATGCCTCGTTTTTCATCTCTATTTGGAGTTCTCCAAAGCAGTGTGTCTCCGAACAACAGATTCGTCATTGGAGGGTTTTTTTTTATTTATCGTCAGTTTCCATAGATCATCTACATTGGTATTCTCCATTCTTGTCGCCAAGCCGTTTCGATTGGAGCTGCTGCAAGAGTGTCCTTTACAAAATTGGATTGTTGCCAAAGATAGAATCACGGGAATATCTCAACCATGGAGATTGTTTTCGGTTGAAATTCAAATAAGGTTTGAATTTTATAATATTTGTGATTATTCTGGCGATTTGATTTGATTTGATTTGGGGATGCTTTGTTATGGCAAACATATCTGAATTTTGGGGATATCTTTTAGAATCTTGTGATATTCATGATTTTCCGCTTCAATAATTTATGGTGAATATTTTATTGAAGTCGGTGATATTTTGGGTCAGATATTTTATTGAAGATTATATTTCTGGGGCAATGAGATCTTTGAAAAAGATCTTCTACTTTTGAATTGAGATTCAAGATTTCGTTATGGTAAGATAACGAGAGTGAAATTTTAAAGAATTTTGAAAGACGGATTTGATATGGCAAGTCAAGAGGCGAGATATACTAGCATAGATTTGACTGACTCTTTGTGGGATTTGAAGGTGTCACCATTGTGGTTTAAATGTTTTTAAACCAGGTCAGCATCAGTTGCTGAATTTACCCTTGAAGACTTTTATATTGGTAATCTGTATATTTCTTTGAGACGGGCAAGTGGGCCCTCATTACAGATCTTTTTTAAGAGTGTGGAAAAGGAAGATTTGAAGATTTAAAGATTTAAAGATTGGTTCCTTGCATCAGAATTCGTTTCGAGATGGAGATTGTCAGAATTTAGGGTTTTGAATTCGTTTTATTGGGCCGGGCTAACAAGCACGCGCTATGGATCTTTTTCATAGAATTCATGTCAAGGTGGAGATTGTTAGATTTCGGTGTGACCCGAATTCTATTGGGCCAGGCCGGTGGGCCCTCATTGTAAATCTTATTTAGGGTTTTGTTTTCTCTATAAATTGATGTGAGCTAGAGTCGCAATACTCGCGGTTGTATTTTGATCTTCATCATAGTAGATTATTCCTCTACCCGTGGTTTTTTTCCCGAAAGAGTTTTTCCACGTAAATCTGGTGTCCCACATGGTATTTTCTTTTTTTGATTATCGTTCGATCTCTAACAACTGGGAAAACAAAGATATCAAGATTTACGTAGAAAATCTTTTCAGAAAAAAAAATCACGAGCAGAGAAGAAATTTCTTGTTAAGAAATTAAAATACAATGAGTTTTGTGACTCAATCATCAATATATAAAGTAAACAAAAAACTATAATATTGGATACAAACCCGACTGAACCTAATTAAAATTTAGGTCATACCAAATTTTAACACAATCCATAGAGTGTCTCCTACACTCTTTGCTCCCAGATGACAGACTGTAATTACTCTTCAAAATCGCAAGTTCAAACTGGGTATTCTCTCAGAAGTTAAAACATCAACATACCAACCTTGGACTCTTAATCGAAAATATTATTTATTCTTTAAACGACTTTGGAGAAAGATTGTGGTGACCAAGTAATCATCTGTCAGTATGATTCCAAAATATTATATTATATTGTGCTGTCTTAAAAGAGTGTATTTGGTGAAGTTTTTTTTTAAACGTTGATTTTGGTTGTCGGTGAAATTCATAGATGATTATTCTCTTCATCAACCAATTTTATTTTCAGAGTCCTAAAAATACATCGACACGCAAGCATAACTACAATTCAACTAAAAGATATTGCTTTTTTAATTTCTTCTTCTGCTAGTTTATAGTCTTGACGTATAAGCTATTAAGTGATATCTTCTTCTGCTTAGATATCGAGTTTGTAGGTTTCAAATAAGATAGTGATGTTTGACGTGTAAGTTGTTAGTAAATTTTGCTTGCATCATGCTGAGTTATACGATCATGGCTATGTATTAGCGACAAACCGAGCAAAGTTTCAGTATTAAAGCATTGAGCTTATAATGATGAGGGTCATTGAGATATGGTAGCAAACATGAAAAAACCATAGGAGTCCTCGTCAAATGGAATGGCTTAAAGAAAGAAGTGTGTGCTCTCATATATCAAGTTACCTGATTCGTTGGATGATTATATTTCTAAAGGAGTCTGAACTGGGAAATATGTTTCTTACTGTAATAATTGGCAAATTAAAATGGTAAGTTATTATTTTTAAGAAAAAAATTATTAATTAGGTTAATGAATTGACAGTAACCTCATTTCCTTAGCCATTTGCACCATTTTGGAGGATTTAGAAATGGTGCTTGCGGAGAGGATAAAAAAATAGTAGAGAGAAAACAAATTTTGAATGGGCAAAAACCTTGATGGAAGTTCGAATTTGAGTGGGATAATTCTCGGTAAGTGATATCTCTCTTTATGTGATGAGGATTTTTAGAAAAATAGAAGTTTTTAACAACCAATTTGATTAGGTTTTTCGTTCTATCAATCGGTTTGGAATATTCGGTTTGAGACTCGAAAGCGAGGAAAATTTGAGACGTTCCTAGAAGGTAAAATTTGAGTTTTTGTGTTGTTATTTACCATGGTTTAGAATTAGGTTTACTGGAAGTTTGGAAAAACAATTGTAAATGAGACAGCTGAATGTGTTGTATATTTAGGCGCAAAACCCTGAACATGATCAGGTCGTCGTAGCTGTTGCGATTGCCTGAGTATCGCTGTTATATATTTTTATTACTGCCAACGACATGGTATGTTCGGACTGCGTGAGTGACTCTATTTTCACTGAACTTTTATCGTTCAATAGTAATTGCCTATTTTACCTAATGTATCCCATTATGGTAGAATTTTTCGAACTTTGCCCTACTGGTCGTTTTGTACTCAGTTTTATTTAAATATTTTATCTATGAAATGCTCACAAGCTGAATGTAAAATTTTTTCTTTATTGAATTTAGTCAACTCACCCCAACGAGATTTCTTTAAAGTTTTAGTTTGGAGGATCCCCAATAGCCGACGTAGAAGTGAGTTCAGCAAGATTTCTACTTTAGTATTTATTTCCTTTGAGAGTTCTATTTATGAGGTTGGAAGTTAATTTAAACTTGTAATAGAATTTTCATTATTTATTTTTATGGAACATTTCTTTATGAACTTATATTACTAAACTATATGATATCACTATTGGATCTATGTGTTAGCCCTTTGGTAGGCCCTGACAAATTTTAATATCTTTTAAATCTTCTGCTGCTCATTAAGTAATACGGTTTAAAAGGTGGGGCGAATCAATTTGTTTTTAGGCCGGATCGTTTTTCATTCTGTCTTGGGTCCCCGTTATGACGTGATAGAAATTTTAGTATCAGAGTCAGGTTGATACCTTGAAAAGTGATATCAATAAGATAAATGTTTTAGTGATATACAATAGATAAAATTAGCCTAAGGACGAAGTACTAAAATCGATTTGAGTCAGGGTGTTACTAGGATGACATCTTCAGGTTATTCGCTAGAGGATGATGATATTTCTCTATTTGTACGTGTGTAGGTGAAAGTGGTCGGGATTTTAGTTAGAAGGGATAGGGAGTACGCTTCGTAAATCGTTAGAAGAAATCTTTATGAAAATATGAGTCTGTGAACTCTTCTGAGTTGTGTGTGGGCATATGAAGTTTAACTTAAGAAATCTAGCTTAGGAGGCAGTCCAAAGTTTTAGTTCTCTTCAAAAAGTCCTAAATTGTCTTATCTTGTTTGGAGTTCGTTAATTCGAGCCCGATCAAATGCAGTTTAATTTTTGGCTTCTGCAGCAGGCTCCTGTCGACCGCTGCCTAGGCCTGGTCAACCGCAGCTGCATCTTTTGACCGCTACTTGTTTCCCGCTTGACCACAGTTAAGTTTTATTGAATACTACTTTGTTCCTGGTGATCACAATTGTTTCCTGTCGATAATAGGTAGTCCTGATTATTCTTGTCAACACTTGGTGGTTCCGGTTAACCGTAGTCGTGTTAGGTTGATTTTAGCTGTATCTCTTCGATCGCTATGTAATCTTGGTCAACCTCTATTATGTCTTATCAACTATTGTCTGGTCCTTAGTTGACTGGAGTTGTATCTCATTGACTGTAGCCATATCTTGTTGATTGGTGTGCCTTTTGGGTCCACTGTTGATGTGTCTAGTCGACAGCTGTTATGGCTTGGTCGACCACATGGTATGGTTTTGTAGATTTTGAGTTTAGTGACATTCACTAGAGGTAGAGATTTTATACTTTATCGCATTGCATCACATAATGGTTTTCAAAATCTTATTATTTTGTGGGTTGCCACATATGCTCAATAGGGACTGTTGGACAACACGTCAGTTTTTATACTACATATATATTCATTAATTGCACTGTTATTGATACAAGATGATAAATTCTCTTAATACTTTGGACTGTCATGATATCAAAGTATCATGAAGATATCCCAACATATCTTGTACTACGGGAATATATTTTGTTTGTGTGTTGTGTGAAAATGAGTTATAAGATGGTGATGACACGTTCCTTGGGCTTCAAATCCTTAAACCAAATTAGGGTGTATTTGTTTTAAGTTATGTCGTCGCTGACTGGTTTGTCGGCAACCCCTATGAGGTGGCTTGATCTTTTGATTGCTCTCACAATTCTTCCTCCAGACTCTTGAGGTGTTGCCATCTTCGGACTACCGCCTTTCTGTGTGCTTGTATTAGAGGGGTCCTTGAGTGACCTTTCTTTTCACGGATCCCTATTTATAACTTGTGAAAATAATATAGACTTATTTTACTATAGATAGCTAGATATCCAACGATGTTTTGATGATTGCCTCATCGGTGGCTCGAAAAGCCTGTTTTGATGGTAAATAATGTTGTTTTTTTAAATAATTATAAAGCCATTCACGACAAGACTACGAGCACGAGCATGAGCACGAGTTCAATACTACATTTTTTTCACCATGGTTTTGATGTAAGAAGAAAAAATCAGTTATACATGCATTGCATTTAGTATAAATTGCCTACAGAATTAATCACTCACCCAAACGACCCCTCTTTCCCTGGTTCAAATCGTGGTGGTCAAGTGTAGTGTTCGAGGTGTGGTTATTTCAGATTTTTGTTTTATTCTCGGTGTTTCGTTTAGTTGTCATTGGTGAGGATTTATTTATTTTCATTAGTTGGTAAAAAAATCTTTATATCGTGTTGAATGGTTTCATTTCCTACACAATATTTTATTTTTGTTTATCATTATGATATATGCATCTCTTGTTGATTACTCTGTAGACCTTGACTCATTTATTTGGGTTTTGGACTTTATTTTATGTTCAGTCTTTCGCTGACAACCTAGCTTTCTAAGGATTGGATTGTTTGACCCACCGTTTCTGTTAGGTCCCCCTTCGAGTCATGAAAGTACGCAATGAATGACGATGATCTGAAGAGCCAACTAGTCACATGAGGTAGAAAGAAAAGACTGTTCAAAGACTATTCAATCGTGAAAAGATCATATAAACAAACACCCCAACCAAGTTTAGGGATTTGAACTCAAGGATGTTTCATCATCATCCTATTACTCAATTACGTAATACAAACAAAACACCTTAACGCAGCAAAAGGCATACAGGGATAATCTCATATTGTTTTGACTCTGAACTCGTCTAAAACAAATGGAGGTTCATCCACCAATGCACATGTAATGATATAATGAAATATCATGCACACGTAAAGTAAATGTGTAAAACTTGTGTACATATAACATAAAAATAGATGTGATGTTAAACAGGACACGTCTGATTTCAAGTGTGATAACTTACAAAATAAAGATTTTGAAAACTTTGATGCGATACACTACAATATAAAATTCCAACCACAATGAAAACAAAAGCCTTATTGACCAGCTGGAACACGGTATCAAGGACCGGTATCAAAATTAGAAATACTGTCTGAACCTAAAATGAAACTTACATTAAAATCTCAACCAAAACACTAGGGATAAAGAGTGGATGGGTCCTATACTGAGACTAGAAAACTAAACCAAAGAAAATGATAAACGACTGTGAACTTCACCGAGGCACTACGTGCCTCTGCGAAAAAATTTTCCCCTAAAGGCTACCCCACATTTGCTCGCAGCGAAAGTCCAAGCCGCTATAGCAGATGCCTGTAGTATTCACCTAGTCTATTGTGGCGGATGCCCATAACAGACGCCCAGTTTGTTGCTGCAAACGCCTAGTCTGCTGCCATGAATGCTCGCAACATATGTCCAGACCTCTGCAGCGGTCGCTTGCAGCGATGTCTAAATCACTGTCATAGACTCCCGCAACAGAAATTCAAATGCAAACTTCCAGTCCTCCAAAAAATCCGTTCTTTTTACTGATTTTTTTTACTTCCAATTGACCAAGAATTTAATGTAAACTATAGATCAACTGAAATAAAACAAAAAAAAAAAACACCAAAGATTTTGAGTTTCCAAGCTTGAAATCTAAATCTGACAATTTACGAAAAATCAACGAGAAAACAAAATTTAAATTCAGACTTAAACTTGAAGAACCTTAACAAATCTTGTAAATCATGATGTCGAAAACTCGGATTGGATGGAGGAACAAAGAAAACTCTCCCTTTCAGCTCTCTTCCTCTCTCGCTGTAGCCTACCGAAGAAGGAAGTAAATGAAGTTTTCTTCCTTTTAAGATAAAAATTTATTATATTTTTAATATAAATAATAAATAATATTATTTATATTAAATAAAATTTTTTAAATTCTAATTTGATGAAAATCCATAAAGGTTACCCAAAATTCAATCCAGAGTAATTCTAATTTACCGAATATTATTCCCTTACATTTTAACTAGGTGATAACTCATAATTTTTACTAATTTGACCAATTGACAGAGAATTGAATACATGGTTGAAAATTAACAATTTTAACAATCGAGTCAACACGAAACAAATTAACCTTGAAAATCACAAAAAATTCTTACCTAAAATTTTATTAATTTAAAAGTGACGGAATTTATAATTCTATCATTTAACCTTTCATAATAATTTAGTGCTTCTCATCAACATAAAATAAAATAATACAAATAATAATAACTATGATAAAATACAAATAAAATATTATTTTTAACTACGTAAAATAAGAATTATTATTCCACTTATAAAATACCCTCAAATTTAATATTTTAGTCCATTCGGTAGCAAAAGAGAAGCCATCGGAAATTAACTAGCAAGAATAGTGAAAAATTACCAACAATCTCAAAGCTTAAACTTGTAAGTTGATAAATAATTTAATCATTTATATTTTTCTTAACATTCTCCCTTACTTGTAGGCTAATTTCTTTCTTTTTATTGGTCCTTGCATGTTAATATTTTTTTTAATGAGATTAATTTTTGATTTTATCGAGATTCAAACTTGAGATCTTTAACTCTAATACCAGACAAATTACCAATAATTTTAAAAATTTAAACTTGTGAGTTAAGAAATAATTTAATCATTTATATTTTTGTTAACAAATAGTACTAGAATATTGTTATTTTCATACATATTGTAAAGTTTCCTTAATATATAGCTCATGACAACTTCAAAATGTTGTAAAGTTTGAAATATGTTTAAATAAGACATTAACTTCACCTTAGTTTCTATCTCTCGTGTGCGTGATACCTTCTAAACTTAGCAATGCATTACTCAAATCAAATTATGCCATAGATTTATCACATCTTCAAGATCATCAAATCTTACATAGTTTTTCTTGATTTATTTAATTTTTTGGGAAATTAACATTGCAAACCCTATAGTTTGGGATTAGCGACAAGTCAAACTCTGAAGAAATTTTGCTAACAACTAAAACCCTGAACTATGAAAAATTCTAGTCGGTAACCTCTCGCAGTCACTTTTTCCGTCCAAATTGTCGACGTTAACGCCTTTGTTTCGTTGACGCCAAGAACCATCGAACGGAGACGAAGGATGTCAATTATTGAGAGGCAAGGGACATCCCTCCTGCCAGTTTTCGAGCATTGGAACAATTATTGGGCGATGGTGACAATTGTCAATGGGTGTTGGATAGAGGAAAGACGTCCCCCGCTCGGAATTGAAGGCTAGGATTGAATCTGTCAATTTCCAAAGGCGATAATGGACGATCATCCATGGCCATTGGATCGAGGGAGGGACGTCCCTTATAGGGATTGACGGCCAAGATTGAATCTGCCATTTTCCAAAGGCGATGGCGGATGACATTCTATGGTCATTGGATCGAGCGAGGGACGTCCCTTATCGGGATTGATGGCCATGATTGAATCTGCCATTTTTCAAAGGTGATGGCGGATGACATTCCATGGTTGTTGGATCGAGTGAGGGACGTCCTTTAATCGGAAGGGACAGTTAGGATGGACTTCAAATTCTTTAACGTTGAAGGGGCACGTGCAAGACACACACGTTTTTAAAATGAGTGAATTCTTTCAATTAAGACGAACGTCTCTCGTCCATAACGGACGTCCCTCGCCCCAAGACTACATTGTTATGCCAATTACGGACGTCGCTAGCCTCATAATGGACATCTCTCGTCTTAAGACGGCATCGTTCTGGCCATAACAGACGTCCTTATTAATACGAGGGACGTCTGTTTTTGACCGAGGTTCCTTCTATGAATGCTAAATGACAGCGTTTCTCCTCTCGATTGACGTCTCTCATCTCGATTGACTATATAATAGCGAATGACGTCCCTGCAAGCATAAGCAACCCTAAATCCCTGAACACAATCGAACCGCAAAGTTTTTGATTGTTGCACATCACATGGCCTTGAGGAGTGTTGCACCATCCATTGTTGAAGAATCCATTAACTGCGGAATGGAGGTGAATCTTATTTTAGCAGTCGAGGCCAATGAGCAATGTTGGTTCTATCACGAAGCTGATATAAAGGTGCATTCAATCTCGTCATCTCTGAACTTGGAGCTTCATTCAATACGGGGCTCAGATGATGATGATTGAGCAGAGAGTATGCATCCTCAACTAGAATGTTCGCCCTCAGAGCTCTGTCTGGGGAAGAAGTATAGTTCATTGAACGAAATTAAAGAAGAAGTGATTGATTATGCTTTGAAAAATGGGCACGGGATCAAGTTCGTCAAAAGCGAATGTTATCGGTTAACTGCCATGTGCAAGGATAGATGCAGTTGGTGGCTTCACGCTTCAAAAATGAAAGGTGAACTTACATTTCAAATAAGAGCTATAATTAGTCGCACACATGTGCATGACAAATGGAAAGTCGACACGCTTCTTACAAATCGGTGGTAAACCAATATTTGGATAGGTTCAAAAGTCAACCCACGTGGGACGTTCTTTCCATTATTGAGATTGTCAGGAAGGACTTTAATGTCAACATTTGTAATAACCTGATTTTTCTTCTCTTTGAAAATCACATGAAATTTAAAAGTTTTCTTTTTTTTTTTTATAAAAATTGCAGAAATCTTTATTAAAATCTTTCAAGTTGAAATCAGAATTCTTTTCTTAAAACTTGATCGATAAAAACCCTTTACTTAAACATGTTACTTAAATGATTATAAACAGCGGAATACTTTAATTATAAAATTCTTTTTCTTAAATTACAGCGGAAGCATAAATAGTTCATTTGAAAAGGCAATAAATAAACTATTACTTTATATTTACAAACTCTTTTCTCTTTAATCTATTAGCCTAGCCAGCCACAAAACCCATCCATGCAAATCTTTCATCAACTACTCCTTAATCTGTTCATCGTTTTCCCTCGTGCTTGTACCTACATCACAAGACATAACTAATGAACCTAACGCTCAATAAGTGATAAAAATGAATAATTGGATGTACATGTCATGCCACTTTAAAATTTGTTTGTAGTTTCTCTCTTCGTTTTGCCTTTATCTTTTATCTTTTACGTTTCTGTCTTTTACTCTAATGCACCCGACCCCGACGCCCTTGGCATAGCAGCAATGGATAATTCGAAAGCCCTCTAGCCGTGGACTGATCTCGACAATGCATCTGACCCGACACCTTTGGTAGCAGTAATGGATAATCCAAAAGCCCTCTAACCATTGGTCGGTCCCACAACCAGTGTGAGCAACAATGACATAATCTGAAAGCTTGCAAGTAGCAATGGATAAACCGAAAGCCCAACTAGCGATCGTGCCCACCAAGGGCTTAAACGGTCTCACATCAAACCATTGCCTTTTCTCTACTTTACTTTACTTTTATCATTTAACATTTGTTTATCATCTATTTCGCTTTCCATGGTAAAATGGATATTCCTACAGCTCGAATGATGGTAGTTTGCTTCGGGTGATCAACCCTCCACTAACATCGTATACTTAGTATGTATGAGCATCCATTTAAACCATCTTTTTAAAACCGTGTATGAAAATTATTTTTGTAATATTTGAAAATCGTGATGCATGATGCTTGTGAATGCATACAATTTCTATTACATAATTAAAGGAACCTAATAAAACACCCAACATACAATTCACAAAATATGCTTGATAAAACGATAGTCATGCTAATTAAAATAGTAAACATGCTATTAAAATGGTAGACATGCTATTAAAACGATAGACATGCTAATAAAGTAGTACACATGTTATTAAAATGATAGACGTGCTAATAAAGCGGTAGACATGAATTTAAACCTGTAGACATGCTCGTAAAGTTGTAGACATGATCGTAAAACGATAGACATGCTCAATATCTAATAAAGTGGTAAACAAAACAACGTGCATATCCTATTCTTGCGATGTAAGGCCCCAAAGACCAAAGCACACACATATCACCTCCCTCATTTCCTTAAGGCGTTCAACGCTTAATCATTATCCTTTCATCTTTTCTAGTACCTTCACAAGTCAGTAACATTTAATTATTAATAATTATAACTTACTAATCTCATCGTTTTTCCTACCCTTAATTCTTATACATTACACACTAGAGTTCTTAAACGAACCCGCTTCATTAATATAACCTAACTTAATAGTTCAGTCCAAACCATACAACAAAGACCACATAATTCCACCCACATAATAGGTACCTATAAAACCAATGCCCAACAATAATATCCAAACAGGGCATGAACTTTAACATTTATCAACCAAGCAAACGTACAATGACTTAATCCAATTATCAGAATATATTTATCCAATTAGTGACCCAAATCCAAACCAATAGAGTACCATTTAATAGAGAGCATTATCCAAGATAGTATCTTTCCATTTATCCAAACCATAACAATGCAATGAATAACAACACAAACCGCTAGCAAAGCACAAACCATTTAATTATCTTTTACTTAACATAGAGAACACATAACCAAACCAATGTAGTAGCAGTTAAATCGCCCATTAATAACAACAGAGGCATTTCGCAATTATCACAACCAACAGTAAAATATGCAGAGGATATTACTAACATTCAATGGTACCCACGGTTCCAAAATCAACCCAAAGGCTATCACAGTAATCGACAGAACAACGCATAAATCATCCCACAATTCATATATTTTTCAGCACTAAATATGAGCAGAGAGTCATATTCTTCATTCATTCACTTAACAGGATTTTATAGTCCAAATATCACTTAGGTCACTTATCAAATAATAAAACGAAATCTAAATAGTAGCGGTTATTCAACGACAATAACCATGGAGCATATATATTCATAGTTGTCTAAACCATAACCAACAGAGCACATTCCTTGAACATGTTCATCCATAGTAACTGACATGAATAGCTAGACACAATTAATAGAACAATACAACTCAACAGTGTCTATCAAATCATAACCAAAATTGTAGATTAACAACTCATTTCACAGAACAAATCACGAGTTATCACAGTACATCCAAACGTATAGAGCTAATAATCAAACAACCGTGCACAATCCAACACCAACAATAGAGCATAATATTCCTAGTAGTTCATATCAAGTAGTAAGTGAACTAAGAGGATGAACACAGCTGACAGAGTATAATCTTTAGCAGTAAATGTATTCAAACAGTGAATAAAGTCTAGAAAATCCAATAATAGCAACAAAGAAAATCTCCTTACCAAGAAGAACACCCGAGACCACAGCTTGCTCACCCCTCACCATCATCATCAGTAGCACTTCACTCTTTCTCCTATCTTTAGTTCACAGAGAAGAAGAACAACATAATGATCCCACTCTATTGTAGCTCACCTAGTAGAAATGAAGAGTTCAGAATGCATACCCATCCACTGCCATTGATTTATAGACAAATGAGACATTACAAGGACACAATGTTGATGGAACAATCACCCACATCAAGGGAGGGTGGTCCAATGTAAGTTGACCACATGGAAAGTCGCTATCATCTCGGGAGAGGAGGGAAAATTATCGGGGAAAGAAAAATAAAAGAATGGTTGACTGAAGAAGATTTTTCATTTAAAATAGACTTTTCAGTCGAAGGAGTCATTCGAACCATCGATTGCACAACGACCGATTTTCCAAATTCTGCCTCTGTTTTGTGTTTCGGTTGAACCTTGCAACCGCGTCTCGACTACAAATTCGACAAATTTGACAGATTCAAAATCTATTGTTTTTCGGTCGTGCATCACGTCCATACCCTCGACCGTGTTGCGTCCGAAAACCACAAAATGTAATCTGGAATGCATTTTGGTCAAACTTTTCGACCTCAACTTCGACCGCAGTACGACCGAAAATGCATAGAGCAACCTGTAATGCATTTCAGTCGAGATACTCTACCGCGTCCTTGACCGCGACGCGACCAAAAACTCAAACTGTATTCTGCCACATTATTCAGTTGAGTTGCTCGACCGTGAAGTCAACCGCAGCCTTGACCAAAACTTTTCTGGACACGTTTCCTTCTATTTTTCATCCTTAAGTTAACAACCCAATATAATACCCCACTAATTGACCTTAATTATCTTCCAATAAATCACCTAAATCATAATCTATTGATTATTTCCTCAATATTTCTTGATAATTATCCAAGTAGTCCGAATACCCCCAATAAATTTCCAATTATCCTTATTAAATTCCATTACGGAAATCGGGGTATTACAACATTACCCCGAGTCTTGCCAGAAGGGCTAGGAATTCAGCCCCAAAACTGAATAAAGGAGATGGTGATGAAAAATACAAGTGGCTGTGGTCGTACGCAGAAGAGATTCGAAAATCCAATCCCAGTAGCACATTGTTGTTGGTGGTAGATATGCCTGATTTGACGACCTGTCCAAGTCCAATATTTAAAAGGATGTACATGTGTTTAAATGCGTGCAAGAGAAGTTGGAGGGAGTTTGGTAGACCCGTCATTTGCCTAGATGGTTGTCATATGAAGGGGTCGTGCCCAGGCCAGTTGCTCACAACTGTCAACATTGATGCCAATGATAGAATTTATCCAGTTGTTGTGGCACTTATTAAATAAGAATGCAGAGACTCCTGGACTTGATTTTTGTGTTGCTTGCTTTTGGACTTAGACAGTGGTACAGGTAGGGGATGGACATTTATTTCCGACCGATAGAAGAGGTTGGTGCCTGCTATAGAACAATATGCACCAATAGCTGAGTATCACTTCTGCCTCATACACTTGTATGCCAATTTCAAAAAATAATTTTCAAGCAATTTGTAAAAAAATATCATGTGGAAGACAGCTAGGGCCACAACATCATCATAATTTCATAAAGAGATGAATAAAGTACTTGTGATCGACCAGACAACGCACGCATGTTTGCAAAAAAATAACCTGAGGTATTGGTAAAAACATACTTTCAGTTCCGTCCCAAAGTGCAACATGGGCCTCAATAATTTGAGCGAGTGCTACAATGTTTGCTTCTTGCCAACCTAGGACAAACCGATCCTCACTATGTTCGAGATGATTAGAACATGCATCATGATGCTCGCACAAAATGAGTTTATATCTAACCGTCTCAAATTCTGGAATGGAATCTTGGAATATGAAAGTTGGTAACTTTAAGCTGCCGATGGATGAACATAATGGATAAATGCAATGCTTATCACCTCCTTGGATAAGGACACGGCTGCAAGTTTCTTTCGTGATATAACTCACACAAAAGGGACTTTGGATATTATGCACCAAAGGGTCTTTGGATATTATGCACCAAAGGAAGAAAAGGATCTCTCCAATTTTCGAAAAGCAAAAGCTTTGTTTTATCAAAATTCAACAACCTTACATCAGTACTAGGGTGGCTTTATATATAGTCAATTTAAAAGCATAAATTAAAAATTAAATAAAAGATAACCTAGATATGTGGATCTAGATATCCTAGAAAAGTGGATCTTTTTGTTGTGATTCTCAACCGATTTGAAAAGTTTCCTTGATCTTTGATTTGATATCTTTTTATTGAATTTCTTGTCTTTCAAGCATGTCTTCTTGGGCTTCTTTCCATTGTAGTTAGTGAATGAGCTTCCCTTGATCTTCATGGGTTTGGGCCTTTGCTCTTGTCATTGGGCCTTGTTGAAGCCATCCACTTGGATGGTTTCCTTAATCTTTTACTCTCTGTTCCATGGACTTTTGACATAGCAAACAAACTTTGAATTAACAATACAACTTGCTCTATAAAGCTTAGAAAGTCAGCTACAATCTTTATGAAGCACACTTTTTGACATGACGTCGTTTGGAATGCCAAAATAATCAAATACTCTTCGAAGGTCAAAAGGAGGACAGTTTTTGAAAGTCCTTTAATTATTCTCTTGAACTTCCACCTATGCTTGACCTTGCATTTATCCATGATAATCTTTGAGGCTTGATCAATAATAGAATGATTCCATTTTGCATCACATCATGTGTAGGATCGTTAAGAAACATGACAAGATGGCTTAGTCGACGAACCTATTGTGTCCTAAGATCACAAAGAAGCTTGCCAAGCTACAACATACGGCTCAAAATTGGTGTCCAACACCTGCAGAAACTAATAAGTTTCAGGTCAGTGATGGTAATGAACGGTACGTAATCAATTTGGACATGCTCAATGTAACTGTTAATGGTGGGAGCTAACTAGAATTCCATGAGCGCATGTCATCCCGTGCATGAATTTTATGAGGACTTCAGCTAAGGATTATGTGCATGTATGGTATCATTGAGACACATTTATGAGGATGTAATCCCACTTTGCTTGACTTGTCAGTGGCCACAACATGTGACCTGAAACGAACCTAGATCCAATTCTGCCTCCGAGACTCCCAGGTCAGCCTAAAAAACTAAGAGTGCGGGAGGTGGACGAGCCCGTAGCTGCATGGTTGTCAGCGGGAGACATGTCCTCATGACATGCAGTCATTGTCAGGGTGTGGGCTACAATGTCCGCTCTTGTCAAGATGGAGATTCAGCCGTTGGCATGGCAAGTGGCAAGTGGCAATGGTAGAGGTAGAGTATGACGCTCACAAGACACCTTCATGGGCTTTACAATTGTTGTTGATACATAGGTGTGTAGATTGTTATGCTTTCATACGTTCTTCTACTAATGTGCGTTTTTTTATCATATAGTATTGCTTTTGTGTTTTGCAGGAATTCGTCGCCCCACACCGCATCCTTAACCATGTGGCTTCTATGGGTGCTATTTTATTTGTTTATGTATTTGCTAGGAGCCTAATTGTACATGTGTAATACCCTGGATTTTTTCATAATGAGTATAAGATTAAGAGTTTATCATTTCAATTGTACATGTGTTGAAATTGTGATATTACTTGGAGTTGACTAAGTGTGCATGCTTGATATTTCCGATCACTCAAGTTCTCTCAAGCATATTTTCTAATCCGTGGAGGTTCTTTCCTTTCTTCTTGAAGGGGTTCTTTCTTTTTTCATCAAAGAAGGCGTGTTTCAAATTTCAGATTCAAAGCTTATAAAACGAGGGAGTTATTGCTTCTAAAGATGGATCGAGACAATGGATGATGGAAATCAAAGAACGGACGTCCCTCTTATTTCGGATGTTGGATTCTGTATAATTTTCTATCGATATAACAAACTTTCCTATCCCTATAATGGACGTCCCTTGCCGTAAAATAGACGGCCCTTGGCATATAAGGGACGTCCCTCGCCCTAAAAAGCAAGATTCAAATTGTAACAAACAAAACCAACAAACAGAGATATAATAACCAAAACCAAAACCAAAACCAAAACCAATAAACAAATATACAAAATCTCAATTGAGCCACTTTTTTAAAGTTTTTGTGGTTTTTGAAATTTTTTCATTTTTTGTTGTTTTTTCCTTTTTCCAGTTTTTTCAGGGTTGCCTGGATATCGACGACCTTGAATTGTAAGTCGGGGCTCATCTCAACATGAGTGGTGGTCTCAAAAAGGTCTTTTGATTAGTATAGGCTGTGAAGGTGGAAGCCTTGATGCGGACATTGGGCAATCACCGACTCCTCTAAAGGACGAGAGACTTGAAATATGCCATGTGAACTGCAATTGGGAGGTAAAATTAGTTTGTCACTTCTTTCAAAGTGTAGGGTGAAAAAATATACTTGTTTCTATTTGTCGGTGCCATGACAGTTGCAATTGCCTTCGGCAACATCACTTGGTACCCATACTGTGTGTACATGTCAATCGATGACATGAAATATGACTGCTTCGGGTGTGTCTGAAATAAAATCCTTATATTATTCGAGGGAAAAATATTACATGAATGAATATAAGTGTCTTACATGGATCCAACCAATAGTCAGCAGTCCCTCCTTCGTTTGAACCTCAAATATCTCCTCATTCAATGCCATACACTGCATGTTAAGAACGTAAGATATTTATCTATTTATTTATTTTCAATAACAGCATCTTAAACATTGGTAAAACATTCTTACCCAGTCCAAACTTCCATATTGCTTTGCAATGAGGTGGGTTGTCATCTTTACCCTGAAAAATGACAACACACCGCATAATGTCTTCAGCATACTATCAAAATTGAGAATAACTTTCAAATCATATTATTTCTTACCCTGGAGCCGCAAAGTATACCACACGTTTTCTTATCGTTCTTGGTATTTGTTTGTGCCAATTTCAAGAACTCATCCATCAACTTAACAGGCTGTAATGAAAAATCAGTGTAAGTGTAAATTTAACACATTGTATAAAACCAAATTGAAGACATACCACTTGCACTTTTAGCAGTGAAGCATGCCTTGGAGGACCCATTGATGGAGGAGCCCTTGCCAAAACCTTCTAAACTTTGGCAAGGGTTGGAGGAGGGGACGGTTGACTGATAATAGAATACCTACATGATTGTAACACATTGTTAATCAACAGTACTAATGCATGTATGAAAAGTACATGTAAGCTAAAAGACATACTGGCATCCGTCTGGACCGGCATCGGAAGATGAAGGAGAAGCTGATGGATTAGTTGGCTGGGCTACTAGAGGAGTTGACTAACCTTCTTTCATTTGAAGTATAGTGGCTTGAATCTCGTCAAGTTGCCTCTCATGTCTCTCCAACTTGTCGACAAGCCACTGCCACCTCTCCTCATTGATCAGTACGTAGGATGAGAACTAAGGAGGGGGAGGTGCCTCATTCGCCGTAGGATGAACAAAATTATCCTCCACCTCCACATGATCTGATGGTTGTGCATTCGACGTCCACAGAATTAGTGCAGTGGACATAGAATGAGGATGTGCAGGTGACGTTGAAGCCAATTGTGCAACTGAATTTGATGGAGGAGGTGCAGCCGAAGTGGAAGGAGGATGTGCAGAATGAGTGGAGGGAGTGTTCGCTCCTTTGAATACCCACACACCTCCTACTTTGTGCAGCCCCATCCGAGCCAATGTCACTTGATTGTACATATCAAGTGCCTTTTCATTGGTTCGTTGCTCCTTAGGAGGGACAACCAACTCACTGTTGTCAACGATATGTTGAATGAGCCAATTATAGGGGAGATTCTTCCTTGGACTCTTCAAGATTGCCTTCATTTGATTAATAATGGCATAGGGAACGTTGAACTTCTTCCCATTGTAGAGCTTCTCCATCACATAGATATCCATGCAGCTGACATGGTCTCTATGTCCATCACGAGGCAAAATTGTGTGGGTGATCATGTGATGGATGACTTTGCTTTAGCATTTGGGTCCTTTGATTTGGGTCGGGAGAAAGATTCAACGGCTTTGGGATTGCAAGCCAATTGCTTCAGCAATACCAGACCTTCCCCTTGTTTTACAAAGTCTTGGTCCTTAGATACATGGAAATACTCTTTTGTCAGCAAACGCATTGAAATCTACCCTCATAGATATAATTATGGCACGGGGTATAATGTCATTATCATACCATTGTTTGGAGGACGCTGAGCTCAACACCACGGGTTGTGCCTCTGCAGACACACGTGCTCGACCTTTGGCCTCGGAGGGAGCCACTTTATGCTTCTTCGACACTTAAACCATTTTCCGCTTCAACAAACGTGAGGATAGATATCGGAAGTTTGAGTTGGTTTGAGGTAGTCAAAATTTCTCTCGGCAATAGCTAGGGCAAAGGATGTCCTTCACAATTATATAGGCAGATTTGCATCCATCGAGAGGAGAAACGCTGTCGTTTAGCATTCAGAGAAGGACCCTCGGTCAAAAACGGACGTCCCTTGTACTACGAAGGATGTCCGTTATGGCCTGAACGATGCCATCTTAAGACGATAGACGTCCATTGTGAGGCTAGAGACGTCCGTAATTGGCAGAATGACATAGTCTTGGGTCGAGGGACGTTTGTTATGGACGAGAGACGTCCAAAATAGGTTGAGTGACGTCCGTTTTGGAAGAAGGGCATCCATCTTAATTGAAGGAATTCGTACGTTTTAAAAACGTATGTGCCTTGCACATGACGCTTCAACGTTAAAGAATTTGGAGTCCATCCTGATCGTCCATTTCGATCTAGGGATGTCCCTCGCTCGATCCAATGGCCATGGAATGTTGTCTGCCATCGCCTTTGGAAAACAGTCCCTATAAGGGACGTCCCTCCCTCGATCCAACGAACATGGACGATCTTCCTCCATCACCTCTGGAAATTGACAGATTCAATCTTGGCCGTTAATTCTGAGCGAGGGACGTCTTTCCTCGATCCAACGGCCATTGACAATCGTCGCCATCACTCGATAATTGTTCCAACGCCCGATAACTGCCAGGAGGGACGTCCTTCGGCCCCCTATAATTGTCGTCCTTCTTTCCGTTCAACGATCCTTGGCATCAATGAAACGGATGCGTTAATGTCGACGGATTTGGACAAGAAACGTGACTACGAGGTCGCCGGCAAGAATTTTTTATAGTTCAAGGTTTTAGTTATTAACAAAATTTCTTCAGAGTTTGACTTGTCATTGACTCCAAACTATAGGATTTGCAATGTTAATTTTCTTATTTTTTTTTTTTTTACTCTTAGAATATTCAAAAGACTCTTTGAAGTTTAAAGTGAAAAAAAGAACCACATAAGTTAAAAGGTTTGAATTGATTTTGCAATTGAGTTTCGCCCTATATCCCTCTAGTAAGTAACTATTTTCTTTGCAATAAGTTTTTGTTTCTATTTTTTCAGATATCTAACAATTTATTCAGTGGAGTTTCATCTAATATTTTTCTAAGGCTGTCATTTAAATAATCAGATGTGGTTATTTTGTTCATTAAGAGTACACTGTCAAAGTTGAAGTTGATAAAAATGGAGTGTTTGTTTTTGAAGAGAGAGGAGTGGATCACTCTTCAAAGTTTATTCAATATTTGTATTTCACTCTCTTTTTTCAAATGAGCACAATACAATATTTATAGACCCAATAAGACTCTTCAAATTCGTATAATAACTAAAGCAATAAACATATTTAAAAGACCTTAAAGACATTAAAGACATAATATGAAACAACCACGTGATATCGAATCTTTGGTTACTAAAACCATCATAACTTCTTCTAGAAAACTCCAAACGACTTGAAACTTGAACCAAGTAGACATCCGGGGCATAGAAATCCATAGGTCATACGTTTAATTTGGTTACCATTTGACCCTTCAAATCCTCGTTGAAAAACGCCGCAGAATGCAGAACGTTTTTTTGAGTTTAATTCTCAACAAATTCCTCCCTTAAACTCAAACATTTTCAATCTTTCATCCCATCATCTTCTTGAGGTTTTCAAACATCACCGTTTGCAGTGGTTTTGTAAAAATGTCTGCCACTTGATCACGACTTACAACGTGACTCATTCGTACTTCTCCTTTCTTGACATGTTCTCTAATAAAATGAAAACGAACATCTATATGCTTTCTCCTCTCATGATGAACTGGATTTTTTACCAATTCAATTGCTGATTTGTCGTCAACTCATATTTTGCTTGCCTTATGTTGCTTGAGATTTAACTCGTGTAGCAAATTTCTTAGCCAAATTAGGTGGCGCACACACCAGGATGCAACCACATACTCCGCCTCGCATATCAACAAAGTCACGATTGGCTGTTTCTTCGAAAGCCATGTGAATGTCGTGTCTTCCATATAGAACACATCTCGCTGTACTTTTTTGGTCATCTACATCTCCGCACAGCTTCTTGAGATGGATCACCTCCTTTTGCAATCGATCATGCAAAAAGCTTGAGACTGTATCTCCATCATCAACGTTGCTACCACTTTTGGTTTTGCCTTCAGTTTCAGTTCCTTCGACAACTTCATCATCGCCATTGTTGACTGTGTTCAACTTATTTTCCACGCCCATCTGTTCACCACTATTGATTACTCTACTTTTTGATGCCCAAATACCTCTTTTCAACACATTTTCTCCAGAACCATACCTCTTTTTCAGGCTATTTGATCTCCTTAGCTCCATTGCAGCTCCTTTTTTATCTGGTTGTTGCAGAGTAGAGCTCCTACTGGCTGCTGATGCCCTTGGGTGTGAGGTTGACCTCTTCTTAAGTCCACCATTGCTGGTTAGGAAACCAAGAATGTTATTGGATTTTTTTTTATTTTTAGAGGCTCGCAGAAGGCGCTGGGATTCATGGGGAACTTGAAACTTGATTCGGTTCGTCTTCCAACGTCTTCAATCTCACCATCAACTTTTCCTTGAGTTGTGCTTCGGCCTTAGTTGTTCTTTGAGACATTTCTAGCTTCTCTCTCAATCGTTGCATCTCCGCCTGTAGTAGCTTTCTCTCTTCTAGCCACTGCTTGACAGACATTACTTGGTCATTTTCATCTTTTTTTGAAAAACGTATTTTTCCTTGGCCTTTCACTTGAACCTTTGAGGCATCTCCAAAAAAATATGTGTCTATCTTTAATCTCTTGCATATCAACAAAGAGATGTTTGTTTCTACACATATGATTGCCAGCACCGGTGTTGAGATACCATACCAAGTCACATTCCGGATTGGTGTCCTTTTGGGCCATCATGAGAATGTCATCATCTTTTATCTCATCTTTCATAAATAAATTCATGTTTTCTTCCTCCTTCTTCTCGGAGTAGCATTCCTTTGTGTAGTGTCCATACTTTCTACAATTGTAACACTGACAGTTGAACGATTCAACCGACCACCTCTTCCATGACCGCATCCTTGTCCACGCCAATTTTGTTGACTGGTTTCACCGTTCTCTTCGTGATTATTTTCGTGATCTCGTCCTCCTCTGCGACCAAAACCATGACCTCCACGGCCACGTCCTCTTCCTCAGTTGTGTTGTGCGTACATTACCTTATCATCGTTGATAGTCGTCTTTGTTTGTAAGGCCTCCTCCAAGACTTCTTTTGCCTTCTTCTTCTTCCTTTGTTCATGTACCTTAAGAGAGCCAGCGAGTTCATCAACGGTCATCTCTTCCAAATTCTTCGACTCCTCGATTGTGCATACAACATTCTCAAAATTCTCCATCAATGACCAAAGAATTTTTTCCACGACTCTTGCATCTATGAGGGTTTCTCCATTGCGTTTAAGATGATTCACCACCATTTGCACACTCGTGATGTAGGTTGATATGTCTTTCGACTCCTTCATCTTCATGGCCTCCAACTCGCCACGAAGAGTTTGAAGCCGCACTTGTTTAACTCGATCGGCACCCTTGAACACTTTTTGCAAAGTGTCCCATGCTTCCTTCGAAGTTGTTGCACCAACAATCTTCTCAAAACCCGACTCATCTACTGCTTGAAACATGAGATAGAGAGCGGTCTTGTCTTTCATTCGCGTTTCTTTCAACACTTTTAATTGATTTGTTGTCAAGGTGCCAATGGTTTCCGTCTCCGTGAAACCCGTTTCAACTACTTCCCACGCATCTTATGCACCAAGCAACGCACGCATTTGAATGCTCCAATTGTCGTAGTTCATCTTGGTGAGTCGTGGCAGCGGCATATGTCCCAACGGTGTGCTCCCATGGTTCGACATAGCTTTGATACCAATTTGAAAACAATTGGAGTGTTTGTTTTGGAGAGAAAGGAAGAACACTACTCCAAAGCTTCTTCAAGATTTGTATTTCACTCTCTTTTCTCAAATAAATACAATACAATATTTATAGACTCAATAAGACTCTTCAAATTCGTACAATAACTAAAGCAATAAACATACTTAAAAGACCTTAAAGACATTAAAGACATAATATGAAACAACCATATAATATCTGACATTTGGTTACTAAAATCATCATAACGTCTTCTAAAAAACTTCAAACGACTTGAAACTTAAACCACAGAAAGTAAACATCTGGGGCATTGAAATTCATGAGTCATACGTTTAATTTGGTTACCATTTGACCATTCAAATCTTCATTGAAAAATGCACCAAAATGCAGAATTTTTTTTTTTTTTTGAGTTTAATTCTCAACCGAAGGGATGAAAAAAAGTCTTTTCCCATTATTAGGTAGCACAAGCTAATCTACCAATTATTTCTAGAACTGAGCATCATAATCATTGTTTCTCTGGCAATAGCACTGTTGAGAATTGGTGTAGAGAAGCTCAACCTTATCTCTGATACCAATTGTTGAGAATTGGTATAGAGAAGCTCAACCTTATCTCTTATACCAATTGTTGAGAATCGAACCAGAAACGGAAAAAGAAAACTACGGAAGCAGGGACACCAAGATTTACGTGGAAAACCCTCACGGGGAAAAACCACGGGCAGAGGAGAAATCACTATGAAAGAAATCAAGGTACAATGAGTTTTGCGACTCAAGCATCAATATATAGAGAAACTAAATAACCCTAATATTGGATATGGGCCCAACTCTGCCCAACTAGAATTCGGGTCACACCCGAACTCTAACAATCTCTACCTTGACATGAATTCCACCTGAGAGATCCAATGCAAGCTTCACAGCCCACCCCAAAACGAATCCAGAACACTGAACTCTGACGATCTCCACCTTTAAAGAAATTCCAATGTAAGGCGAACTGCAAAAATCTAACGAAAAATAACCTCCTCTTCCACAAAGGCCCCTGCTGGGCCAACTCAAAACCTGGTATGGATCAAGTTTAAGTCCTGCTTAAACTTGAGAGACACACTCGGAGAGAAATCACATCTTCTCAATTGTACCACCGAATTATCAAAGATGTCGCAATGATCTGCATGTGAATATGTTGAATCCATCCTCTCGAACACATTCAATGTGTAACCCACTGTAGATGTTTCACTATATCGCCGTGGAGTTTTACCCTTTCCCTTGATTCTGCTTTTGACGATACCTCTCTGACGTGAAACTGTACCTGAAACTGGTGACGATGTGGTGACTGCATCACGCTGAACATCTGTAATAGGCTGACATATTGATTTTGATGTGGATTCAAAATCCAACTTGAACTTCACCTGAGAACCTGACTTCCTCTGAGTCTTCTCCAACAATTCTTTTGAAGGTGAATTCACAAACTTTCCAGCCTGATTACCCATCACCGTAGAATCCTGTAATACATATAAATTTGCAGAGCTTCTGTGTCCCTTTAACTTGATGAGAGCACCCCTACTGATCTTTAAACCTCCACCTACAGCGCTGTACTTGTACCCTTTCGAACTAGAGTACTCAACGAGATCAGATTCTTCTTTAACTCGGGAACATGTCGTACGCTACCCAGTGTCCTCACAACTCCATCAAACATTTTGATTCTGACAGTACCAATACCAGCTATCTTGCAAGGTGTGTTATTGCCCATTAACACAGCACCTCCTGAAACGGTCTCATATGTCGTAAACCAATCCCGATTGTAGCACATATGAAACGAACACGCTGAATCCAAAATCCACTCTTTGTTTGGCTTTGAGTTTCCCTCTGACACTATTAGAATATCTCCATCACTATGGTCTTCTTCTTCTGCGACAACTACTTCACCGAACGTCATCGGTTGTTTTCCCTTCTCTGTAGCTCTCTTTAATTCATTCTGCAATTTATGGCACTCGACTTTGATGTGCCCCCTTCTATGACATAAGTAACATGTTCAATCTCGGTTCCTTGACTTTGACTGGCCCTTCGAACTCTGAACATTATCACTGCCTTTGTTGTTTGAATCTCTTGTTCTACCCCGAACGACGAGTCCCTCACCTCGAGACTCGGATTCCTTAACAAGCTGCTTCATCTTTTCCTTTAACAACAAAGAACTATAAACCTCTTCCAGAGTTAGACTGTCCCTACTGTACAAGATCGTATCTTTGAAAGAACCATATGAAGCAAGCAACGAGCATAGCAGAATCAACCCCAAATCCTCCTTATCGTACTTGCATCCCATAGTCTCCAAATCTGAAACTAACTCCTTGAATGCAGCCAAGTGCTCTGTAATAGAGACTCCTTCCAATAACTGATGAGAATATAACCGCTGCTTCAAATGCAGCTTACTCGTCAGGGTTTTCTTCATACATAACTGCTCCAATCTGATCCATAAATCAGCGGCAAACTTCTCATTCAAAACATTCTGCAAAATCTAATTTGATAAATGCAGACATATCATAGATAGGGCTTTGCGATCCTTTCGAAGTTTCTCCTCCTCATTCAATGACGTGGGCATTTTATCGAGCCCTAATAACGCGTCGTCTAAATTCATCTGAGCGAGTACATCTCGCATTTTCACCTGCCATAACTTAAATCTCGTATTCTGATCCAACAACGGAATATCGAATTTCACTGAACTCATCTCCTCCAAAAATTTAGAATTTTTCAAAACCAATTAATCCAATAAAATTCTAAATTCACCTTAATTCCACCCTAAATTCACCTTTATTCCACCCTAAAAATTTGATTTTTATTTCCCAAACCTTCAACCTTTGGTTGGTTCCTGTGCGCACGACGACGAGCACCGGAGAGTCGTCAGACAGATGTGGAAGTGGCTGGAAACAAGAAAGCTGCGCGCGACGGATGGCATCGGAAGCTTTCGTCTTCTGCGATCAACGGCAACAGTAGTGCTGTTCTGTTCTTTGGCGACAAACGGAAGTGGGCGACGGACAAACGAAGTTTCATCTCTGTGTTCTGGATTGACCGACGGACGGCGGCGAACGGCTGGAAGATCTCCCTTGTTTCTTTCGGCAACGGACGGTTCGGTGCTGCTCTTCGAATCAGGGAGCTTCTTCTTCGACAACGAGACAGAGGCGACACAAAGGAAAAATCCAATTTTTCCTTCAATTTGTTTTCTATTTCCTTTTCCAATTACAATTTTTCACCAAAAATTGTAAACCCTGAATTTCGTTCGATCCGAGTACGAAAACTCTAACTCCACTCTGATATCAATTGTTAAAAATTGATATAGAGAATTTCATCTGGGCTCTGATACCAATTGTTGAAAATTGGTATAGAGAATCTGACTTGGGCTCTGATACCAATTGTTGAGAATTGGTATAGAGAAGCTCAACCTTATCTTTGATACCAATTGTTGAGAATCGAACGCGAAACGGAAAAAGAAAACTGCAGAAGCAGGGACACCAAGATTTACGTGGAAAACCCTAACGGGGAAAAACCACGGGCAGAGGAGAAATCACTATGAAGGAAATCAAGGTACAATGAGTTTTGCGACTCAAGCATCAATATATAGAAAAACTAAATAATGCTAATATTATATATGGGACCAACCCGACCCAACTAAAATTTGGGTCACATCTGATTTTTTTGTTCTTTGTTTTGGGTTTGATGCAATTCACAGTAAAATGTCGATGTTGATGTTTTGAAATATTAATTAACAATAAGATCAGGTTGACGTTGACTCAGTTTTATATGTTGTCGTGAACTTAAACGCACGTGGAATTTCAAGTTGAATTTTCCATGCATGATATTGAAAAAGTGAAAAGAGCAATAATTCTAAGAGAAACTCAAATATGTAGCTTTTATTGCATTATTTCTTTTCTAAAGGATACAACGATACTTCACATAGTTGCAATGGCTATTTCTTTTGAATTGAAAACTTAAACGATTCCACGTAAAGTTGGATTATTCCCGATTGAAACAATACAAAAAACAGGCTACTGAAATTGAACAAGCTTAGTATCCATT
>CM039470.1:36195854-36216468 GCA_022433065.1 Begonia loranthoides
TTGTCCTTATCCAATTATGATTGATGATGGATGACAATGAGTGAGGCCCATGGGGCCAAAGATTGTACATATAAACTTAGTCAAATTCTCTGCATGTACCTCATTTTCTCTTAAATGCGCCAATCTTAATACATGAAGGTTCATTATTTTAACCTTGGTTGTTTTAAAATAATATTACGTATATTATTATTGAGCATATACTTTGACAATATGACTTGAAGGGCTTTTTACTCTGGTGGACCAAATGCATGTCTTTTAACCCTTGATCTATTTCCTCATTTGGTTAAGTGGCAGTGACTATCGTAGAGAAAAAGGAGTTTGGAGAAGAAAGTTCTATTAAAATAACGACATATGAACAATCCTAACAAGTCAATCTAGAACAAACTCAAAAGTAAAATTTATATCAAAGTCTCAATCTTCTTATTCATTTTCTAATATTTAAGTGAAATATTAGAAAATTTTCTAAAATTGGGATACTTAATTATTCTAGCAAAAGGGAAATTCTAAGTAATAAAGATTTCAATCAATGGAGTTTAAGCATGGCTAGAGAGAGCTTTCAATGATTCATTATCTAGTGAAGAAATTAAACCAATTTGCAAATGTTGAATAATATTTACTATTAGTGCAAATGTAGAACAATAGAAAATTTTTGTGTAATGGACTTACAAAACCAGTTATGTTTGTATGAGATGTGTTAGAGTTCGGTGGGACCTAAGTTCTAGTTAGGTTGGGTCGGGTTTGTATCCAATATTAAAGTTTTCTATTTTCTCTATATATTAATACTTAACTCTCAAATTTCATTGTACATTGATTTCCTGATAAATAATTTCTTCTCTGTCCGTGATTTTTTTCCCAAAAGGATTTTTTACGTAAATCTGGGTATCCTTGTTTCCGCAGTTTTTCTTTTTTCGTTTCATGTTCGATTCTCAACAAGACGTTTTTATACTGAAATGATAATGTGTTTGAAAATGTAAGAGTGATTATGTAAAACTCAATCTTCATCAATAACACAATTTTGTTTATTTTAAGTCTAGGTATTCTCAAATAATGTGAAATTAGGCACACCCTTATGTTTTGAGTTAGGCTCTTATAGTCTCACCGTTAGTCTTGAATCATTCAGGCTCAGAACAAGGTGGATCGCCACATATTTGATTGTCTCCATGTTCATATTCTATTGGCCAAATCATGCATTTGCATCCAATATCTTGATTGGATGAGAATACTTTCATCGCGTCTATAATAAAATCATTTTTCTCTCCTTAGTTGCATTTTTGCAAATTTGATCGTCTTACGAAAGATATCACATTTTTTCCACTGATGTGTTACCAGAGTTTACATTCGTCGTAAACTCATTGGTTCCGCTCCATTGAAGATGGGTAATTCGAGCTTGCAGTGAAGAAATTCCATTCGGTTTCTTGCCATAGGTTCATCATCCGAATTTTCAAGCAAATTTCCATTTCATGCTCAGTGGTGCAACTCAAATGCAATGAACTTGGCCGTCCATTTAGACTAAAGAATCACATCATCGGTCCACTTCATTGGCTGCTAGTGAGAGCCTCTCCTGCACTTGATCCCTCACCATTCCCATCCTCTGCACATAACTTGGCTCATCTTCTTCGCTCTTCTTATTGGTCATGAGATATACACAGAGGCAAATACCTTCCCCTCACTGAAATTTGTTGATAAACTCTTCAAGGCCAACCCATTCATTTCCATTAATCCAATGGAGTTTTCACCATTTCAAGATGTTGACATCTTCATGAAAGACCACCAAATGAGTTGGGTTGGTGCCCATGGATCGGTGATCCCGGGGTCAATTTTCAACCCACTACCCAAACCTGAACCTTCCATTTTCTGTCTCAAAGCCCCAGAACTCCAAGCTTTCAAACTCCACTAAAAAAATGGCGAGAATTAATAAATCATCAATTCAAAAACTTCATTTGTCTTTTTCGCCAACTTCAGGACTGAACTCTTTGATGCAATTTTGTTTGCCCTACTTTGGATTGTTAACTTGAAAACCCAAATTTTTTCTAATGTTTTTTTGGTGGATTTATTATTAAACCTGTTGCAGCAGTTGATTAGAGAATAAACAGAGAATGATTAGAAAATGGGAAGGAAAATAAGTATCTACTGTTAGAATTCAAGAGTCATCTTCCTCACTGAGTTTTCGTCGTCACAATACGTCAGATTTGAACAGCCTTTGATCAACACATCGAAAGCAAATGTCCAATATATTATTTATCCTTGCTCCTATATACATACAACGAAGGCCTGAAAGAATCAAGCCGTAATTTAAAAAATTAGGGCATAAATTATTACATAGTACGACAGAATTGCAATCGCAATCCGCAATCTCAAACATATTAACAGAGAGGATTAAGAAATTCATTACATGATTACAAGCACGCGACTCTCAACTGCCTTCAAATCTAACGCCAAAGAAACGAGATAACTGTGAATAACACAGCAATGAAAGCAAAACAACCGGAAAATTTCAATGAAATTCCACCGCCGTCGTCCATCGCAGGCAACGGCGCAACCCCTTCACGCTGCGCCGTCACAACTATCACCGATAGTAGCATCACTACCATGACTACATAGAACATTCTTCTTCCTATCAAAAGTTTCGCCATTAATCTTCAGACAGAGAGAGAGAGAGAGAGAGAGAGAGACACTGAAGCTTGGAGTTGGAGCGGGGCGGTTGCGCGACGACGGTATATGTAAGTGTTGGAGCTTAATTAAGATTAAGAGTTTAATTATGATTAATTAATTTTAAAGGCATTTTGTTGACGTCAGAGAAGGGGACCCACATTCGAGTCAGACGTGTCAGCTTTTGATTCTAAGTTGCGGGCCCCACAATGGCTCCCTTGCATCTGAGTGAATTCTATTCAGCTGTATGACGAACATGGTAACGTCTAATGTTGCTAGTATATTATAATATAAGTTTATGGTTTAATATTTAAAAAGGAATCATGATAAATCAACCACCATCCTTTACTATTGGTGACAAACTAACCATCATCCTTTTTTTTCTAATAAATAAACCACTAAACAATAAAAAATTGATGTCGCCGCTATCATCACTGTCACATTTGCCGTTAACGCTTTAATGATGAATCGCGTCGGTGTCTTGAGACGCCGCCGCGTTCTTATGAAAAACCTACAAGACGCCGCCGCGGTCTCATGATTGGCGGTTTGTTAAAAATTTTTAATCACAAATTTGAAGGCTTAAATGCGTGATTTTGGAGCCGAGAAAAGTGGTCATAGGGTGAACTAGGGGTGGGCAAGAACCGACCGGAACCGAGAACCGAACCGGAACCGACGATCGGTTCTGGTTCGGTTCCGAGTATCGGTTCTAAAAAAACAATACCTTTCAGTTCTAGGTATTTTATTTAAAATCGGGTTCGGTTCTCGGTTCCGAATGAGAAGAACCGAGAACCGAAATACCCCTCGAGTCTCCATCCTAACCCTAGGTCCCTAACCCGCTAACCCATCCTAACCCTAGGTCCCTAACCCGCTAACCCATCCTCGATTATGGGAGCTGTTGGAAGGAACCGAGAATGCGAAGGACTGCGATCGGCGATTCAAAACTGCGAAGGTGCGTGCGACGATGAATCTATGCCGACGACGACTGCGAAGTTGCGAGATGTTGTGCAACTACGATTGCAAGACTGTGAGAAGGTGACGATGATTTCTCCCCTGATTCCGAGTTCTTTAGGGTTTGGAAATCTGGAATTGAGATCTCGACTGGGATTTGCGAAGCTACGACTGTGACTACGAAGCTGCAACGATGATTTGTGACTGCCACTGCAAAGCTGCGACGACGATCTGCGACGACGAGGTCCGATATCGAGATTGCAATCTGTAATGGACTGTGTATTTAGGTAGGAAAACAGCAGGGGAGGAACCGAGAACCGCCGGTTCTGGACCCGGAACCGAGGTCAGTTCCGGGTTCGGTTCCCGTGCCCATCTGTTCCGGGTTCGGTACCGACTTCTCGGAACCGAGAACCGACTAATCAGTTCCAGACGGTCCGGAACCAGAACCGAACCCGAATTGCCCACCCCTAGGGTGAACCCTATGATAAGGGATAGATCTCTAAGAGAGTTTCGATTTGATATCTTTTGGAGTCGATTCTGACACATGTATCCAAAATTATAGTCTTTTGAAGTTGAAGAGGTCAAGAATCTAATAAAATGATTGGATTAGTAAAACATATACATAAGAACTTTGAAGTAGCCATGAAATACTAAAAACCGAGAACCGCTGCGAACTTTGAAGTAGCCATGAAAACAAAGCATTTCATGGCTACTTCAAAATCCCTATGTATATGTTTTACAAATCCAATCATTTTATTAAATTTTTTTTCTCTTCAACTTCAAAAAACCATAACTTTGGTTGCAAGTATTAGAATCGGCTCGAAAATGTATCAAATCGAAGCTCTCTCAGAAATCTATCACTTTTCATGGAGTTTTCCCCATGTCTCCTCTTTCTCAACCCCAAAATCACGTGTTTAAACCCTCAAATTTGCAATCAAATATTTTTAACAAACCGCTAGTTATAAGACCGCCGCGGTCTCATGAAAAACCGTCGCGGCGTCTCAAGACACCTCCATGGTTTGTCATTAAAACGTTAATGGTAAACGTGACAGCAATGGTAACGGCGTCAATTTCTCATAGTTTAGTGGTTTATTTGTTAGAAAAAAATGATGATGGTTGATTTGTCACCAACAGTAAAGTATGATGGTTGATTTGTCATTTTCCCTTTTAAAAATTATTATATATATTTCTTGTTATATATAAGTTTAATTAAATATAAATATTTTGTTAAAAAATTAGCATAACGTGCATATTAACCCTTAATCTTACCAATGAGGAGTGAGTAAATCCTTAAACTTATTTTTTTCAGACAAATAAGTTATTGAACTTATGAGTGTTAACACTTGAATTCTCGTCATATTTTTTTTTTAACGTAACGTCTTTTACATTCTTCGTTGGACAATTTTCAGAGTGAAGAAATTACGGGCAGATGATTTGCGAAGAAGATTTACAGAAGCAATTCGTCGCAAAAATCTCTTCGGCAAATCGACTCTTTGTCAAATTTGTAACGTCTTCTGTTTGGAAATCGCTAATTTACTCGGGGCCTATTTGTCCAAAAAATTAATCATTATATAATGTAGTGTGCAAAAAATCAAAATCTATTTGTTTTAAGCTAAAAAAAATAATGATGGTGATTAAAGACATCAAAAGACTTTCTTGGCATTAATCGTTAACTTACAAAATTAATTAGAATTAATATGATTATTAATACTACATTAATTAGAATGAATATAGTTATTTAATCAAATTAATGTAAATTAAGGTAAATAAAATCTCACCAATGAATAAAAGCCACGTCATTAATTAGAATGATTATTCAGCGGCCGCTAGCAGAGGAACATTGTCCTTTTTAAGTAGGAGATAAGGAATCAGTAATCACTATCATAGGGGAAAAGGGGGAAAACGCAGCTGTCTCTCTCTCTCTCTCTCTCTCTCTCTCTCTCTCTGGTTAGCTTTCTCTCTCCTCGACGATCCTAATCTAGGAGGTTAGGGTTTCAATTCGGTTCTACTTTTCATCTTTTTAGATCTTTGTTTTTTTTGAATTTTGAAATCTGTGTGTGTGGAGGATACTGTTCGGTGGTTGGATGAATCTTACTTGTTCATTTCTGTACATCTGATGAACAGAGGCTTTGTTTTGGTTTCGATTGTGACCTCGAAGATCGGCCTTAAGGGTTCATTGCTCGGAGGTTTTTCACTCACTGTTGCACTGGTTAGTTTGTTTTCTAATCAGCACGTGTCAGTGGGGGGTTTGTTTTGGTTGAGGTTAATATTTCTTGTGGAAGAGGTTATTTCGCAGTCGAGCTTAAATTTGGGTTTTTGATGCTGGAGTTGATTTACAAAGGTTAATGATGATTTTTGGTGTGCCAGTTTTTGTTTGATTGTCGTGGAAAGGGTGTATTCTCTGGCTAGATGCTTTAGTATTGCAAACATTGGGGTTGTGAGCTAGACTTGAAGTTGCTAAAGTGGTAGAGGTTACATGGTTCGTGACAAAAGTTGATGAATTAGTTTTTAGTATTTTGTTCTGAGCTTATTCCATCTAGTTTTGTATATATTTAGATTGCTCTACTATAAGAACAACAGTTGATAAAACCAAAATATGTGGAATGATTTCATAAAACCCTCACAGGCTCGATGCTAACTAGCAGTACTAATCGGACAATGTTCCAATATTAATTTATTTTAATGATGTTGTCGGATTTAAATAAAACATGGCAATGGGAAGTTATGATGATTTCTCTGCTGGTAATATTGCCATCAAGAACTCAACTCTTATACACTCTCCTTAGTTAAAATCTTTGTGGCAGAGTTGCTTTTTGTTTGATGACTGGATCACTCTAATTTGAATGTCATTTCACTGTTGTATGCTACCATAACAATCATCTTTAAATTGGGTACATACATAGTTTTAATTGTACTTTTATTGAAATTATGTGCAATCACTTAGTATTTGCTAGGAGACCAGTCTTTAACATTATTTTATCACCTCTGGCACTGGATTTTCTCAAGAATAACTATGATTTCTTTAGAAAGTAAAGTGCAAATGGGATATAAATTACCTCTGTTTTCATAAATTTAAGTAGGGAAAATTGAAGTATCGTGTATACGATTATATATATAGGTTGCCTCTACTTATGGCCAATGAGAGAAAAAGAAGGGAATGGAACTGCCTTTGAGCCTCTTGTCCATTCACTTAGTTAGAGTTGGATCAGGATTTTTGACCCTCTAAGTCAAGTGTATTTACGTGTATTAGGAGAATTAGACTGCCCCAGGCTACTTAAGGTAAATCTTTAACCTCATTTCCCAAACATAAAGCCCTTTGTGATAGCCTATTAATCCTTTTTCTCTTGACTCTCCTTTTTCATTTCCCTTCCCACACAAAAGTATCATCTTCGATCCACTTAGTTTGTTCAATCAAACATCAATCTAAGTTTAAATGTAAATGTGTTGTTCTATTACTATTATGTAAGTAGTAAACATTAGCCCCAAGGTAATTGATCTGAGTCTTTTGGACCACGTATATATCAAATAAACAATAGCAATCTGGTAGAAACTGAACTTTTATTCCAACAAATTCTTACAAAGAATTACAGACGCTCACTGACACACTTTCAAGACTTTTGAGACCTTGGAATCTCCTTACAAAATACTCCTTCCCCGACTCTTTTTCCCTCCTTGTTATCTACCAACTTCACATCTGTTACAATAACCACCCAACACTCATTAACAACCCAATAGTTACTTATTATAACTACTATTAAGCACTTTATCACAATCACATCCTGAAATTTCTTTTATCGATTTACTTCTCTTTCACCCTTGCTTTGGTTCCTCTGGTGCTTAGCATTTACTCCTTGGGTAGTTATTTACAACATATTGATGATAGATCTAAGGAAGTGATTCTGATGCAGGGGAGTTGGAAATATGGAGCACGACAAGGCAGGATGCCAAGCTTCCCCAGAAGGTCCATTTTTATGCATTAATAACTGCGGCTTCTTTGGAAGTTCAGCCACCATGAACATGTGTTCCAAATGCCACAAGGACATGATTTTAAAACGAGGGCAAGCCAAACTTGCGGCATCGTCAATTGAAAATATTGTGAATGGATCTACAAGGTGTAACAATAGTGAAACTATCATCCCTGCCAATGTGGTTTGCAAAGTTAGTTTGGAGGTTACGAAACCCATCACAGAAGAGGAAGAATCTTCCTAATTAGATTCCAAGAAGCTCGATATCGAAGCAAAGCCAAAAGAGGGTGCAAAGCGGTGTAATTCTTGCAATAAACGTGTCGATTTGACAGGCTTCAATTGTCGATGTGGTAACCTCTTCTGTGGAGTTCATCGTTACTCGGACAAACACGACTGCCCCTTTGATTATCGCACCACAGGACAAGATGCAATAGCCAAAGCCAATCCCGTGCTGAAGGCTGAGAAGCTTGATAAAATCTAGATATACCTCTCTTGATCAAAGAACTTGTCGACGCCGTCAGAGGGAGGAAGCTCATATCCACGGCATTCTTTATTGTTATATTTGTGGAAGGATTGGAGTGAGGACATCACAAGCAGTTATATGATTGGCCTTGCTTTGTATGTTGGCTCCAATAATGTGTCGGGTCTGTGCTGGTTTGCCATCGTTCTAATGTGTTCGTTCTGTTCTGGCTTTTTATCATGTAGTGCAAGTGTGAGAGTCCTATTTGAAGTACCAAGATGATGTGAAAGATCCTTCATTTTCTTCTTTGGCAACTCGTGTAAATTTATCTCCATCAATTTAATGCTCTCCCTTTGCACCCTGAGGTGTAGACTGTAGATTATTATTATTTTGAACTCTGGTATGGAGATGTCTTGGCCAAAGTAAGCATGAGAGAGGAATTGCTCTAGATTCAGCTTCAAGATGCCTACAAATCGTCTCCATAACCTCTCTATTCTGCGTAAATTTCTCCCCATATCCTTGCTATACTTTTTCCGCCATAGCTGCAATTGCAGAGAGGTGCTTAATTTGAATACTAGTCTCCCGTCGGCAAATCGCCCACCCACTGGGTTCATCTGGGTGAGGATCGTATTCGATTTTCTCCTCCACCTCCACAAATTTTTCCATACTACTATTCCGGGGTTGCGAGCTGCATGGAGCGTGAAGGACTCTATCAACTACTGTAGATTCAACAATGGCAGAAGAAATACACGATCGAATCAAACCCCATTACAGCAACTTAAAGAAGAAGAAGAAGAAATACATAATCGAATGAAAATTCTGATATCCAAATTCATCTACTTTAAATCTTTTATTACAAAACCAGTGTTGCGAACTGATTTCAAAATCCTTTCCCGCATTACTCGAAGAAGCATTGATTGATTCTTACAAAGATAATTTGAAAGACAACTTATAGTCATCACATTCAAAATCGTGAAAATCAAGAAAAAAGGTACAGCTTCAAAATCTCTCCACGATGTAAGAAATAAAAAAAAGAAGACGGAAAATCCTTCGACGTCTGAAAACCCAACGACGAATTTAGAATGGAACAATCAGGGTAGTCTGGATTTCCCCATTTTCTGGCGTCGCAGAGAAGGGAAGACAGTCCTCAAGATCTCAACCTCTTGGCAGTGGGTTCGGAAAACAATCTTCAAAAATGAACGGTTCAGATGTATTTGGATTGTAAATGGACGGTAGTGCATTCGAGTCACAAGACTTCAAACCACCCTCCATTACATCATTACCGACAAACTTCCGAGTATTAAAATTAAATTAATAATTTTATTTTTTAATTATGCCGTACTTATTAAATAATTAATTAATATAATATTTTAATTATTCATAATTTATTATTATATTAATAAAATAATAAAAGAGTAAAAGTAAGTATCAAGAAGTGAGATTAGAGTTAATTCATTTTTAAAAAAATTATATTTTTTTAATTATTTTTGGACCCCAAAAAAGGGATATTGCTTGACGTTGCATATTAGAACGATCGACATTTTTATGCTCGGTAAAAGGAATTCGAATCATAAATAATGTGGCAACCCAGCAAAAAATGTTACTTCTCATCGTCGGAGAAAGTTGAAGGAATCAAGTGTTGCGCGCGTAAGTTTTATAAGAACCATTAGCTACATTGAACCAATCTCAAGGCGTTTGAAAGATTAAGAGAATTATTTTGATTTGGCCTTTTGATTACCTTGTATAGGAAGATTATTAATTTGAAGAATGAAACAAAATATGAAGTTTAATTTCACATTGAATTAATTATCTATTAGTGATCAAATCATGATTATTATGTCTACCATCTAATCTCATTCCTAAAATCACTAAATGTGGCACTTCGCCCTGTGAAGATCAGAAATAACTCAGATGTGGGTCCGACCCATATTAGTGGGGGTGCACAATCTCATATCGCTTGGGAGAATAGAAAATGCATGGTTTATAAGTAGGGTTTCCTTCCCTACCTAGTACAATGCGTTTTGAGCTAACTCCAAGAACAAAATTGTGTGACTTCAGCCCAAAACGGACAATATTGTACTGAGAGTACTAAGGGACATTACACTAAATTATTATGAAGATAGAGTCTATAGTTTCATTGTTATTTTTATGGGTCTAGTTTATGTCTTTGACAATGTTAGTTTGAATATGAAATCGTACGTTACCAATATTCTGAGTGACAAAAAATTAAAGAATTTATACATTTAAGTTTCTATAATTTCTTAGATTAGACTTCATTCAACATTCTATATTTTATTTAATTTGAGTAGTTTGGTTTGAAAAAAAAGCTCAAAATCGAACCAATTCTTATACTCACATGTATCGATATGATACTACTGGTATGATATTGATGTTACCCTGATATATTTAAGCGTCGCTCTACAACATTATATTTTTTCTATGCTTCATATACAAATATATTGTATAGTATGTGTGGCCAATAATAATTCATGTAGGTTATTACATAATTAATAATATTATAACATAAATTACGCAAATGAAGGAGCAATGGTCAAAGTTGAAAAAGTTGTTCATCTTTTCACCTCGTGGGGGTGTTTTTTTTGGGTGCCAGAAAGCATGCAGACCGGATAAATGGCCACTCGCTGTCTTGTCGGTCACATTCCTTTGAATGTGGTCGTAGAACTTGAAACGGCGTGAGAGACTCTTGAGTCGTCTGATTCATTTCTTCATCGCCATTGGCCGGTGTCCCATCCCCACCATTACTCTTCCTGTTTCCCAGAATTTTAGTGAGAGAAACTGGAGGGAGAGAGAGAGAGAGTTTCTGTCATATGTTACATTTCCACATTCCCGTTCCCACTTCCCAGTGTATTCAAATGGTAAGTTCTTTAATCACCTTCTTTGTTTTTGATCTTTCATGTTGGATGGATATTTCCAAGTTTTTGACTTTGTCTACTGTTGTCTGCAAAGACTTTCTCTCTCTCCTCCTTTTCTCTCTCTTTCTTCTGGTTATTTTGATTTAAAGTTTGGGATTAGGGTTTTGTAGAGGTGAGTTGAAGAAAGCGAGAGACGTGGGGTTTGCCTCCTTATTCGACACTTTAGTCAATCTACATTCTTATATCAATATACAACACAAGAATTTTATGGGAACAATGCATATAAAATAGCAGGTACTCTTCTCTCTCTCTCTCTACAGTCCCTGCAGTATGAAATTTAAAAAAAAATTGAACATAAATCGAACGCTTTCAACTAATCTCTTAGTTTCTTCTCAGTTGATAGAAATATGAAATATTAAGTAAGTTTAATTGTGCTAAAATCATACCAAACTATCAATTAAATTATGATATACGTGCAAATGACAACCTTGTAAAGCATGGGTCTCTATTACAGATGCTTAAAATTCAACGTGTATTTAGTTGGGGATCTGTTAAACGATATTAAGATCATAGAATTTCATGATTTAAACAAGATTTACCAATTTGCATACACATTCTTTCAACACCCAACACACGTGAATGGAAAACACAAGATTTCCTAATCTGGACTGAGATAAAATAACAAGAATCGGACCATTTTATTTTGTTAAACAATTCCAACCTGTTTCAGACTTTTTGACAGGTTCGAAGTCTCCAACGATTTCTACTTGGGGTGCTCAACCTTGTTTTAGTATTGATTAAAGTTTAAGGAGCTCTTAACCTCTGTCTCGTTCTTGAAAAACTATATTTATCATGTCGGATTGCTGTGATTTTTTAAGCTAAAAATATTTGCATGTTTGTACGTATGCAATTTTTAACACATGCAAGACTCGGGGATTCACAAACTCAATCTCTTTTCTCTGAGTTCGCTCAGTCACCAGATCTTCTCTGGTTTGTGGCTTTGATCGTCCATCTTCTAAGACCTTCTCGTATTTAATCTTTCTTTCTTTTAGAGAGACAGATAGAGGATACGTGGAGTTCCATTATTGAGGCTAGGAAATGAATTCTCGAATATGGGCATGCTGGGCTTTTGGGGTTCATGAAATGCACAGATCGAGAACGAGAATTCCAATATACCAAGAAAGTGAGAGAGAGAGAGAGAAGGGTTGGACTTTTGCAGTTAGAATTCAGGGTCTTGTCTTAATTAAGAGACAGAAGAGGCTAAACCAGTTGTTTAGTACGACACTCGTGCCCCAACGCACTATGTTAAATATATATGTGTAAATAATAGTGGAGGAGTGAAACAAGAACTTGACAACACGAGAGAGAGAGAGAGAGAGAGTTATGAACAAGTTGTTTTAAGTATCTATCTCCAATCCTTTCTTAAAAGTTCTGCTTTCAGTCTGTACTGTTTGTCTCTCTTTATGTTTACTAAATTAAGAGAGAAGTTTTATGGGTGCGTGTTTATGATTTGCTTTGCTTGAAACCCTAGTAACCAGTTGGTAAATCTAGAACTATCGTTCCTACGTTCTTTCTTAGTGATTTCAATTCAAGCTTTTCCATCATCTCGTTTCGAGTATTTTCTTCAGTGTTTCTTACTTGCAGAAAATTTCTGGTTTTGATGATTTACAGTTGACGCTCTTCAGGCTGTGTTTATAAATTAAAAAAGGGAACTATGAATGCAAATGACTGGCTTTCTTTCCCATTTTCACCAACTGAAACTTCTCAGTACCGTCAATTCCCCCTAGGGCTGGTGAATGATACCATGGAAAACCCATTTAACAGCCAGAGTACTTTCTCTCTCCAGATCTCTCTCTCTCTCTCTCTCTCTCTCTCTCTGCATATCTATCTTTTTTCTTGTTTATATTTTCTTATTTGTTTTTTTTCAGATTGGAATTTGATAACTAACCAAGGAGGAAATGAAGTTCCTAAGGTGGCTGATTTTTTTGGAGTTACCAAATCACAAAGTCAATCAGATCTATCTGCTTTTAATGGGACGCAGTCGAATGATTCAGAGTATTTAAATTCAAACAACAGCATAGTTTCTCTTCAAACCACCATGGCTGATTTCCAAGAAAGCTCTAACAACTTGCAGTCCTTGACTTTGTCGATGGGAAGTGGAAACAAGGCTTCGACAACATGTGAAAATAGTGGTGAAAACAGCATTCATAGTACTGTCGAGGCAACTCCAAGAAGAACTTTGGAGACTTTTGGGCAAAGAACTTCAATTTATCGTGGGGTTACAAGGTGGGAAAAATCAATTGTTTTTCTTCATAGAGGAAGAATTTTCTGGTTCTTCTTATTTCTTTTTGTTAAAAGTGAACAATTTGATTCGTTAACCTAGGTAGGCAATCTGATATCTTAGTTTTTTTGAAACTCCATGGGAGTGACTGTGAAGGGTTTGTTGATGAAAATTCGTAGGCATCGATGGACAGGAAGATATGAAGCTCATCTTTGGGATAACACTTGCAGAAGAGAAGGACAATCAAGAAAGGGTCGTCAAGGTAAACCCTAGGGAGATAGGATTTGTCTTTCTTTTTCTTTTGCTGATAGACTACAAATATTTTCTTCTTAGTATGAAGTTGCTAACGTTGTTTTCCTTGATCATGCACAACAATGGCGTAGTCTACTTGGGTACGTCTTCTTTTCATATTCCACTCCATTTCAGTTTGATACAGGTTCTATTAAGGTTTCTGAGATATGTTTGGATAGGTGGGTATGACAAAGAAGATAAAGCAGCGAGGGCTTATGATCTTGCAGCATTGAAATATTGGGGAACATCAACCACTACGAACTTTCCTGTCATTTTCTTCACCTTTCAACATACAAGAAAAATTTCTCATTTTTTTCTGAATGATTTGGATGTGATTCTGTTCTTGCAGGAAAGCGATTATGAAAAAGAATTGGAGGAGATGAAGCACATGACAAGACAAGAATTCGTGGCCTCCATTAGAAGGTAACTCAACATTTATGCTGTCTAGCTTTGATTTATAGAGTTTCTGATGATTTATTATACTTTTTGATATTTTCGCGTGTTTATTTGATGATCACCGTCTGTGGAAAAAAGCTATTGGTTAATTAGATTCTATCATCTTCTGCTGTATCAGGAAGAGTAGTGGGTTTTCTAGAGGTGCATCCATGTATCGTGGAGTTACAAGGCAAAGCCTCCCTCTCTCTCTCTCTCTCTCTCTCTCTACCTTCTCTAAACGCTCTCTCACTCAAGCATGTTACCCTATGTTTCACAGGCATCATCAACATGGAAGATGGCAGGCAAGAATCGGAAGAGTGACAGGAAATAAAGATCTTTACTTGGGAACATTCAGTAACTTTCAAACAATCCAAGTTTTTTCAATTGAAATCCTTGATTATTTATAAAAGTTTTATGGAACTTTGAACACATTTAAACAACATCTAAGAGAGCTAAGCGGAAATGTTAATTTGGATTACAGGTACCGAGGAAGAAGCCGCGGAAGCATACGACATTGCAGCCATAAAATTCAGAGGCCAAAATGCAGTGACAAACTTCGACATGAATCGATACGACGTAAAAACCATTTTAGAAAGCAATTCTCTACCCATCGGAGGAGGAGCAGCCAAAAGATTGAAGGAAGCTCAGGCCTTTGAATCGGCGAGGAAACGTGAAGAAATGACAGCTCTAGGTTCTGGCTTTCACTATGGTGCCTCTAGTGAATCTTCTGCTAGGGTTCCTCTTCAATCTTTTGAGCAATCTTTTCCGTTGATTTCTCTGCAAAATCGAGAAATCTCTCATTTTTCTCAAGACCCATCATTGTTTCAGCAGAGTTATCTTCATCAACTTCACTTGCATCATCAGAATTCTGGTTTTCAGGCTAACCCATTTAGCCAAAGCCCACAATTCTTCAACGGGCATGATTCTGAATTATCTTTGTCTTCTGTAATCATGGATAATAACAATGGAGGAGGACTATATAACCTAGGAAATGGGGTTTCCATGACGTCGGTTTCTTCCTTCAATGGTGGTGGGGTGAGATCTATAGAAGAACTGGGTCAAGTGAAGGTGGATTATGATATGGTTTGTGGAGGATATGGAGGTTGGTCCACTGATCATCAGACTAACAACGGAGTTTTCAGCATGTGGAATGAAAGTTGAGAATTTTTCCTTAACTTCTGTTTGGATGGAAAATGGACATTTTCATCATCATCAAAAGCAAACCCTAAATTGCTTTTGTTATGATTGAAAAAGTCCCAATTTTGATGAGTTGTTTCTTGATCAATTCGTGATTGTTGTTAAATATCAATGAAGCAAAGAGAAGACTATCTTTGTTGCGAATATTGAAAGCCAGAAACAAATAAATTACTACAGGTGTAGAAAGAGAAAAAAAAAAAAGAGACATATTCAACTGATGTTTTTATTCAACTCAGTAAATATAGAAGACCATAGACATCTTTTTCAAGACAGAGTTAAGTGGCATTATATTTGACTAATTAAAACCATAAAAATAAGAAATTAATTTGAAGATTAATGACTAAGTCAACAACTAATTTTTTTAATCACCTTTCAACACTCCTCCCTAATTCAAAATTGCACACTCCGAGTTTGCTTCTGAAATAGACATATTTGTCTCAAGACAGTGATTTTGTTCTGAAATAGACATATTTGTCTCAAGACAGTGATTTTGTTAAAATATCAGCCACCTGTTCATTTGTGTTGACATACTCCAAGATAACCGATTCATTTGACACGAGCTCTCTAATAAAGTGAACTCGAATGTCAAATATGTTTTGTCCTTGCGTGATAAGCTAGATTTTTTGCAATTGCAATTGAAGCTTTGTTGTCACAATAGATTGTTGTTGATTTCTTTTGGTCTTGATTGATGTTGGCTAGAATTCTTCTCAACCAAATTGTTTGACATGCTGATGAAGTTACAACAACATATTCTGCTTCTGATGTTGACAAAGCTATTGTTTCTTGCTTCTTTGAACTCTAGCAGATGGCAGCTGTTCCGAGATTAAAATAGTAAACCAAAGTGCTTCTTCTGTCCCCTAAACATCCAGCCCAATCGATATCGTCGAAGCTGCTTAAATCTAAATCTGAAGCATGACCAAACCATAAACCAATATCAGTTCTACTTGCAATATATCGCCACACTCTTTTGGCAGCTCAAAGGTGATGCTTTGATAGACAATGCATAAATCTAGAAACAACTCCAGCTGTAAAAGCTATATCGGGTTGCGTATGAGTTAAATAAATCAATCCTCCGACCAAACATAAGAAATATTTTGCCTTTGCTAGTTTGGTGCCATCATCAACTTATAATTTCTCATTTGAATTCGTAGGTGTTGCTGCAACTTTGCAAATTTGATAGTGTAAATCTTTTTAACAAATCAGTGGCATACTTCTTTTGTGACAAAAAAATTTCATCTTCAACATGCTTCACTTCCAACCCAAGAAAATGATGCAACATGCCCAAATTGGACATTTCAAATTTTTTCTTCATAGAAATTTTGAATTCATCAATTAATGAAGAAGAAGAACTCATACAAATCATATCATCTACATACAGGCAAACAATGAGAATTTCATTTTTACCTTGCTTCTTCATATAAAGGTGGGTTCATTCTGACTTCTTTCAAATCCATTCTCACCAAAATATGAGTCTATTTTGTTGTACCATGCCCGGGTAGCTTGCTTCAACCCGTAGAGAGCTGTTCTCAATCGATATACATGATCTTCTTTGCCTGCAACAACGAACCCTACGGGTTGCAAGACAAACACCTCCTCTTTTAATTCGCCATTCAAGAATGCTAACTTTACATCAAATTGATATATAAACCAATTCATATGAGCAACCATGGCTAAGAGAGTTCTCACTGTTTCAAATTGTGCAACGGGAGAAAACGTTTCTTCATAATCAACACCTTGTTGCTGTGAATAACCCTTCACTACGAACCTTGCCTTGTGTTTTTGGATGCTGCCATCTGCAAGATATTTGTTCTAAATATCCATTTAACTCCAATAACATTTTTACCTTGAGGTTGTAAACCAATTCCCATATCTTGTTTCGATGTATTGCTGCAAGTTCCTCTTCATTGCATTGTGTCATTCTCGAATGTTCATGACTTCTTCAAAAGTTGTTGGATCAGCAACAAGCAAGGCTTGGGAAGTTTCATAAATTTCAGCCAACGATTTGAATTTTCTTGGAGGAGTATCATCTTCAGATGAACTGTTGTTTCTTGATGACATGTTTGATGAAGTTACAAGAGTTGAACTTGAGGAATTTAGAGAAGGTGATTGCTGCACTTTTGTATGTGAATTTGCATCTTCATTTGAGATTTCAAATTGAATACCTCCCACACTTTTATCCCAAATCCAGCTTGCTTCCTCATTGAAAACAACATTCCTACAAATAAGAACTTTGCCACAAAATGGATTATACAACCTGTATGCTTTAGATTGAGAACAATAACCAACAAAAAAGCATTTTGTTGATTTATCATCAAGTTTACTGTGATTATGTGAGTCAACTAAAACATAAGCAACACAACCAAAAACTTTTAGATTGTTCACCTATGGTTTCCTTCCACACCAAGCTTCATATGGTGTTTGATTCATAACAGCTTTTGTTTAATTGAATATCCACATATTTTTATAGGTTCGTCGAATTAACATGGGATTCGAACAAATTATTTTCATCTTATTGAGCATTTCCTAGCTATTGGTAGGCCATCTGAGGTAGGGGTTTTATTTTATGTCCAGCATTTCATCGTTTTCCAAATGACTATTTTGAGACCCGTTCTCATATAAAATGAGGGGTCCATTTTTTACCTTTTGTTTTTACGATATTATATTTATTATTTTCGTTGAACATGTTTTATTTCGAGCATGCACTTGATTGACCGTGACGTGGTCCTGTTTTTATATACGCACAATCGACCGTTAGATAATGTGTTTTGTTGTATTAAATAGAATAATGGGGAAGCTGACTGTGTCGTGTCCCTGAGTGCGAAACTCTAAACCTGATCAGAGTATTTTATGTGGCTCTCACGATCGCCAAGTATCGTCTTATTCTGTATGTTCGGAGCACGTAAGTGACTTTATTTTCACTAAGATTGTGTGGGGCCTAGTTTCCGCACATAACACACTATAGTGGACGTTTTCTACATTTTGCATCACTAGTCAATTTTATTCTGTTTTAAATAAATATTTTATTCACAGCATGCTCCCTCATTTATTTTTATTCTAATTGTTGAATATAAAATGCTACCCCCCCCCCCCCCCCCTAATTGAGTTTAGTCAACTCACCCCAATAACATATATATATTCAGGTGGTAAGTTCATCGGTTGCCGTTACAGGATTGAGCTAGCAATTATTTAATACAGTATTTTAATTTAAGAGGTCAGTGAGCTTAAATTCTTACATTAAAAATTTGTAATAATGTTGGTATGGATTTTTGTCATTTTATTTAGACTTATATTGACGATTTATCTTGATATCACTATTGGACTTTTGGTAAAGCTCATTTGGTTGGGCCTTGGGAAATATTGTAATTCCCTAAACACTTTTGCTGCATAAATAAATAAAAAGTTAATTAAAAAGAGTCAGGCGGTTCGGTTCGTTTTCGAGGCAGTAGTTTCATGTTCTGTCTCGAGCTCCCTCTAGGATGTGACAAACAACAAGGAGTAAACCAATTCCGAAGTATCCACATCTCGGACATCACTCCTGACCACCACAATCAGAACTTGGGATGGAAGGGTCAGGTCGTTGGGGTGAGTGACTAACTCAATAGGAAACTTCTACTAAATGCAATGCACATCAAAATCAATACCGTACTTGTGCATGGATTTAAAATAATTTCCAAAACATTATTTACCATCAAAATAGGCTCCACAAGCTACCAATGAGGCAATCATCAAAACATCATTTGATACCTAGCAAACTATAGTAAAATAAGTCTACATCGTTTTCACAAGTCAAAACAAGGATCTGTGAAAAATAAAGGTCATTCAAGGACCCCTCTAATACAAACAAACAGAAAGGCAGCAGTCCAAATATAGCAACGCCTCATGAGCCTGGAGGAAGAATTGTGAGTGTGATCTAGAGATCTGGACCCTCATAGAGGCTGTTGTCGAACCAACCATCGACAACCCAAACCAAAACATATACACCCTAATCAGGTTTAAGGATTTGAAACTCAAGGAGCACGCCATCACCGTCTTATTACTCATTTTTTCACAGCACATAAACAAAACATCTTCATGCAGTAGAAGATATGTATCTGGATAGTCTCATGATACTTTAACACTGTGACCATCCAAAACATCAAGAGGATTCATCCTCTATATCAATAGTACACCATGAAATACTATGCACGTAAAGAAAACATGTAAAACTCACGTATATACGTAGCATAAAAACTGACGTATTATTAAATAATCCCCATCAGGTTTTCATGTGGCAACCCACAAAATAAAATTTTAAAACCATGATGCAATGCAAAGCGATAAAATATAAAATCTCTACCTCGATGAAGACAAAAACCTAGCCAACCAGCCTCACGTGCCGTCGGAGATAAGCACCAAAACCTAAGGACACTGTCAGAACCTAAAACCAAATTGATATAAAATCTCAAATTAACACTAGAGACAAAACACGAGTCCCAAATCAAAATTCAAAACCAGATTGTAAATAAGACATGGTTGAGGAAACTAAGTGAAATTCATTAAACTCAAACTCTACAAAACATACAGTGCGATCGACCAAAACATAACAATGGTCGACTAAGCACCTCAAAGTCAACTCGAAAAAACCACTGGTCTACAAGACACGACTACGGTTGACGAGATACAACTACACTCGACTAAAACAACACAACAGTCGAGGAGACATAGCTAGGGTCACCCGAACAAAACTACGGTCAACTGGGACCTGCCCATAATTCCACAGCTTCAGGCCACAGGGAAACACGAAATGCACCAGCTGACCATTGACTGAACCATTCATACATGGCCAAATACCCACGACATGTGGCAAGGACCTAGTCAATGCAAAATTCAAAAATTTGTCACTCATAAAAATATAAAATTCAAAAATTGCAGATTTCACAAATAAACCTATAGTTCTAAGCTCCAATAATATTCGTTAATTAATATAAACTATTGATATTGAGTAACACAATTATTAACTCTAGAGTAATTTCAATAAATACTTAGAGTTGTGTTCTTACAACTATAGAATATATTTACTCAAAGTAATGTCCATGAATATAGTCATTACATATGTATTGATTCTCCATTAAGATTCGTAATAGAGTTAGGTTTAAAATCTGTTAATCTCTCATATTTTACTTTTATCCTTGATTACCATTACTTCTTAATTGAATAATTAATTCATTAAATTTATGAATTCTACACTAATTATTCGATCACTGAACTAACAAACAAGATAATCTTGTATAATAAATTCCATTGTATTAGTGTTAGCATTCTCAGCTACTCATTTAATTTATTTCCAAAATAGAAAGGTTTAAGTAATATAACTCATACAAAACTTTATCAATTAAATCAAATATAAATTAAAATGAAATAGGAGTCTATTAAATTGAATGAGTTAAGAACGTACATGTATGACCATTGTTATGATGAAATTAATTGTTTTTTGTATAATGAAAATTACAAGAACAATATAATTTCATCTAGTCTA
>CM039470.1:36221415-36252914 GCA_022433065.1 Begonia loranthoides
GAGAGAGAGAGAGAGAGAGAGAGAGAGAGAGAGAGGGGGGTTATATAAATTTGTATAAACAAAGAAGAGAGAGAGAGAGAGAGAGAGAGAGAGAGAGAGAGGGGGTTATATAAATTTGTATAAACGAAGAAGGAATTGCGTAAATTTTAGAAAGCATATACAAATTTACTCATTGGAAGATAACTCCCAACACAAATGGAGTCTGTCTTCACCAACGCCATAATCTTCAGCATGAAAAAACAAATATGTTCCAGCTTAACACAGTACAGTTGGGTACCGAGCTTGTCTTTTTCAACTCTCGTGGACAGAAACTCATGGACAACGCGGGCAATTAAATTCAGGGAAATCAAGGAGCAGAAGAACAATATCGTCAATCACGGAGGCTCTGGTTCACAAGGTTTTAATCAGAATCCACCATTGGAGGACAAATCTCTGAGCTCAGAAATGGAAGGATCGTCTTCAACAGCCATGGACAGATCTCCACAGTTGCAGATGAGAACAAATTGTAGCAGAAACTCAAATCCTAGTTAATTAAGAAAAACTAATAGTACAAATAGCACCTCATCGTTGACCAGGGTTTCTTACGTCATTGAAAGGAGAGGATCTACGTCACACGTCGGCTAGACTCGGCCTTCCTTCCCACCTTCACCTGCAACGTTTTCATTCATCTTTAATTCATTAATTTAAAGACTTGATTTTTCAAATAATTAAGAAAACCAAAGGTTTCTACTTTCTACTTTCTTCTTTGTATATATTCCAATTTGATGGGTATCTCTGAAAATTCCACTTCGTTGACTTTCAAGTCTCCCTCCCTCTCCCTTGTCCGTCTTCTTTCTCTCTGTGATGTCAAATTCTCTCTCTCTGAGTAAGAGAGATTGATCATGCCAATGGACGGAATACAGTCCAGTCCAGATGGCCAAGGCAGCAGCAGACTCGTAGTTCTCTCCATTGATTGTCTCAAAGGAAGCTCCAGAGCCGACGAATGGACCGGCGACATGCTCCAGACCGGAGATATCGTCGAGCAGCTCAAAATCGGGTCCTCTCTCTCCGTGAATTCGCCGTTCAAGAACGGTCGGACCGGGATCCAGAAGCTTCTTCACACCTCCTACAAAGACAAGCAGACTTCCATCGTCGTTCGTGTTCGCCGTGGCTGCGACGAGTTGTCGGAGTTACAGGCCTGCATCATACCCAACGACACCTCCAGAAAGAAGCAGTACGTTCTCCGCTCTATTAGCGATCCGAATTACATCGTCGGATTCGTCGATCGGACCGAGTCCGACTGTTTGAATCTCCAAGGTTTATCTCTCTCCCTCTCTCAACTTTTAATTATTATTCTATTTTTTAACAATTACTTGGATACTATCCATTTTTGCAGCTTCGAGAAGTACGAGGATGGTGAAGGCTCTGGCAAACACAAAGCTTCAAGATGGGTATGTGTCGTACCCATGGGAGCGGAGAATGCAGGAATGTTTAGCAGTTCCTTGTTCCAGCTGCTTTCTCTCTCTTCTTCTTCTTCCAAAGGCTTCAGATCAAGCTTCTTCTCGCTACAATGAGATGGAGGATTCCCTTGCCAGAGCAAACGCATGGCTCAATTCTTCCCAGATTTCTGGAGTTCCCATCGTCTTCATGAACATTCAGACTGAACCCCTTCTTACAAAGGTCAAATTCTTGCTGTTTTCGTTACTGCCTTCAATGACTAAGTAGGAAGATTTATTGTAAAGAATGTGTAGATTAAGCCAATTAAAATACAACGGATAAAAATTAACGCCAAATAAAATCCTGTAATTTGGGAAAACTTGCAACCAAGATCTTGTATAATAAAATTCGTCAATTTAAACCATGTAATTTGAAAAAGAAGACGAGTAGATTACCAAGGTATAGGTGGATTTGGAATGGGCGACAAATGCAGGGGCGGAAGGAGCCGCCGAGCGCAGCGTAGAAGTGGAGAGTGGAAGAGTGAAGAGGACCGAAAGGGTGAGTCTTGACATTCTTCTTTTGGATTGTCCTCTTCCAATAGTTCTTCCGGAGATTTCCTCCATCTCCGACCGGAAAATTTGAAGCAGAGCGCTCCATCGTCGTGCTGCTATGCTTCCTTCCAAGTACAAGATACTAATTGCAAATTACAGGGTTTATTTAATAATTAGACAAAACTATTTAGATAAGTAGTTAAAATGGACGCCATGGTTGGATCAGTGTCGTAGCTTCGCATGATCTTTGTACAGAAATCTTTTAGAACCATCAATTAATGAGTTCAAGTTTTGATTTTTCAACAGATATCCGGGGAGACTGTTTCTTCCAATGTGAGTGTGAATGCCGGTTCGATATCGGACTTGTCTGGTCTAGCAGGTGCGAGCATTTACGGGTTGGAGGACTACCATGGGGTGGACATTGGTGTCGTTAGAGCCGTACGCCTCTGGTACGCTCCTCTGGGAGGAGAGCTTGCTTATGAGATCAAACTAAAAGAAGGCGATACCAAACTCGGATTCAGCATTAGCAGAACGGAAGAGGTTTTATAACTCAAATCAAATTTGGCTGTTTCCATGAATTTCGGACCTTGTTAACTTGAGCATTCTTCGCTATCTGCAGGGATTTATATACATTTTGTCAGTCATTGAAGAAGATGATAACACACCTTCCTCTCGGGCCGGACTGAACGATCTGTATAAAGAAGCAACAAAGGCATCAAAATTATTAGTGATCTCAAGAATATCAAACCAGAAGGTGCTGCCATGGCTGGTTTCTTCAACAGGAGCAATTAGATGCTTTGACACAGTTTCACTGAGCCAGAAGCTTTCTTTACACAGACATGCAAAGGTCCCCATTTCCATGCATGTTTTCATCTGGAACAGAGACTTGGCCTCTTCTAGCTTTGGCCAAATCAGAGGGAGATCATTAGTTTCTTCTTCCTCTCTGCCTTCATTACCATTACCACCCCAAGTTCAGCCAGCTCTACAGCCTCTGCCGCCCGATGCTTTCACCAGCCGGCTTGAAAGAGATACTGCTGGAGAACTCTCATTTAGATTCCATGATTTCCCACTCCCAAGCAACTGGGTATGAGTTTTTGTAAAAAGAGCAAATCCATTTTTAATTGTTTGTTTAATCAGAAACAGAGTCAGATAATAATGGAAAATCTTTGATAACCAGATTGTTATCTTGCGAGCTATTTTCTCTAATCTTTGAATTCATAGTTTATTCCACAAATTCATAATTCCTCTTCGAATAAATAGAACTAGATTAACAGAATCAAGATCATTTCCTAAATTAGGTTTCTTACGACAAAATCAAAAGCCTATCTAAATCTTTTAATGCTGAAGAACGCTACCAGATCAACTTGGCTTGATCAAACAGTGTTTTCAGTTTGAAATCTGAGATCACGGTTGATTTGTAACAACCAATAATCTTTATACGCTGTAGTTTGGATCAAAGAGTACTAAAATGAAGAGATGCCAGTGGTTTGCCCAAATTTGCAGAAAAACATTGAATGGATCACATAATAACATGAAGAACAAGTGGTTTAAATCCTCCAACGAACAACAAATTGAAACCTAGTGAACTTTTACATTTCCTACACCGAGAATGGTAACAGACATACGATCAAGGAATCTTAAGCCCTCTCGCCTCGGATTCTCCTCGCAAGCTGAATATCCTTAGGCATGATAGTGACTCTCTTGGCATGTATAGCACACAAGTTCGTATCCTCAAAAAGCCCTACCAAATAGGCCTCGGCGGCCTCTTGAAGAGCCGCGACAGCGCTGCTCTGGAATCGGAGATCGGTCTTGAAGTCCTGAGCAATTTCTCTTACAAGCCTCTGGAACGGAAGCTTGCGGATGAGAAGCTCGGTGCTCTTCTGATACTTTCTGATCTCCCTAAGAGCAACGGTTCCAGGCCTGAACCTGTGTGGCTTCTTCACTCCTCCGGTGGCCGGAGCAGACTTCCTCGCAGCTTTTGTTGCCAGCTGCTTCCTCGGCGCCTTCCCACCGGTGGATTTTCTAGCAGTTTGCTTTGTACGAGCCATCGGGAAAATGTGAAACTAAGCAAATTACGATACTATTGTTTCTCAGGAAAGCGCGAGTTGAAGGGCGGAAGCGTGATGCGGGGATATATATAGGCGTGATTTTGAAGAAGCGGGAACTTTCGCGCTAGCGCCAGAAGTGAATCAGTGGGTAGAGTAGTAGTGTGAGCCGTCGATTAATCTTTATCGAGGGCTCATATGTGTTTAAGGAATGACACGGATAATAATCCGTGCAATGTTGTGTCGACCAATAGAATAGAACAAAGTTTGTAACGACGTCGTTTTAGTATTTAAATGTTTTTTGATTTGATTTCGGATTAAAAATATGACTATTTATGTGCAAAGGCTAAAGAAAACACACGTTTTTGGTCATTTCTAAAAATTCATATCCAACATATGCATTTTTCCAACAAAAACTAGGTGGAGAATTTACATTGCACGACCAACATTAACGTTGCGACGATAATGTCAATGTAACGCTCATTGTCTGATACAATTAGAACCAAAACAATAAAATGATATTGGTGTTTGCGACGACTGAGGGAGTTGCGTGTTGTCGCAAATGACTCTCGGTTCAGCCAACATCTGAGGAAGTTTCTCGCCTATTAGGTGACATGTCGAACCATAAATGGCAAGTCTCAAGAGACATAACATTTGGTAAAACTACATCAGTTTGGGGGGACTCAAATGATTGAGTGAGGACCCTTTTTTGGCCAATAAAGAATTGATAGATTAAGCTTCAATTTCAAACTGCCTGCATCGTCTCTCTGTAGATTACAGGCAGCCCGATGAACCTGAAGCAGCTGGAGATCTAAAAAACACAACTTGAGAGTAACCAAATGGAGCGACTCTTCTCTAATTCAAAAGCTCAGTGTCCTAGTTGACTCACTATATTAACTGCTTACCAACCAAATGGCCATCCCACCACTGCAGTAATTATCAAGGGAGGCTTTGGTTTGAGCCTACCTCTACCGGCATTGAAGGCTGTCGAAAGCTAGTCAAAGTACTTTTAACAATAATAGCAGAGGAGCTGATGGACTATGAGTAGCGAAATCCCGATGCCATTTCGTTCGATAACACTAATTATTGGCTTTAGGAGGAACTTGGCCATCCTATTTGCCAGTAGAACATGATCCAACCAAACCACGAGAGTAAAAGAAAATCCCCACTCTATACCAAAAACCAAATTCAGTTCTGTTTGCTTTGAATACCGTATAAGCAACTCAGATGAGCCTGGTATTCGGGTTCCAACACCCAAGGCATACTACTACAGGACAGGAACCTCGGGACCGAGAATTCAGAGGTCTAGGCCCGTTTGATTGGTTTCCGATGGATCAAATGTTTTGGAAGAAGAGATTGAGTAATGCAGCTTTCGTGGAGATAGAAAGAAGAAAGAGCCACGAAACTAAACACCAACATCTATTGAGGTGGAAATTAAATGAAAAGATGAATGGAAGAAACGATAAGGAAAGCTTACGAGGTAAAGAAGATGATAGTAAATGTCATCAAGATGTTAAAGGTTTTGAGTATTCTCCGATCCCGAACTACGGACAAATTCCTAGACAATGCTGAGCTGAAATTCAGATAAGAAAAAGACATAAAATCATCAATATCAAAGGCGAATAAAGGCTGAAAATCAAGTTAATTTAGTATCATAGGTGACTCTCTTTCACATCATATATATATTGACAATATAGTATCATCCATTTTATGCTCCATCAATTCTCTAACAAATGTTACCTCATTAAGTCTATATCTATAGAAACTTTAAAATTGCCATTACAGGTATCAGAACTTTGTTTGTGTATAAATATGGCGCCCATGTAGAGCTCGCACTGTTCAAAATCAAGAAAGAATGAGCGAAGTGAAGAATAAAAATGTAGCATCAAGAGGAAATAGAATCTTCCGAGTTGTTCCACCAAAAGCTAACAGAAAAGCTAGTCGATAGAGATCTCACATAGTGCCACCATTTTGGTGGAATGTAAAGCATTTCCCCTTCCTCTAAAATGCAGTCTACAAATTCCAAATCCTTCACCTCAGGAAACTTTTTCTCGTTGATGTTGTCCAGATCAACCTTCAAAAAAATTCCATCCACCCAATTTTAGGGACCGAAAACCTTACGAAGTTAGAACATAACAACATCAACACAGAATTCATATTAGAAGCCAGAATATGGTGATTCAAGTTTCAGAATCACCATATTCTGGCTTCTAATAAAAAAAAAAAAAAAGAGATCTATCTCAAGCCAACATAAAGTATCTTTCAAGCTTTTTTAGCAGAGGACAAAGTTTCTAAATCATGTTAAGAATCTTTTATGTGCATTTCTCGCCTCATGTTATTCATCGTGGAAAATCTGATGATAAAATAATAATGTATATTGGGTGGACTCAGGTGGGTAAAACAATATAAAAACTCCAAATCATTATTCCAAAGGACAAGCACCTCAAAATTTGAGTGTTTTCAAAACACTCCAAATGCATTACCATAACATGTAAACAAGCAACTAGGATCCAAATAATTTGAAGTGCTGCATTTAAAAATAATGCCACCTGGCTCGAATTGCAAAGCATAGTTTCAGAGTATGGATGAAGTTCCTCACACAATGTCGCAGCATACAGCCGTACATATTTTTGACCAACAATCTACATAAATAAGTTAGTTGTTTGTTAAATTAGATAAAAAAATATATCAATATATAACAAATGTTTTCTCTCAAATAATTCACAGGGAATATATCCACATCAAAACCAAGAAAAAGGAATTAAAGATGGATTGACTGATAGACACATGATGCGAAGTCCATGCATCTCAAAACAAAAGAGGAATATTCCTTAAGTCTGGCCATGGGGTTAGGGAATTAAACTAGGGGCAGAAAATTATGAATCTTCCAACATTAGTGCATTGTTAATGTGTCATGGCTTCCATGATATAGAAATATGTGCATTTCTAGGTCAAAGTTGAAGCTGGACTTCATCTGTCACTGTCATTGTGAAGAACTCCTTAGAGAGGTAGTGACTAATGGATAAGGCTAAACATCTGAGCATACTAATTCATCTGCGGTTGCTAATTTCATATTTCACTAAATTACTTTTAAAAATTTGTAATCCTACATACTTTCAAATATAAGCAGCTATTTGATTCATATCTAGAGACTTCACTTTTTGAAGCATAAAATGACTATACAACATAAATATAATGCCAAAGTAAGACGATGAAATTTCTAGATCACCTTGAAAAGGTTGCGTTTTAATACTTTATATAAAAAAATTCTTCCAAGTTTCATGTGACAAAAATATTGATATAAAGGCACATTGACCAGTGTATCATATACACACTCAATCAAAAGCTTCTGACAGAGAATACCCAACCATGATATACAAAGAAATAATGCAAAACAACCAGACAGAAGTAGGGAATGAAACGGCCAACATTGCAAATGCTAAAATAGTCATTGATGTATGATGATTTGATGCAAAATGCAAATTCCAACAAACCTGAGCAAGTATATTATGATGAGGATCATGGTGTAAAGGAGTCACTGTGCCAGCTGGACCAAACCAAGCATTAAGAGATCTAAGCTCCCCACCACCAACAAAGCAATAATCAGGGATGCAAATGTCTTTCCGTAGCTCATTTATCTGTCAATTGAAAGTCCCAATGAATGGTTGCAGTATCTAGTCTGTTCACACACAACTTATTTATAAGTTTCTAAAAGTAAGCTCTACATACCTGATCAAATAGTGGATGCTGAGCAAGATATGTAACACCATCAGAACTAGTATTAGACTGAATCCTCTCAAGAAACTGAGAAAATGTAATAAGTTCTTGCTTCCACTCTGGGCACAAGTAATTTTTCCCAACCTGCTAAATGTCTTCAATTTATGTTTGAAGTAAAGCAAACATAGAAAAAAAAATCAATATGCTTGTGGCATTTTTTGCGATTAAATGGTCAGCTGAGTGTTTATCTTGGCCTAATAAATTCAAACATTTCTTAATTTCATTCTAATCATGGAGAATTGATCATATTAACTCCCAGTGATGATTCATGAGGGATACTGCTAAAAGAGAGATTATTAGGAAAAAAAAATTGAACTGCGATTAAAAGATTTAAGATGGAAAAATAAAGCAATTTCAACAACTGGAACATTGAATAAGATACGTATGAAGATATTAGTAGATCACCTCAACAGGAACTGTACGGTCCCCAGCAATTCCTTTTAAGTAGTCAATGTCATGCCACTTTTTCCTGGCTGGCCAGTGATCCATACAATCACTAATGATTACGGGAAAACTTGGAAGAAAATAGTCGCGCAAGAATCCCTCCAGAGATAAAGCAGATATCTTTGCAACAATTTTATTAGAGAGAGCCTTCATAGGTAAATTTCGACGCACCTATAAATTTAGAACAATGTAATGACAAAAATGTTCAAATTTAATCAACTGAAAGTGTATTCAAGAAATTTTAAGCATATTATCAGACACAGAATGAGTGTGTATGCCAGAAATTCACCAAATTGAAGTTTATGGTAAACTTTCCATCCCAGTTATATCGATAATTTTCCACCATATTCCAGGAGAAATGGAGAAGAAGAAGAAGAAGAAGAAGAAGAAGAAGAAGAAGACATTGAAGAATGACAAAAAGAAAGTTACAGAGCTTTATATAATGAGAAAAGCAAACACCAACCTCACCTCCAGCTTGTCAAGATTGCCGCAAAGCAATGAACTCTGCGATATGGAAATCGATTCCCCTTCTTTTCGAACTGAAGTCAAAACCCTAGCTGCGTTCGCCTTAACCAATACCTTCTCGATTGCAGAATCCAAATCCTTCCTCAAAAGCCCCCCTCCCATGATAATCCCCATGTCCAAAACCCTAAGAGCCTCCGCATACTCACCGCTAGAAAAACGGAACATCGCAACGTAAAGACAAGCCATGGAGTAGGCGTCGCGCCAAATTGGCAGGACAGAGTGCCAAGGACCAGAGTGGAGCTGCTCCCAAGCCATGTCACACGCAGTCTCGGCAGCTCTCATATCTCCGGCTGCTGCTAGAGTCACCATACTAGCGTAAGCATAGCCTCCGTGCTCGGAGATAGACAGTAGAAGTTCGGACAACTCCGCCTCTATTCTCGGAGCCTCAAACAGATATGAGGAAGAGGACGAGGCAGACTCCCCCTCCGTCAAAATGGTTGAAGAAGACATAAACAGCGCAAGGGACAAAAAATTTCGGCGGGACGTAGGAGGAGAATACAATTAGAACATCAGTCTGGAGACAGCGACGATGAGGAATCAAACGAAGAACATAGCGAAAGATCTTAATTAAGTACTACTAAGTAGAACCACCTTACTTTATAATAATTAATACTTCAAAATTTTCATTTACATTCATTAAATTATGGAAAATTAATAAAAAAAAAACAACTAAACACGTTTTTGATTTACTAAGAAAATTCGCACGGACGTTAAGATGTTCAAAATTTATTTTGGTCAAAAAATCAATGTGGTACAAGCTATATATGTTTCTGCTCCATTAAAGAAACTCGCCAAAAAATTCATTGTTTACTACAAATTGTAACATCTCATAAAAAAATGTGTACAATCTCACATCGAGGGGAAGTAAAGAGAGCAGAATATAAGTGGATAGCTCTTCTACTCAAATATACAGGTTTTGAGTGGGTAAGCCACACAAAGAACAAATCCCTGCGAGTTGTAGCCCAAAGCGGACAATATCTATTGGGCTAAGGTTTGGCGGGCTATCGCTGACCAAGAATTCAACTAATAGAGTAAAAAAAAGTATTCGAAAAAAAATATTTTCACTTCTATTTTGATATTAGGTCTAATTGGGTTAAGGCCTCGGGGGAGAAGAATCCAATAAATTTGGAGGAAAACATTAATCCAGAGTGACGAATTCAATAACTCAGTGGTTCAGAAACGGCTCCAATGGCGGCGGCAGGAACCCTTTTAGGAGTAAATGGACTTATTGTTCAATTTGGTAAGCTTCCAGTTGCAGAAACTATGATGTTATGAGGAAGAGTGGCGTAAACATATTGGATTTCAACGTTAATCTAACTGATTAATCTGAGATTATGAAGGAGGCCTCATTACAGTCATCATAAAAGTGGAATATTTTCATAAATAATTTGAAGTAATGAAACAATTTAAATACACATTGTAGTTAAATGTGTCAAGCGGCTGTGGGGTTATCGTTGTGGTGAAGCGGGTCAGGTCCCGTCGGAACTTGCCTGGCCGAGTCTTCCACCATGGCCGCGGACAAAGATGCTAATCCTTTTCCTTTTCCTTTTCCGGCAACCCCCCCACTCCCCTGATTTCAACAAAAACCATAGAAAATACTAGTCATTCGAGAAGAATGTTTCAGAGAGAGAGAGAGAGAGAGCTAGAGAAGAAAGCTCGTCATTTTGTAACCTGCATGACTGTTGAATAGGGTGTGTTTACTGCAACGGCTTTTGGGTTTTCAAGAACTGAAAATAAGGTCGAAAATATTAAATACGTATCAGAATATGTATTCAAGAGAGAGATAGAGAGAGAGAGAGAGAGAGGACTTACGGGTTGGGGAAGAATGGGAAAAAGGAAGGGAAAGAGAGAGAAAGAGAATGAAATAGAGGGAGAGAAACTTCCTAGGCGCCATTTTTGAAGGAACAGGAAAAACAGAGAGCCAGGATGAGACTGAAGAAGAAGAAGAAGAAGAAGAAGGGAGGTTTAATGACAATAACGCTGAAGATGGTTAAATCTCAGTAAACAAATTACAAAACTATCACTCTCTCCGAAGTTATTTTACCAAGTGACTGACACTTGTAGCCCCATATAATCTAGACAATTACTCAAGCGTCTAAGATGTGACCACAGACGTGGAAGGACATATTGGTAATTGACCGATAATGTATTGAGAACAACAAAAAAAACAAATTTACAGTCTGAAATCCTTGTACAAAAATGCGGAAGCTCTGGGGAGACACAACGTGGCGAAAGCTTATTGGATTCAAAAAGACGTAAGTGGGAGAGGGTGATTCTCTGCGCCACCTTAGCAAGGACGTCACTGGGAAGGACGGACTCTTACCCAATCATTTTTAGTGGGGTCCACATCATTGCTCCTACGTCGCAATTACATAATAAATGTAATTATTCCCAAAGTACAATTAAATAATAAATCTACTGCTAAATAATTTTTGTTGACAAATAAAATAATTATCTATGAAAAATAAATATAGCAATCATCGTTGTCATATTTTTTTGTTAAAAAACGTCTTATTTTGGCAACAAAACGTAGTCTATACCCTGAGAAAAATAAATTTTTGGAATAGCACTTAAGAAATATTATTTTTCACAGCAGAAAGATTATTTTATGCTGTTGAAAATAAGTAATTGGAATAGGACTTCGGAAAGATTACTTCATCTGCAAAAAGTCATCTTTCAGCAAAATAAAGATTACATTTCACAGTGAAAAGATGATTTTCTACAGCGGAAGCTATTCTTTCCACAATGAAAAATATTCTTTGCATTCCATTTGCTGAATTCTTTATCGTTCTTCAGTGTAAAGAACAACGAATTTTTTGACGAGTTTTCTCAATGTATCGAAAACATATGGAATACATTGATTTTTCAACAAATAGTTAACTGAAAATCTTTCATTTTGATACCAAAATCGATTTCGAACAGCTTAACGTTTCTAAAATCTATTTTTCGATAAGTTTCCTAAGTGAATTGCAATCATGTTTAAATGGTAGTACATTGATTTTTTAACACACAGATAACTAGAAATCTTCCATTTTGATACCAAAATCGACTTCGAACAAGTTCACTGAAATTCTTTCATTTTGAAAAGTTTTATCGTTTTTAAGGTTTCTTTCAACATGTTAACGACAATATTTGAATCGTTCATTTTCTATAGTTGAGTGTTTTATTTGTTAACAAAAATTGTTTAATTGTTGACTTATCATAGATCTCATAGTTTAGTGGTTATTTTATTAATTTTCCCTATATAAAATTATCGAGGCTCAAATGTATAAACTAGAAAGGCTGACAATATTGAAGATTGCAAAAGAATTCCAAAGACAAACCCACAAACACATACTTGACACAAATGGATCTTTGTTGGGTAAAAACAGCAATACAATTTTCATAAACACAAACACAATTACATAAACACCACAAATCTGTTTCTTACAGATTCAGAGACAACTAGAGACAATACTCTGTGTATTTCTGAAAATTCACAACACACCCTATTATGCTATTTTCTCCTATTTAAACTACTATTCCTCTCTCCCAAAACTACCCACATAAACTGCCCACAATAACTGTTATAAACTGTATCAATTACTATTTTTATCCCTCCTAATATATTTTTTTTCAAATATCTTATCTTCATTTGATGGACATGCATCAATCTTCTTCGTTAAAACAGAACAAAAAAATGGCATGAAATCTGTAAATATATAGCCAAGAACACAGCTTTGATTTCCATGGCCGATGTGATTTGTGCAGAAAAAGTTGTACACAATACACATTGAGGATCATAAATTTAGGCAGATTTACAAAGACAGAGCAGAATGATTCCTATCTCGTTAAAACAACCAGGGGTATAACACAAAAGTTCTCAGATTATGTGCTCTAAAAAAATGTAGTTCATAACTTCAAAGATTCGACAGGCATAGATGATAAAACCATACTTGGTTCCTTCCAGGATTCGTCCAAGCAGAAACATGCAGGCAGGGAAGGCTTTTTGTACAGTCCTGGACAAATGAACATGATCTAATAAGTTGCAGAAAAATTCTGGAACTGGAGTAGAATTTAAAAATACTACACTTACAGTGAAGCTCTGAGGTAGCAAATCAACAATCTATGCTCCAAAGTATTGAATCAAATCATCGTCGAGTAAAAGATCATCAAACGACCCCATCCCATCAATCCCAAGGTCGAACGGACTGTTTAACTCTCCGTAATCTAACGATAAGTTGTGGCCCGGAGATCCGAACTGTGCGTCACCAAGCCTATTTTGTTTGCCGTGCAACGGGTCTTTTGCATAATAATTGAAGCCGACTCCGCTGATCTCGTTTGGATCGCTATGTAGAGACGGTATACTGCATCCCTCATCCTCTTGCCCAATTTGAGGATTAATCTGAGGTTGCTGACCATAATGACTAGGCCTATACTCCACTGTTGGACTATAGAAATTGTACATATTTCCGTGATTGATCTCCAAATTTTGCGCCACGGGATATGTCAAGGACCTTCCACCATCGTATATATTTTGCGTAGAAACATTTTCCGCTGGTACCGAAGAGAATTGGTTATATTCTAACTCTGGTGGTTGAGGTTGAGAAGTTGGATCCCTTTCGAGCGACCTCAAAGCTGTAGTAGCTGCCTCTCTTGCCGGCTGAATTCCCGTAATCTCGAATCCCACCAATGGAAAATCTGAGTTATTTATATCGGGTAGGATGGTTCTTGGCTCAACATTTAGTTGCTCATTCTCAGATGTCAATGGCAGAGAATTTGCTTCCGTACGTCTCCTTTTTCCTCCTCGAGATTTCTTTACACTTTGATCTTTTTCTTCGACAGGATAAGAAGTGGCTATGGGTAGACAGTTTGACGGTTGAGTCTCGATCAACTGATTTCCCCTATCGTCTTTGGACGACACTGAAGCCATGCAGCCATCCACACCGTCGACATCATAATCACTTTCACTGATTCCTGCCACTTGCTTATCACCGCGTCCTCCTGCAGGAGTTTCCGTGATTCCAGACATCCCATTGTCACTGCTCGGCTGCCGAATGACCGATTCCTCTCGTTTTAAAACCCCCAACCAAATTGCACTCTCCTTTGCTGTCATCTTGTCTTGCAAGCACTTCGACTGTCGAACATGTCTCCTAATTTTCGCAATATTGGGCGACATATGCTTTATCACAGCCGTCAAAACACCAACTTTCCACATTTTCTTCAAATCGTGAGGCTTTTTATAAGGAGGACTCTGGCCATGGGGTAGGCCGATTTTAACCCACCAATCTTCGTTCCCGTTTGGCCACCATGGCGGTGGAACTTGCTTTTCTAAAGGGTATTTCCGCTGAGGGGGTTCACAATGTTGCATCAAGGAAGATAAAAGAGAGCCTAGAGTTGCATCTTGCAGATCTTGGAGAATACTCTGCGAGTTTCCATTTCCGCTGTCATCTGCTTCTCCTCTAGCAAGACAATCGGCTTCATACTTGGCTACGGCTGCAGGGCCATTTTTGTCGAATTTGACCTTTTCTTTCCACCAAGCTCTAATGTTATCGGAAGAACCGCTAACTGGTTTTCCCTTCTCGGGAATTATACCATACACGAATCCACGAGCCTTGCACACTTCCATCAGCTTCAACATATACTTGAGGATCCCATCTTGAGCTCGAGACATTTTCTTTCTACGAGCCTGGTCAGTGGCTTGCTTAGGCTTTAGCTTTTCAGCAGCTTGTTGGGCTGCAAGCTTTTGCTTCTCCTTGATCCTCTTGAGTTTGATACGATCCTTCCACATCCGTCTCTCCAATTCTTCTGCTTCGATTTCTTCATCACTAACATCTTTGTCCTCGATGTTTTCACATCTTATGTCGTCGACATCTAAATCTGAACCATCAACCAATGTGTCGTCGACCATCATCGGGCTCTCCATTAAAATCACTTTGTTAGACTTCTGAGAAAAATGAAGACCCAAAATTTGAAAATCCAAATAATCCTGTTTGCATGAAAATGCTCAGTAAAAAAACCAAAGATATCTGTTCATCCAAACAACAATCCCATTCAATATCTTTCACGTTCCTATCGTCTCCCATCAAACCATACTAATATTTCCTAAAGGATACAGCCATAAACAGTTTCCACGAGGTAAACTGAACAAACTAATACGATTAAGAACAGGTCTCCAATGAAACTCCACCAATACTCAAACAAAACTTAAATTCCAGCAAAAGGAAAAAAACCCACAAAGATTACGATGACCAAATTTTTCAGCAACAAAACTATCGTATCACAAAAATACAACAAATTCTAAACAATTGGAAAGGGAAAAAAATTGAGAGAAGGTAAAGGGAAGAAGAAAAATCCACAAGAAAATCGAGTCCCTGGGTAAGCGAAACAGCTCGAGTTCTCACCCTATCGAACCTCGATTTCGTCGATTTCGTCCATACACATAAACCCCTGATCCGAAACGAGAGATTCGACAAACCCAACAAAGAATTTCTTCGGTTTCCTCTCGGGTGTCCTTTGGATTCTCCGAAAGGTCGCAAGCGAGGAGAGAAACGAGTGGACTCGTTGGATCCCAAAATGGAAGATGGAGCAAAAAACTAGGAAGAAAAGTTTCTTTTGGCAAAGATAGGGATGCTGAGGCTGGAAAATTCAATGCAAAGGAGGTACAGAGAAGCAACAAAAGGGTTACATAAACCGATAGACGTGAATGAATTCAAGGAGAAATACATCTGAGAGAGGTGTCGAATCGCCATGAACTCAAGTCCAAGTCGACATCTCCAGCCTCCAGCCTCCAGCCATCATTTACAAAAATTTAATTACAATTTTCATCATTGAAATTTAATTACAATTTTCATCATTGAAATTTCATCCACTTCTTAATTTTATATAGTTTTATCAACAAATTATAATATTTACCTTCTATAATCAATGATTTATGCTGAATAAAAAATAATAATTGAGAATTTTTTAAATATATATTTTAGAGTAAATAGCAAAATATATCTCCAAGTATTGGGGTATGAGCAACACACTCCTTGTACTTCATTTTTTGGTAAAAAGAACCTCATACTAACGGGGCTAGCAAGTGCTACTTTAAAATTTATCAATTTAATATTAATAAAAAACAATTGAGTAAATTTTTTGTGAGGTTAATTTGTTCCGTATTGACTTGAATTTTCGTGATTCATTATCGTTTGTGCATACCAGTGGGGATGCATAATCTCACATCTCTCGGGAGAGTGAAAAACACATGGTTTATATGTATAGTTCTTCTCCCTACTTAATACAATACATTTATGCTAACTCCAAAAATAAAATCGTGCGTGATTCATCCCAAAGCAAACAATATTATACTGAGAGGATTACAAACGTTACAAATGGCATAAGAGACAAAATTTAACCAGAAGTGTAACCGACAAGAACATTGAGCCCCCAAGAGGGATGGGGGGAGAGATTGTGGCAGCCTGTCTTATGAAGACAATGATAGTCCAGGTGAACATCCAGCTCATAACTGTGGGGGTGCAATTCACATCCCTTGAGAGTAGTAAAAAAACATATGATTTACTAGTACAACACATTTTTTGTTAACTATAAGAACAGAACCGTGAGAAATTTAACACAAAATAGATAATATTGTATTAGGAGGATTAATATCATTACAATTTCACAATATAATTTTTTTTATATATAAATTATTGATTAATGATAGTGAAACGAGTTGGCATTAAATGTTTTATGAACAATGTCTTATTACTTAGTTTTGTTCGTTTTTCCTTTGTAGGAAAGTGCCAGACTTGGCCCAAACGGATGATGCATTGAATCCAATCATATGGTCGAGAATTAGTCAAAACACATGCACAAATCCTGGAATCATGCAAAAACTTACATTAATACATTACCGTATAAATTACAATTTATTCAAATATAATTAGTGATAGAATATGTTAGAGATCGAACGATAACAAAAAAAAATATATCATATGAGATACCAGATTTACGTGGAAAAACTATTTCGAAAAAAAACTACAAACAGAAAAATGAATCTACTATGAAAATCAAAATATAACTGCAACTTTTGTGACTCTAGTTTACATGATTTTATAGAGAAAACAAAACCCTAAATAAGATCTACAATGTTAGCCTACTTACCCGACCCAATAAAATTCGAGTCATATTGAAATCTAACAGAGTACAATACTCTCCACAAGTAAATGGCCTTTCTAAGCACATCGGGTTTTAAGAGAATATTTTCATCACTAATAAATAAGGGTGGGCAAATCGGTTATCGGTTCCGGTTCCGATCCTCTTGGAACCAACCGTTCGATTATCGGTTCCGAGAGTAAGGAACCGAAACCAGAATCGCAAGGAATCGGATCCAGAATCGGAACCGAGCCGTGGTTTCGGGTCGGTTCCCGTCGGTTCTGGTTCCCAAAGTGAAAAACAATTTTGTCTGGCACTATTTTGATATTTCTCTCTTGCTAATGCTATCTATTTCGGCAAACTTTGCTCGCTCGCTCTCTGGCAGAGAGTCTCTGCTATTCGGCCACCTTTCCTTCTCTTTCAATCGCTCGCCTTCTTCTTCTTCCTTTCGGCATCATTATTCCTTTCGGCCTTCTTCTTCTTCCTTTCAGCGTCACCTATCTGTTTGATTTTGATAGTGGAAGGTTGCAAGTTTCTGATCTAGAAATCCTAGCCCTTCCGTTCTTTGATTGTGAAACGAGAGATTTTCTCTTACAATTACAGTGCTATGATTTCAATTTGCAGATTAAGGGATTGAACTCTGGGATATGAGCTTGTGTTGGTATCATCTGGGACTGTAGGCCTTGGTTGTCAAAGACTTCGCTACAGAAAATTACTAAATAGCAGATACTTTATTAACCATTCTCATCGAATATCCTGATTAACCATTCTCATCGAAGACCATTCTCATCGAATATCCTGAATAGCAGCTCTTGCATCTGTTGTTGCCTGAGTAGCAGTAAGTTGTGATCGAAGATCGTCCAACTCATTGAGGTACTGCAGTCATATAATTTTCACAAAGGAAAGAAGACTTTAAAACAGTCTGACACAACAAAAAATGGATGTAAGTATATGAATCTATATACTTTTGTGTCTGCAATCTGTTTTTTAAATCTATTAAGTTGGACATTGGTTGTCATTTATCAATCTGGAAAAAATATTTTTGTTGGTTAGGTGCTATACAGTTTTGCTGCCCTCCAAAAACCTCAAGTTGAGCTTCATGGGAAGGCTTGTGCAGCTCTATTACTTCTTAAAGTAACTGCAGTTCTCTTACTTCTTAAATCTTTTGTTTATCATTCCTGAAGGTTCTCAATTTATCCGGTATTCTACCAACAGAATTTAGCAACCTCAGACACCTTCAGAATCTATAAGTGGTTCAATTCCTCTTGTGAGTTTTCATTTCATTTAACACATCAAATCTCTTCTTAAATTCCACACTGATTCTAACTAGAGAACAGAACAGAACAGTACAGAGGCGTGGTGACTGTGAGAACAGAAACAAGACAACAAGCGAGGCTAATCGAGCCAACTGGCGTCCGAGGCGAGAGGAAAATCGAAGCAGTGAACAGTGTTCGGCGAACACGAACAGAACACAAATATAACCTCATTCTAGAAGAGATGAAAGTCGAGGAAGCGAACACACAGAACTAACATTCGGAACTTGGAAAATAACCCTCAGAACACAAATTTAATTTGTGTGAGAACCCTCGGTTCTGATTGGTTCTCTACCCTAAGAACCGGAAACCGAAAGAAAAAAATATATAATACCCAGAACCGAACCAAATAGCATGTTTTGGAACCAATAACCAGAACCGACCAGCGGTTTCAGGTCGATTCTTGGTTCTGGTCGGTTCCTACCACCCCTACTAATAAAATTGTCATATGGACCTTCGTCTCAAAAAAAAAAATTAGAAATTTCATAAAATTAGGAAAAATAAAATAAAAATGGTAATATTTTTACAAAAAAAAATTGTTGCATTTTGCCAAAAAAAAAGACAAATGACACCAAAAGTAGAAGCATCATTTTTCCTTAAATAAAAAATAATATTTTCATCATAGGACAGTTGACTTAAAAGTCGATAATGCTGGGGGAGTCACCTTAATTAACATATCTTTAACTAGCACTAACATCTAATCGATAAAACAATGAAAAAGACAACATTTTAGTCCCACGTTATCCAAACAAATGACACTTAAATAACACATTTAACCAGATTTTCTTTGTCAATTGAAACGGAAGGTAAGACTTGTTCTTCAAAGACTCCATTCCCTCAGATGCAATTCCAACGAGTCAATCTCAAGGACTAGATGAATCAATTTTCCTTCCACCAATTCAAAATCGCTTATTTTCAGTCCCAGAAAAATGGGTTTTACGCAGATATTAATGGGATTGAGCTATTTATCAAGAACAATAACACTGGATAATACACTCAGCATTATTATCTAGATTTCAGAAACATTACCCGAATCGAGTTTCTATTATTGCGGGCAGAAATCGAATCAATTCATCAATCTACGCTATTGGAGTTGATCGTCGAAGCTGCAAGCTGCCTGTTATAACCATGAATTAATTATAAGAAACTCAGTTCCTCGGAGTAAATTGGACAAGTTTAAAATGAGAGCATTAAAATCATTTTGATCAAACCACTTTGATTTAAATCGAGAAAGAAAATCGGGTTTCGCAAAAGATTGGAGCTTTTCTAAATTTTTTCATGAACTTTCATTCAGAACATCTATTATTAATCATACCCTTAGTTCTGATGAATTCCTTCTCTTGATATACTCGGGCAAGAAGATATAGTCTGAGTTAAAACTGTTTTACACGAACTTGAGCTCCTTTTTGTGCTCCAGATTCAAGCATGGCTTCCAGAATGGCAACATCTCTAGCACCTTCAACGAATGCCAGGCGAGGCTCGGCCAAATGGCTGCTAACATTCTGTACAAAAAAAGGATATATAATTAACAGCAAGAACATATCTGCTAAAAATGCCAGGCCTTTATCCGCTTTTGGGAATTAAAATAATTTTTAAAAAAACCCAGATGATAATCAGTAGAGTGAAGCATCAAAAATGTGATTAAATTACCTCGATTGAGGTCTGCGAAATATCATGAATAAAAGATTTAAATTCTTCGGTTACTCCACTGAACGGATAGAAATCGGTTTTGCTTACTTCATCGCCCCGATGAGTTGAAACCTGACTTAGAATCATAAAGGAAACCATTTTTAATTTCAACTAAAAACAATATGTCAGGGAGAAAACTACGAACTCTGACAAGTAAAATGGGCAATTTTAATTTCTAATCGGGAATAAAATAATAAGACAGATAATCTCCTGCTCTAATATCATGATAAATTATCACTCATTTAAAAATCGAAAGTTATTAATGTAGTTCTAATTCAATATTTTCATCGACTTTGCAAGAATATATTTCTATAATACCAGATAACCGTGTTTGCCATCTATGTTTCCCCGCTCTACTTGTAGTGTGCCATTTAAGCAAACAACCCGCCACAGTATCTGCTAAAACAATTTGTGAGAAGAATAAAACGTGGAAAATGGGAAAAGATTTAAGTATGTGATTGATATTAAACATGCCTTGGGCATTCTTGAGGACACTACCATGACAAAAATGCCTCCGCATCCGTTTTCGAGTTGACTAAAGCAAGGAAATGAATCATCACAAGGACTTAAATTTTATAAGATACAAAAGCAACTGCAGTACCATCATAAAATGAAAGAAGAAGTAACTCACAACAAACTAGATATGTTATCAGGAGGTGGTAGAGTTGCATCAACATGCGAGGTCACGGCAGATACAGATATTACGGATCCAACAAGCTGTTCCATAAGATGGGAAGAATGGAGAATTCGTAATATAATATTCTAAAATTAGCCAAAACTATTTGCTGGAAAATAGTTTTAGTTTTTTTACTAAGCCCGGATTTTTCACAGGAATAAAAAGCATATTTTCAAACTATTGTCCCTTTTCTGCTAGGCTTTCAATTGATTGAAAAATTCTAAAATAATCTAATCCACCAAAGTCATTGTCTAATTCTTCAAAGTGTTGTCAGCTTCATATGAGAAATTAAATGCATATAGAATAACTATCATAGACCGGGTGTCTACTCAGTGAAAATAACTCATTCAATACAATACATTTAATGTTAACTGAATGACTATTTTAACTAAGAAATTCAATAAACACTTGTTATGCCACGAAAAATTGAAAAAAAAAATCATTTTTTCCTGCATTCGCTATGTTAAATTTTCCAAACAAAGATCACCGCAACCAATAAGGGAAAAATCTATGAACTTTGGCGAACTAACGGAATAAAAGCAGGTGGCCCCGGTATGTGAGTATCAGTGAATATAAAAAATATGTGAAGTTTTACCATTCTTAATCCGGCAATGAAATGGACTCCCATATCCAAAATGAATCCTCCCTGCAACAAACAGAGTTTTTTCACGTCATCATTGGACATGATTATCATTAGATGAAAACATTGGGAAGAGGCTCCCTTTCCTGATACTAGAAATGAAAATTTTGAGCTCCCTCAACAGTCATCAGTTCATTGATATGATACACACTCAAGTTTCAGTACTTCATGGAAAATATCTATAAGTTTCTATGATGCAAGGAATGAGAAAAATTCACAATGGTCCGCACTGAGACATATGATACGTCTCCCCCATTGAAATTCACGTATGCTCGGAGAAGACGAGTGGGGAATGAATATTAATACGTGTTATTATTTATTTGCAAGTTAGGAGTTATTTAGTTAATTGTCTTATGTTTAATGTGAGTTAGTGGACTTTTATTGAGTAATTATTGTGCTGACAGGGAGAGAGTGTTTTTTGGTGGTCGTTTGGGGAAGGAGAGGGGACATTAGGGGAATTGTTGAGGAAAACCTTTTCTGGTAGGGATAGTTCAGGCCTCTCGAAAGCCTGTGAATTTCTTGTATTGTGGTATTCTGCTTTGTGGTGATTGTGTAAGAGCAGGGAAGTGTAACAACATACCACAAAATTGCGCCTCCAAGAGCTGGAGAAGTAGGGATTAGAAATGTTCATTGATCCTTCGACAATAACTTGGACACTCATCATACTTCCAAGTTCAGCCACAAGTTTCTTACTCTGAAGAAAGAGTAATCATTGATTCAAGAAACAGGACAATGAGTATGCAATTTGTTTAAAGAACATATACCTCAACAAATGCAGGTTCAAATCGGTAATTTTCTGCCACCGCCCAAATTGGTCGACCAGGAAAAGGATAAGCGATAGAATTGTAGCTCGACAATGCATATTCCAACTCACTTGTTGCTACATATCAAAACCATTGTTATACACGAATCATTATATTTCACTTCACACATGCATCTGTCAAACATAATTATCATAAAGAAATGAGAACCATGTAGGTAAAACTCATAATAATCAAGATAATCAAACCAAGAAAAATATCTTCAGGATATGCATTGTAACTTAACATCATAGTCTTATTTTTTAAGGTCATGCTGTCACATTCTCAATTCTACTGAAAGTTAATTCCACTTACTAGCTGCAGCCGGTTTTTCTTCAGATTTTCCAGGTTCGTCAAGCAAAACATACAAAATAGGAAAATGTTAGTGAATTGCTCATAGAAATTATAATAAAAATAAGAAAAAAATTTCCCATTTTTTGTTTTCAATGGTTAATTATACTAGTTTTCAATGTGGTTATGGCCCTTTTTTCTGTTGCAAAGATATATATATCCAAAGGAAGATATGATATATATATATATATCCAATTCACTATTTTTAAACTGCTAGAACAGAAGAACTTAGTCACAAAAATGGTAATATAGATCCAATTCACCTTGAAGTACATGTTTCCCTGCCTTCAGTAGTTTCAATGACATGTCGACCTACATCACATTTTTTGTTAGTATGTCGCTCTGAAGAAATATCCAAATGGCTGTGAAGGGGGTCAGACATAAAGAATGGAGTCCAACTAATGCTGCATAGATAGCTATTTATTTTGAACAGTCTACTTTTTAATTGAAAAACAAAATACCACAGATTGTTGCAAAATATTCATGTAGCACTTTAGATGTGCAACAACAATCACAACAAAACTTTCAAATAGAAACACGAGATAATACGTTTGAAAGTCATATTCATACTTGAAAGTTACTGGTACAGAAATGTCACAAATTTATTCAGATGCATTTTACATTTTTGAAGACTATGAAAATATTTTGTATGCATAAATAGATTGAAATAATTGATATTTATCTGCAGATGCAAAACCACCCTAACAATTAAGACAACACGATATTTCCGTCAAACATGATCTCAAACAGTAAAGATGAATACTACAGTGAAGATACCTGAGCTTGACCAGCCAAAACCACAGCAACACCAACTATTGATTTATCTCCACAAATCTCCTCAAAGCCCTTATCCCCCCATTTGCATTCAACTGCTGGAAAATATTTGCCAGCAATTTCTACAGCAGTTCTTGCAGATTCCTGTTCAAAGAAAACCCATCATTACTATCAATTCCATTTCCCATCTATTTAAATAAAAATTATGAGCATGTACTACAACTTGTTGAGTCGCCCAAATAAAATTTTCCGCAAGAAGCTTTTACAATAACATTTATGCCCAAGTACGAATCTGCAACTACGCATAATTCGATATTTAAGTTTTTCGGCAAAAAGAGAAGCACGAAACTAATGACCTCAGAGCGGCTCCAAATGGATTTGAGAACGAGGAGATTGGAGATCTCAGCGAGTCTGGGAATGTATTGGGTCCTCACGAAGATACCAGCTCCAAGAATGGCCATCTTGGGTGGTGGGTTCGCCATTTTCAATCCTTCGTCGAGCTACCCGCTATTTCTTTGGAGACGAATTCAGATCTTCCGGCTACTTGGGTTCTGCCAAGTTTCAGTTTTTGGGTGAGAAGGCAGGAAGTGACAGCGAATTTGCTTAATGGGAAGGAACTGGAAAATCGAACTTAAATCAAATTATTACCGTTAATTAAAAAATCATTATCTGCTAGGACGAAGACGAACACACTCCGTACTAAAAAAGCTTTAATTAGGATTGTTGGCACCCAGCCCAGCCTAACTCGATCCCAAAAAGCCAGGCAGAGCTGAATCCAATTGTTTTAACTTGCGAGCCCAGCTTAGACCGAGTCAAACGAGCGGATTTCCCAGCCCGTTAATAGACTCGGTCGAGCCTATATATATATATGGTAATTGTTTTTTTAAAAATATATCTCATTTTATATATTAATAAAATAATTTTATTAGTTAAATATTATATATTTTGACATTATTATAATAAATATTATTATAATTTTAATAACTATCTTTTTTAAAATGCATTATAATATATTGATATAAATTTGAAATATTTATATATTGTATGTTCGACTCATTAGACTTGACTTTTTAAGACTCGTTAGGCTTGTTTAGCTAACTCGTTTAATTCGGGGTTTGTCAACGGCTCAAGCTGAAATTTTTTTGAGCAGATTCATTATGCTCGACTCGTTTAACTCGGTAGGCTTGATGAACCAAATGTTTTCAAACTTAACTTGGTTTCGTTGGCTCATTTGTCATCTCTAGTTTTACAGCAGTGGATAATCACGTTAAAAAAAACATAAAAAACTAGGTGGAAGATTATTTCGAGTATTAGTTTATGATGAACACTAAGCCACTATGCGAATTCATGTAAATATTTTTTTGGTTTAAAAATAAAGTTGAAATATACATTATATATCATACTTTATCAATTTAAATTAAAATATTTGTATCAAATGGGGAATGAAAGGATATACATCTTGCCATTTATGTTGAAATCAGTGACGGTTGTTTTCCTTATTGATTTAGTCTCTTTAAAAGCCTTCTAACAATCTCCAATTCGATGGTGTATTATTTTATACGAGATGTTTAGGCTTAGAGAATCTCCAGCACTCAATATCTCTCTATTTATTAACTTATTCCATCAAGAAGTTGAGGGATGAGTGTCATGGGCATTCGACCGTAGTTTTTTTTATGGAAATTGTCAATAAACCATACCAAAATTGAAAAAAAACCAAACCATGACTTTTTCTAAATTAGAAACTGCCAATATTTTTCTACTTGGTCTGATTGTTACATTATTTCTATAATAAGAAAACACAACACATAAATCATGACGAGATTTCCTCATAATAAATTCGAATATTATCTTCTATATATCATTATGTATTATGTTCCTTTTTTTATTGCATATAAACTTAATTAATAAATCTTAAAAATAAATGAGTACATAATTGATAACAATTTGAGAAATATCATAAAAAGAGTTACAACAATATTCATTTGTACAACGAAAAATTACATAGAGGAACCAAGCCTCTTCCTTTATACATAATGCTTAAATGTTGAAAGTGACATGTCTTTAGTCAAATGATCGGCAATTATCAATTTAGTGTCGATGTGTTTGATGACCACTGTAGCATCCTTAACACGTTTTTTTATGGCTAAATACTTAATCTTTATGTGTTTACTTTGACTACCACTTTTGTTGTTTTTAGTCATAACAACTGCAGCTGAATTGTTATAATATATCTTCAATAGTCTAAAAATAGAATCCGCAATTCTAATCCTTGAAATAAAACTCTTTATCCATATACTATGTGAAATATCATCAAAATATTATACGAACTCAACCTCCATAATAGGTGTGACAGTCAAGTTTTGTTTTGCACTTCTCCAAGATACAGCTCCACTGACAAATATGAAAATGTATTCGGATGTTGATTCATGCGAATCAACACAACCAGCAAGGTCTAAATTAGAGTAGCTAATCACATTCAGACTATCAGTTTGTCTGTACATAAGCATGTAGTCTTTGGTTCTTTGAAGGTACCAGAACATTTTCTTTTCAGCAATCCAGTGATCTTTACCTAGATTACTCTTATATCTTCCTAACATCCCAACAAAAAATGCAATATCAAGTTTTGTGTAGATCTGAGCATACATTAAGCTTCCAACAACCGAAGTATATGAAATGCTCTTCATTTGCTCCCTCTCAAAATCATTCTTCGAGTATTGGTTCTCATGGAACCAGCTACCCTTCACAATTAGAGCTATACTAGATAGACAATCTTTCATCCAAAATCTCTCAAAAACTTTATTGATACAAGTTTTTTTAGACAAACCTAAAATGTTTCAAAATCTGTCTCGAGGTATCTCCCATAGCTTTCATATCAAAGTTTTCAGAAATAAATTATTTCACCTCATGTAATAAATTTTTATCATTAGTTGCAAGTAAAATGTCATCCACATATAAAACTAAGAAACAAATTTTACTTCCACTGACCTTCTGGTATATACATTGATCCATAATGTTCTCAACAAAATCAAATGAAGAGATAACATTATGAAACTTTAAGTACCATTGACGAGAGGCTTGTTTTCATCCACATATGGATTTCTTAAGTTTGCACACTAATGTTTACCATCATTAGAGGACAATCTTTCATATTGTTTAATGTAAACCTCTTCCTATAGCTCTTCATTGAAAAAACTCTTTTTACATCCATTTGTTGCAATTCAAAGTAATATTGTGCAACCAATGCTAAAATAATCCGAAGAGAATATTTTTTAGATACAGGAGAAATAGTCTCATTGTAATCGATTCATTCCTTTTGAATGAATCCTTTCATAACGAGTTTTACTTTATATCTTTCAATGTTCCTAATAAGTCTTTTTTAGTTTTAAATACTCATTTACATCCAATGACTTTTACACCATCAGACAATTTAACAAGATTCAAAAATTCATAGAATTCATTTAATCTTTCATGATATCATACCATAAACTTGATTTGCTATAACTTATAGCTTGTGAAAATGTCTCAATATAATTTTTGTCTCCAACATTATAGTTTAATTCTTGTAGATATGTTACATAACACTAGAAATAACTTATTTTCTTTCTCTAGTAGATCTCCTTAAAGTTGTTCCAATATTTTCTTGAGAGTTTTGTTCTTCAACTGGTTGATCAACAATTTTTGGAATTTCCTCAAGAATTTGGTTTATTGGATTATTATCAACTTATGGAATATCATTTATTGATTGTTCAACTCTCGTTTGGACTCAAGTAGTGCTATGAATAACAATCAATCTTTCACTTGAGGTGTTATGAAATCGATCAATCTCATTAATCAAGTCATTCTCAAGAACTTTTGCATTTTTTGATTCTACAATCTTAGTGATTTGAGATGGACAATAAAATTTATATCTGACACACTAATGGAAACTTTGATACCCAATGACACGCTTTGGGTGGCTTTCGGAAGCAAGCAGTCAACAGGTAGCAAAATTGCGGTCAACCAGAAAATAAATAAGTTCGAAAAGGTCAATTCTAGTCAAATTGCAGTCAACCTGATGAAGAACAGTGGACAGCCTGATGAACAGTAGCGGTCGACCTGATGAACAGTAGAGAATGACCTGTTGGCAATTTCTAGAGAGACTTTCGGATTTCCCAAACCAAACCTCGACCCCAAAAATCAAAAGAACTTCTTCACCACGATCAAGACTCCTTTCCAAAGTCCCAAAAGAGCAATAATACGAATCCAACAAAAAGGAATCCAGGGAATAACAAATAAAACAAAAACGAAAGTGAATTATGGAAATTTGCTCACATGCTAACCCGGAAAAAGGTTAGATAGAGATTTTACTAAACTGCTACACTCAAACTCACTACTCTTGAATGATAAGGTAATGGGTTATGAGAGGCAACCCTCAAGAATCCATTAGAGAGAAACATTTAATTCTTTAAATTCAATAATCAAAATTCAACAACAAAAAACACAAACTCTAACCCAAAACTAAATAGCCAATATAATGGTAAAATTGTAAATATATCAGAGTTTCGAATTAAATAATAAAAAAACTAAGGTGGGACTCGTGGCACATCAATACCCCTTAGACCTTTCAACATATTTAATGAAGTAGCCACTATGAGTTATAAATTCTGACTTTGGACAAGCATCCCAAATGTGTATATATCACAAAATTAGTTTCCAACATTTCTATAACTCAAATGATATCTTTTCAACAGCCTTAGTTAGAACTCGATTTAGTATATACATCGTTGTCTCAATAGCATCAAGCCACAAGAAATCAGGAAGTTTGGAATTACTACGCATACTTCTCTCCATGTCCAATAATGTTCTACTTCTTCTTTCTGCCCCACCATTTTGATCTGGAGAACCAAACATAGTGCACTAAGCAACAATTCTATGCACTTGAAGAAATATAGCAAACGAATCAGGTGTTTGTCCATCCCTAATGTATCTACCATAATACTCTTCCCCTTTATCAGTCCTCGTGATCATGGTTTCTCTACTTTTGCCTTAAAAACATTAAAAACATATAATGCTTCATTTTTATTATGAAGCAAGTAGAGATACATGTATCGTAAATAATTATCAATAAAATAGAGGAAATATTTCGGACGATTTGAGTCCATAACTGAACTACAAATATCTAAATGTATGATATCTAATATTTATGTACTCCTCTTTGCAGATTTCTTAGACTTATCGGTCTGTTTTCCCTTAATGCAGTTCAAACAAGTATCAAAATCAGTAAAATCTAAAGTACTAAGCATTTTATCATCTACTAACCTCTTAATTATTTGTAGGGAAAATATGTCTCAATCTATAGCGCCATTATATAGAGGAATTATAATACATTGTTTCATACTAGTGTGAATATGCATGACATTATGAGTGATGTCATTTTGTAAATCAATAGAGAAAAGACCATCAAACATTGTATTATTTCAAATAAAATCATATTTATAAAATAAACTGAAATTTGATTCTGAAAAATTAAAGAAAAATCCTTAAGGCACAAGTCTATAAACGTAAATTAAATTTCTAGAAAAACTAGGATCATACAATGTCTTTTCTAAAATTAAAATAAAATCATTACTTAAAACTAAACTGCAAGTTCTAATGGCTTCCACATATGAACACATCTTGTTTCCTGAATGGATATCTTGTTCATTTCCCACTAGTTTCTGAAAGTTTCACATACTATGCAAGGTATTCGAAATATAGATTATAGAACCCGAATTAATTCACCATGTATTATAAATAATATCAACTATATTAGATTCATAACAAACAAATGAGCTTGACATACCTTTCGTTTCAAGTCATAACTTAAATTTGGTGCAATCTTTTTTCATGTGTCACTTCTTGTAACAAAAGAAACACTTAGATTTTTTCTTGATTTTACCACTTTTGATCAATATTTTACCTTTCTTTTTATTTTTCTTTATGACTTGATTCTTTTTCTTTCCATGGGTCAGTGTGAATGCATTATCACCTCTCTTCATTGTCAGTTTTCTTTCTTTTTGAACACAGTTGACCAATAATTCATTAATTGACCATTTAATCTTTATGTGTGTGATAAGAAATCTTAAAAGAACCATATGACTATGGAAAAGTGTTCAAAATATAATCATCAGAAAAGAATCAAACATATCAACTTGAAGTGTTTTAAGTTGAGCCATAATGTCTCTCATCTGCATGATGTGCTCACGCACATCTGTCACTGAAGTGAGCCTTAAGGATAAAAATTTCATAATGAGGGTACTCACAAGTGTCCTATCTGAAATATCATATTGTTCATCAATAGTCTTAAGTAATGTCACAACACCATTATATTGATCAACTAAACCACAAATACAAGCAGAGATCTTGGTCTTTATGAACATCATGCTAAGGTGATTTGAACGTTCCCAATGTTCATAAAGAACAAGCTCATCAGGAGTACTGGTCAGAGTAATTATTGGTTTGTATTTTCGTGTAACATAATCGATATCCATATACCCTAAGTGAAGAAGATCTTCTTCTTCCACACTTTGTAATTATCACCTCGTAATTCAGAAATATCACACTTAATATCAGAGTAACACAAAGAATATATAACTGCAAAATTAAATTACACATGCTTATTAAAATTGAGACGAAAAAATGTAAGTTATGTTTTATCAATGTAAATCATGTTATAATCATAAATATAATGACATAAAACTTATTTGTGGGCTAAAACTCTAACTTAATAGAATTCATATTCAGTTAAATAATAAAATTATCAAATTATGTTCATTTTCGTAATTCATGTTGGTAAATTTAAAAATATAACTTGATAGTTTATCTTAATTGATCATACCAGTATAATAAAAATTATTGTGGGAAAAAAAAATTATTATATTTGCAAGATTCATTATAATAAATGTTATAATGTAATTGTAAACACTTAACATATAATTTTACATAATAAAAGATGTTGTACCTACTGTTTAATTAAATAAAATAATATAAATCACTACATTTAAATTTGTTCACATGAACACAACTTTTAATTTCAATGTCATTATTTATATTATTTTGAAAACATAAAAAACTAAAATATGCATGCAAAACAACACAAATAATTTTAAACTAAATGAATATGAAATTCAAATTTAAATTAACAGTTTAATATTATGTATACAAAATATATAATTAAATAAGATATGCATATAGAATAAGATATAAATTATATATATAATTAAATATGCATAAAAAAAATATAAATTTCATTAACATGCTAATTTGAATGGTAAAATCACTCTCATATGATGGTTTAGGCTCAAATCTAAACATTAGAGTATTATACCAAATTCATTAACATTCATTTTTTATACCAAATTCATTAATGCTAATTTCATTAACATTCATTTTTTATACCAAATTCAATGATTTCAATTGCAGAATATTCGTAGTAACAGTTCTGAATGATTCGTAATATTAAAATGTTATAAAAACACCTATGATATGAACTTTAAAATCTAAATTTTACAAACTTTGATTTTAAAAACACCAAGATAGAAGATTTAATGGCTCTGATATCAAACGTAATATACTTCTATACAATCTAAACTTGATTTATCAATTGACATTAAAACTTTTAGATCAAATACAAAATAAATCGAAATATTTCTTGTCATTGATGGTGAAATCAAGAACTGTTGTTAGGTATGAAATGTTTAGGCTTAGAGGACTTCCAACACTCATTACCTCTCTATTTATTAACCTACACCATCAATAAGTTAAGAGGTGAGTCCCATGAACATTCAATAGTTATTCTGATGGAAACTGTCAATAAACCAGATCAAAACTGAACAAAAAAACCAAACCATGACACTTTCTAAATTAGAAATGTTAGAGATCAAACGATAACCGAAAAAAGAAAATACGATGTAAGATACCAGATTTACGTGGAAAAACCTTTTTGGGAAAAAACCATGAGCACATGAAGGAATCTACTATGAAAATCAAAATACAACTGCAATTTTTACGACTCTATCTTATATCAATTTATACAAAAAACAAAACTTTAACTGAAATATATAATGCAGGCTCACTGGCTCAGCTCAATAGAATTCAAATCACACCAAAATCTAACAAGAAACTATCAACACATTAGGGATAGAAATGGAAGGTTCTTGTTTAATTTGAAAATAAGGGTTTAGATTTACTATCTATCCCATATGAAGCTGTCGATATTGTTTTTTAATGGTGGATGTCAGCTGCACATGCCCAGCCCATAATATCTGGCAGGCATTTTTCAAACAGCTCTAGAACATACATATGTATATTAATATATATATATATATATATATATATATATATATATATATATATATATATA
>CM039470.1:36252920-36434579 GCA_022433065.1 Begonia loranthoides
TATATATATATATATATATATATATATATATATATATATATATATATGAACGCCGGTTCGAACATTGAATAGACTTTGGACATTTTATATTATTTTCTTTCGAATTTATAAATAATTAAATAATGTCACACAAATTATTCGCGGCAACTCGTGACAAATGATAAAGTTGAAATCTCGTTATATTAATAACTTAGCAAAACTTGATAAGTTATGGTAAAACACTGTCGTGAAATTAGTTGAAAAAGCTCTAATGTGTGTTAAGAGAAATATAAATGATTAAATTATTTTTCAACCCACAAGCTTAAGCTTTTGGAATTGGAATTGTTGGTAATTTGTTATGGTATCAGAGATAGAGATCCCAAATTCAAATCTCAGCAAAGTAAAAAATTAACTCCACTAAAAAATATCTACATGTAAGGACCAATAAAAAAATAAAGAAATTGGCCTACAGTGAGTAGGAATGTTAAGAAAAATATAAATAATTAAATTATTCTTCAACCTACAAATTTAAGCTTTTAGAATTGTTGGTAATTTGTCAATGTGGACGCTAAAATAATGTCATAAAATAAGACTAGAGATTTTTTGATAGAAACGTTGTTGTCACGAGATATGGATTGAAATTATTGTCGATAATAAGAGAAAATTGACGGGAAAAATTATATCCATCGAATAATTATAATAATTTCATCTTCAATCCAAATAATTTCTTATTTTAAAATAAAACAAACAAATAAAAATAAAAATAATTATTATTAAGTAAAATCTTCCAAATGAAATTATGAAGAATAGGTCCCCAATGGACCGACATTGGACCAAAGTGACTTGGAATCATCGATAGAAACACAAAAAACAGAGGTTGTCTATTTGCCGATTCCCATCGCCACGTGTTGAAATTCAAATCATATGAGACACGAGGCAGTCCGTGAGAGTCACGAATCATCGTGGCGCACGTGGGCTTGTGTTTCAACGTGATTCACGACAGAAACATCGCGCTCCTTTTTCTTCAATTAATTTAATATATTTTTAAATTAAAATAATTTAATTTGAAAATTTAAATTATCTAAAAATTACAATTAATATTGTAATTTTTTATTCTTATTTTCTAGTGGGTAAATTACAATACCATTTTTATTGAATAATTAACATTTTATGTGGTGTAAATGAGTGGATTATTGTATTTTGAAAGCATGCAAAAATTTATTTTTTATTATAATTGTATTAAAAATAGAGAAAATATAAAAAAAAAACCTTGAACTTTGAAATCAACGACAAGTCAAACTTTAAAGAAATTTTGCAATCAACTAAAATCTCAGAAAATGAAGAAGATAAACATCGCAGTCACATTTTCTATCAAAAAAATATCGAGCAGTCATATTTTATGCTTAAAAACCTCTAAGGGACGTTCTTCGACAATGAGGGTCGCCCGTCGTAAGTTGAGGGCGTCATTTGTGTTAGTCTCTCACTTGTGCAAAACATTTAAAAAAATTACGTAACAAATTTTTACTAAAAAGAAAAACTAACTAATTATTTGTTAAAAATATGTCACGGTATGTTACCGTCGATTTTAAAACCGTGTGGTGTATAAATACAATGTTATCGTATAAATATGCATATAGACACCAATTTAAAAATGGAAAATATTAGAAAAATAAACTAGTGCTTGTACATGAAGGTCAAATATTCAATTTTGAAAAAAATGTGTTTTATTTTAATTATTTCGATTTCAATGTCAAATGCATTTAAAAATGAAAATAAATAGACCAACTCTTCTACTTTGAACACAATGTTTTATAGTAAAAAAAAATCACTTTTTGCATTAGAAAAAAAACATTCCATGACCTGAGGAATGTTTTTTACAGTAAAAATTAATTTTTTTTTAACTGTGGAAAGTAAGTTATTGATTTTTTTATTGTGAAATAATTTAAAAATTTTAATAAAAAATATGATAATGATATTTAATCTGCTTATTTCATATAGTTAAGTGTTTTATTAATTAGTAAAAATTATTTAGTGACTAATTTGTTATTGACTCCATAATTCAATGATTATTTCATTAATTTTTCTAAAAATAAATAGATCAACTGGTCCACTTTTAACATGTGTGAACAACCGTTCTTTTTTATTATTTCTATATATATATATATATGCTTTATATCACTCTTCATCAATACACAATATTTAGAGACATCAACTCCAAAAATAAATTCAACTCAATTCTTCAAAAACTTATAAAACTTTAATCCATGCAATGATAAAAGCATAAGTATAGTTGATCAAACCCAAAAACCAAAAGCTTGGGATCAATTCAAATTATGGAGGAAGTAGATGTTGCTCCTTTTATTTATTAAAGAAATTAAAATAAAATCCTAAAAAGTTATTTAACCACGTGATAATTTTTTAGTATAATCATTTGTCAATATCAACTCAAATAATTTATTGAAATAAAATAATTAATTATTTTAAATTAATTATTTTATGGGTAATTAATAAAAAAAATCCAAATTTTTATAGTCAGCGATAAGTCAAATCATAAATAAAGTTCGTTAACAATTAAAACACTAAATTTCATTTAATTTCAATTTTATTTTTAAACAACGGTTCTCCAGTTTATGATTTTTTTTGTTAGCGAATTTTGTTTGCTTGTTGTTGGCTTTCAATTTCAAAGTTTTTTTTAATTAATTTTCCTTAATTGAAATTAAACACTTTCATCAAAAAATCAAAAATTACATGATGTAAGTGAAAAAAATAAATAAATTTCAACATATATTCAAGGAAAATTAACAAAACAACCACTTAACTATGAAATCAATGATAAGTCAATCATTAAACAATTTTTGTTAACAAATAAAATACGCAACTATGATAAATGAATGACGCAAACATCGTCGTTAACTTGTTGAAAGAAGCAATAAATTTAAAAAAATGGGTAATGCTGAATCTACTATGTAATTATAATTTTACTTCAGTTTTATGCTAATATCGCAATAATGGAAGCAATCTTACCGCAAAGACGATGGCAAAAACCCATAAATATTGAACAAAAAATACGAAAATAATTATCACGTTTTCAATTTTTCAAACATCTTCCAGGGACTCATCCCTACTCTCGATTTCACCCGTCTAGTTTTCATTGCCATCATATCTTTTCTCTTCTTGGTTCATCGCCCTCATTTAGTTATCATCACTAATGACTCACTTTTCGCAGCAAAAAATAATATTTCATGAATCTTATATCAATTATCCACTTTTTGCAATAAAAAGAAATAATTTTTTAATAAAAAATATGTCAATAATATTCATTTATCATAACTAAATATTTTATTTATTAACAAAAATTAATGAGCAGTTGTTTTATTATTGTTTTTATGATTAAGTGGTTGTATATCTTAAAATTCAAACTTTTGACCTAATAAGCGAAAAGTCTCATATACCCTCGTAAAATGGGCAGGCAACTTATCCGTTTGTACGGAAAAAATCCTTCAAGGAGAGTCTTCTTGCGTTTCATCTATAAATAAAGGCTGATCAGTGATCAGATCATAACAATTGCAGAAAAAGCAGAAGCAACAGTGATGGCGTTCAAACCGCATTTGCTTTTAACTCTTCTTCTTGTTCTTTCTTTGACTGCCCAGCTCGGTCACGGTGTTGATCTGTTGTACCGCAGCAAGTTTCCGGCGGGGTTTGTATTCGGAACCGCCTCCTCTGCTTATCAGGTGAAGCTCTTCAACCTCCATGGATTAGAGCTTCTGCGCTATTTTGCTTTCTCCAAATAGCGATTCTGAGTTATCTGTTTCTTCATTTTGTTTAATCAGTATGAAGGTGCCGCCTTTTCGTATGGTAAAGGACTTAATAACTGGGACACGTACACCCATAAACACCCAGGTTTCTCCTTCTCTCTCTCTCTCTCTCTCTAGCACTTCCTCTCTCCTCTGCGTTTGCCTCTTATTATTCTAATACGGAGTGTAAAACTTGCAGGGAAGATAGCGGATGGAAGCAACGGAGATGTGGCCATCGATCAGTATCATCGCTTTCAAGTATATTAAACTACCGTTAATGATTATTAAAGATGATACAATTGATATTAACTTTTCTCCTAATTACTCATCTCTGCAGGAGGATGTTCAGCTTATGAAGAACCTGGGCGTAGATGCTTACAGATTTTCCATCTCCTGGGCTAGAGTTTTACCAAGTAATTACCAATAAAAAATAATCATAAAAATGACGTTTTTTGGGTAATATTTTCATTATTTAAATTAAATTTTACAGCGGGAAAGCTCAGTGGGGGAGTGAACACGGAGGGAATTAACTACTACAACGAGCTCATCAACAATCTAATCCAAAAAGGTAAGAATGGAAAAGCTTATTCGTTCGAACGATAGTAGTGCATAAATGACCTCGTTCGAACGGATTTGGCATAGTAGTTTTAAAGTATTTGTTGAATATACGTAGGGCTGCAGCCGTATGTAACCATCTTCCACTGGGATGTCCCCCAAGCATTGGATCATGCTTATGGAGGCTTCCTCAGCTCTCTTATCGTGTAAGTAATCACTACTCGATCATCGATCGAACCCACTTTCCCAAATCCAGGACTCCATCTGATAATTACCATATTCGTGAATTGCAGGAAAGACTACCTAGATTTTGCAGATCTTTGCTTTAAGTCTTTCGGCGATCGAGTGAAGCACTGGATCACTCTGAACGAGCCGTGGAGTTTCAGCTCGGCAGGCTACGCTTATGGCGCTCAAGCCCCCGGCCGATGCTCGGCCTGGATGAATCTGAACTGCACCGGCGGCGACTCCGCCACTGAGCCTTACATTGTGGGGCACCATTTGCTTCTCTCTCATGCAAACGCTGTGCAGCTGTATAACACCAAGTATAAGGTATTTAATGCTTTATTCGATGATTTTTGTCAACGATGAGATTAATTAAATTAATTGTGAAATAATTGAGTTTTTTGTTTGAAATTTGTAGGCAACTCAAAAGGGTGTGATAGGAATATCACTGAATTCATATTGGTTGGTGCCATATTCCAACTCGACCGAGAATGTTGCAGCTTCATATAGATACCTCGATTTTATGTATGGCTGGTAAGGTCTTTTCTCATTTTCTTTTCTTTTTCCTATATTTCTGCGTAAAACTTATTTTACCAGTACGATATTATCGAATTTGGATCCAAGTCCTCTTGTTTACTGGCTTTATCCAAAAACAAAAACGTCGTATTAATATATAAATGAATCTTACTTATAAATCATTCACTTCAACCACGCTTAAAAAATGTGAAATTGTATACTCTCCCAATTTCTAATTTTCCTGTTCATGCGTCATTTTTTATTGGCTTTGATACCGCTTTTACAGGCTCAGTTTTTTATTCTTAAATTTTACTCCAGCGTAGTACTATTCTAGAGATAGATCTTAGTAATATGCATGGTACTATTCTAGAGATGGATCTTATTTGTGAATCATTCATCTCAATAACATTTAAACAATATGATACTATGCACTCTCTTAATCTGGGCTAGTCTTTCACATTTACCTTGATCTTGGATTATTCTAGCTATCACGAGACCGACCGCCACAATCACCCTCGTTGAGGGTCTCTCTTTCTCGATAGCCACATTTTTTTTTATTGAATTTTGCCTGTGATATCATTTGTAAAAATTCATCCTATTGCGATGATATTATCCCATTTGAAATGAAACACGCACAGTTTTATTATGAAGTTTTACTCAAAAACACATAATATCATTCCATATGTGCATCTTGAATCATTCACCTCAACCGCACTCAAGGAATGTGCGATTATGCACCTTTCTGATCTGGGTTAGACCCTCATAGGTACCCTGATCTCGGGACATTTTGTCATTCACAACATGGTTTGTCACATGTTGTCTCTCACATAAGAGAGTTGATTCAAGAGTAAAACATTGACATTTAACTAAGCTTTCAGAAAATGGAAATGAAAATGCAGGTTTATGGATCCATTGACTTTTGGGCATTACCCACTTACAATGAGACAACTTGTGGGAAGCAGACTACCAAACTTTACACTTGCACAATCCGAGCTGATAAAAGGGTCGTTTGATTTCATTGGACTGAACTACTACACCGGTAACTTTGCTGCTTATCAAGCTACTCCAAACGGCGCCAACGCAAGCTACTTGACCGATTCTCTCACCTCTCTCACAGGTATACACAGTCAAAGATACTGAAAATCATCAAACATATTTGCAGCTAAACACCCTTCAGAAACTGTTTTCAAAAACCGTTTTCAAAACTTACTGTCAGTAATCATTTGCTCGCTTAATTTGCAGGAGAGCGCGACGGAGTCCTCATTGGTCCTCAGGTAGATTAATTTCTCTAAATTTAATCCGTCCAAGCTGCTTGTTTTGTATACTTACTTAAACTAGAAATTCACTTACGTGTTTTTAAAAACTGTTTTGCAGCCATTTCCAGGATGGCTTTATGTTTATCCAGAAGGGCTAAAAAATTTGCTGCTGTACACGAAGACAAAGTATAACAATCCACCATTATACATCACAGAGAATGGTGATTTTACTTCTTAATTCAGATCTTTTGAATTCCATTTTTTGAGCTCAGAATCTAAACAAATTACTCTGGAAAAAATGCAGGAATTTACGAGGACAACAATATAACACTCCCACTCTCCCAACAGCTTGCAGACTCCTACAGAATACAGTATCACATCGGCCATCTTTACCACGTCCTCAGAGCAATCGCGTAAGAACTTCAACTATAATGAAAGGATCATCTTTTGAATTAAAAAAAACTGCTTTTAAAAATCGTTTTTGTGGGTGCAGTGATGGTGCAAACGTGAAGGGGTACTTTGCATGGTCATTGCTGGATAATTTCGAATGGGGCAGTGGATATACAGTCCGGTTTGGGATTTATTACGTTGATTATCAGAATGGTTACAAGCGTTACGCCAAGCAATCTGTTGGGTGGTTCAAGGATTTCCTCTCCAAATAATTGATTATATCTTATTTTATTAGAGTTTGAATAAGTGGGTACGAAATGAAATGGAAAAATAATAACTAAATAATCATTTTCTGCCCCAGCATTTGTAATTTGAATTTTGTGACTATGTTGTAATTCCGTTGCCTTGGTGGTTCTTATGTACGTATCCTTGTGTGGTTATTTCACTCGTGGGGACTTGTTCAACCTAAATTTTACGCTTGCTTGGATGTGGTCTTAGAGTATACTATGGAGGCTCGTACCAACTTCTAGATTCTCGAAATGGGATGGAGAACAATTTGCACGTTTAACACTTATAATTTAGCCGGAATATCACACTTGCTCAACCTCACACAGTGTCCTAAGATAGGAACTATCACGCTCATATGCCAAAACGTGTATTATGAGCATATAGACTTGTAAAAATTAAATGTGTAATAAACTAAAATTACACAATACAACAGAGATCTATAGGGCCATGATAAAATAGAACCACATATAATATACAAGAGTCTTGTTGTGATGACACATATATTTATGTGTCAAATATATTTGTGTCAAATCACTTTTAGTTAATTAATATTAAATATATATATATATATATATATATATATATATATATATATTTATGTGTCAGATGTACATACTGTATATTAATCGACTTAAATTTTAACTTCTAACTTATTTCAATGTTGATTAACGATTACTATGAGTACAATTTGAATTTTTCAATTCATTTTCCTAAATTAATTTTCATCCATTAAATCTTCAATAATTCTCTAAATAATCTTATTACACCAAATTAATTTATCAATTATTCTCTCTTAATTATGTTACAGGAAATCAGGGTATTACAGTCAGTGCTTATATGATTCGAAGATCCAACGCATAACTCGAGTTGCCAGCGAGTAAGCTCCGCGACGACACAACTCGTGTAATTGCCTAGATGTGTTGAAGAGCTGTAGCCGGCGACGATACGATCCAAAGATCTAGAGCATTACTCGAGTTGCCAGCGAGCAATCTCCTTGGCGACACAACTCGTGTAATCGCCCAGATGTGTTGACGGGCCGTAGCCAACGCCAATATGATACAAAGATCCAATGCATTAACCGAGTTTCTACCGAGCAAGCTCTGTAACGACACAACTAGTGTAACCGCCCAAATGTGTCGACAGGTCGTGGCCAGTGCCAATACGATCCAAAGATCCATTACATTACCCGAGTTGTCGCGACGACACAACTCAGGTAACCACCCAACACAAATCACAGAAAAATAGGTATCTGCCAATAGCAACACCTTATGAGACAAGAAAGAATACCAATGACGGCGACCCGAAGATCCAATACGTCATCCGGGTTGCCGACAAGAAACTCAATGACCACACAACCCGTATAAAGAATGCCAATGACGGAGATCCGAAGACCCGACACATCACCGAAGTTGTCGGCGAGCAAGCTCTTTGACGACTCAACTCGTATAATCACAGTAATAGATGAGGTTGCTCACGATACTGCTTCTCACTATGATACCTCTGTGTTCCAAATTGAAGAGGGTTGCCGTTGAGCAAACTCAAGCCGTCACGCCACCCGTCAGTTTGGACAGTACTAGGATAGACTAATCTTTGCGACTGATAACCCTGCCAACCTCCATGTAACAAATACTCTGGCAAGGTTTAGGGACTCGAACCCAAGGAAGCGTCATCACCTTCCCATCTTCACTATCAACTTTCAGAACTTGCAACCAGAGGACACATCACTGCTGCCCCATCCTCTTTTTCCACTTCCAGGCCCTTGAAACATAAGGACATGTCATGAATGTCCCATCGCCATTTCGCACGTAAACAACCAATCTTCACACAACAGAAGATTGCACGGGAATAGTTTGTGATGCTTTAGCGCTAGAGTGCTTAAAGCATCAAGAGAATTCATCCTTCCAATGTACATAACAAATCTTCTGACAATAGAAGATTTCGCGAGATAGTCTCGTGATGCTTTATCGCTAGAGTGCCTAAAGCATTAAGAGGATTCATCCTCTCATTGTACGTATCATATAACCCATCTTCTCGTAGTAGAAGATGTCACCGGATAGCCTCGTGATACTTTAGCGCTAGAGTGCCTAAAACATCAAGATTATTCATTCTTCCAACACATGCATGGATATCACATCATCAATATGACAGAATATCAAGAATAAATCATATACGGAATGTAAACGTGAGAAAACATACTAATAATAAAAACTGACGTGTTGTTGAACAGTCCCCGTTGGGTTTTCAAGTGTGGTATCCCACAAAATAGTAGTTTTGAAAACTATGATGCGATGCAATGCAGTGCAGAAAATATAAAGATCTCTACCTCGATGATGGCTACGACACGCTTATCGACAAATCGACTTCACGCGCTGTTGTAAGCGAAAAGTCGAATCAACCGACGCCCCTAGAACTTACAACAAGGTCGGTGCAACATCCTAACAAACATACAATGAATTACATACAAGTCTTAAACAAGACTAGAATTCATGACGGTTTTTAAGGATAGCCACGAATCCCAAACCGGAAACCGAAACTAGGAATCCTAACAAAATCCTCAACCTTATCACTCAATAACCTAAATAAGGCTTTAACAGAAACTATCAATTCTAGGAAACCAACATATACATTGGATTAAGCCTACCATTCATTAGTAAAAGTACAACAAAAAACAGGGATCAAAATCACTAACCTCGGATTATCAACCTTAAACCCAAATCAAACATAACATTACTTTCCCAATATCGCCTAACAAGCAGTGGATAAAATATACAGCACCAATCAACTTGATAACAAATCCAAATCATTGTCCTTTAAAACAACATCTGAAATGAAGAACAAAACTATCTCATTCACCGGGCCAAAATTCCTTAACATTGCCTATCAAGTAATGACCAAAATGCGGAACATAATCCGACTAAGCAAAACTAGAACACTAAATAGAGTCCATCAATCAGCAGCAACACAACAGGAACCAAAAATCAGAGGCAACCAAAACAAGGTACAAGAAAATTAATTTGGAAATTACTCAACCAATTATCCAAGCAACAATCCATTGCAAAACAGAAACAAAAACAGAGCAATCCACCTCCACCGTGTCTAACCAACAGAGACTAAACTCATTCACTAGAGTGCAATTCCAATATGACATCTATCAATACAGTGAACACATGGAGACTAAAAAAAATCTAATTAGCAGAGCCTAATTGTCCACAATGTCCCATAAGCAGTGACCGAGAGGAAGAACCAAATTAAATCTCAAAATCACCCAAGAACAGGGTGCAACATATGGATCCGAATCAGAAATCAAAGCAGAACCAAATATCAACAGGGACCAAATTATCACTCTCGGTTTCGCCTTCAACAATTAAACACCTCCACTCTTCAAAAATCCACTATCCAAGACAGCAAAACAGGGCTGAAAACAAAGAATGTACCCAACAGCTAAGCAGAAAGCACACATACTCGGGTTTCTCAACAAAGCAAAAACAGCGGGAAATTTCCTCAATCACCCGCGGAATCCAACGACAAAAGAAGTAAAAAGAACCGAAAACAATTGAACACTCGGTATTACTCACTGTGAATCAGAGGAACGACGGAAGGAAACCCCGAGTCGAGAATGCCCTACTACGAGCTCACTGCCAACCCTTCCTCGCTAAATGCCCTAGGACGGGAGTCGCTACCACAGCTCGGAATGCCCCAGAAGGAGTCGCCAACTGCTCGCCTTCCCGCCGAAAACCGTCAGCTTTTCGGCCTTCGCGAATCCTCTCTCGCCCGCTCGGTCCTTCGCCCACAGTCGAAGAAGAGGAGAAGGAGCTACACTTCTCCCCTTTTATAAAATTTTATTTATAAAATAATATAATATAATATAAAAAAATATATATGTATTATATAAATCAAAGGGTAAATGACAAATCAACCATCGTAGTTTGAGATCAATGACAAGTCAACCATTATGGTATTTTTTTTAACAAGTTAACAACTCATGTATGTTAAAATGAAAAATCTAACATCACATAGACGTTTACCGTTAAAATGCCAACGTTCGAACGCCGGAACGACGCGCTCCGGCTTTTTGAAGAATTCAGAACGCCCAACGCGAGACGTTCAGAATTTCGGAAGAATTCAGAATGATTTCGTGGCATCTCATCTTCGCGGTCTGTCCATTTCTATTTTCAGTCATAGCAAATTTCGTGGTCTCTTATGGCTAGAGACCACGAGAAATCGCAGTCCCTGGAGCAAGGGACCGCGAAATTCGCGGTCCCTGGAGCAACTAGGGACACCGAAATTCACTGTCCCTGGAGCAACTAGGGACCGTGAAATTCGCGGTCCGTGGAGCAACTAGGGACCGCAAATTTCGCGATCCCTAGAGCAAGGTTTGTTTTTGGTCAACCTGCCAATTCTTCTCTCTCTCTCTCGTCTTTCTCTCTCTAGCACTTACATGGCGGATTTCATATTTATTGTCCAGACTCTGTAAAATGTGCCTCATTGACTTTAGCTCATCCTCAGTTTATCATGACGTTACCTCCAATTGGATCTTCCCATCAGTTTCTTCTCCGACAGCCCATTTTCCATGTCTATCTAACAAAAATCATCGTAAATTCTTCATTTTTTCCCTCTACTTTGTTTTTAAATTTTCTTATCTACAGAAACTCTGTATTATTTTTCTACTCTGATAAAATCTGGGTTTCATTAAGCGTCAGCCTAAAATCTGCCTTTAAATTTCAGCAGCTGATTAAAATCTAGTATTGGAAAGTTTTTATTTTTGCTCTAGGGACCGCGAATTCGCGGTCCCTAGTTGCTCCAAGGACCGTGAGGGACTGTGATTTCTCGTGGTCTCTAGCCATAAGAGACAGCGAAATTCGCTGTGTCTGAAAACGGAAATGGACAGACCGCGAAGATGAGACGCCGGGAAATCGTTCTGAATTCTTCAGAAATTCAGAACGCCCCGCGAAATCGTTCTGAATTCTTCAGAAATTCAGAACGCCCCGCGAAATCGTTCTGAATTATTCAGAAATTCAGAACGCGCCGCGTTGGGGGTTCTGAATTCTTCAAAATGCCGGAACACGTTGTTCCAGCGTTCGGACGTTGGCATTTTAACGGTAAACGTCTAAGTGATGTTGGATTTGTCATTTTAACATACGTGAGTGGTTAACTTGTTAAAACAAATACCATAGTGGTTGACTTGTCTTTGACCTCAAACCACGATGGTTGATTTGTCATTTACCCTAAATCAAAACTCAAATTCCATTTTAAAACTCGATCCGTTCAAAACGTCAATAGAAAATAATTTTTTATTCAAAATAAATTAAAAAAAATATTTTTGAAAATAACTTTTCACTCAGAAAAACTCAATCTAACTATTTTACAGAAAAAGGTACACGTCGTCGCTACACGACAAAACATGTCAACTTTTCATATTTGACCAAAAATTTACAAAAAATTTACACGTGACATTTTAAAATCATTTAAAAATTCTCAGATTTTATAGACTCGATTTGAATTTTTTTTTGGACTGCCTCATTAGCCTCCAATTTTTTTAAATTGACTCGGTCAGCTCATTTGTCATCTCAATTCAGCTTACATGTTAAGTTAAGTGTCATTCATGCAATCATGATGGATGAACACAAAATCAAAGTTATGTCAAGTACGATAGCTTAATATATATTAAGTTTATTGTTTTGATGATTATCGTAATTAATTAAATACTAATTCTAGGTTAATGATAATTGTTTGTTTTTGAATATTCTTATACATGTTTATTCTTTTATTGAAAATACCTTTATAAATGGATATTTGGAGTATCTAATATGTTTACTTGAATCTATATAGTAATAGTTTAAATTCACACATATAACTCAATCATAAGTAGCTCAAAAAGTCTAAGTATAAATTGTGCCTTGAGATGAGATGCAGAAACTTGATCAAGAACTATGTGGAAAATAGAAGATTTTGTAGAAGTTTAGTTTCGAGTGCTGTTTGGCTACAAACACCCGCAACAAAAGCTTGATGAAATTTGTGGAAGCTCGGTCCCTAACATCAAACTAATTGATAATACACGAGCAGACCAAAATCTCAGATGCAGACACCTACAGCGGATGCCCAGAGCAAACTACGAAAGCCTAGTCCTGAGGCATTGGTTTTCGAATTCTAATTTGTGGAAATCCAGAGACACATTCGGACACTTGCGATAGACACCCAGAGAGCTAAGCAGAAATCTTGCATAGAGACAAAAAGATTTAAATTAATGCTTATGTGGACGTTTGATCAAAGATTGTGGATGCCTAGTGCAGTGGCCTCCAACTTAACTTGCGAAAATCCATTGCCCCTTTAATGTCTCTAACAGTCATATTGAGGACGCCTGAAGAATTCAATGGAGAGTTTGAACACAAAGATAGTCCCCACAATGGTTTTTTATTAGAACAACCCTCGTACCCTTCAAAGATCATGAAAACTTATTTTGAAAAAGGAAAGGCTTACATCATCATCATTATTATTATTTGAAAAAGATAATTATTAGACAAATGAAACCCTAGTTTGTAAGGAAATTTCTGAACCAGTCAGCTGAGAGTTTGGGATATCTTTTCAACCCATCTTTGTAATCAATATAGTTGATCCCAAAACGCACCGTATAGCCACTTCCCCATTCAAAGTTATCCATCAATGACCAAGGAAAATACCCCTTCACATTTGCACCAGCCCTAATAATAATATGATCAAAACAAGTATTTTAGAGAGCTTAAACTTCATTTATCATAATTGAAAATATGAGATATCTCTAGAGAGAGAAAGAGGGGAGAGAGAAGTATTGTTATTACTCAATTGCTTTGTAGAGGTAGGAAGCATGACCCTCGTGATAATCAATCCTAAACTTGTCCATTAGTTGTTGCTTGAGGGGCAATGAGGCATTGTTGAAATCATCCACTCCTTCATTTTAATAGCCACAATTAACATTATATCTACCTATCAAAATATAAGATAAGTTAAAACAAAATATTATCGAAATAATTACCATTTTCTGTGATGTAAACGAGTGGATTATCGTACTTTGTCTTTACATATAGCAACAAATCTTTTAGTCCTTTTGGATAAACGTAGAGCCAACTTGAAGCAGCCTGAAGAATGTTTTCAATTATTTTATTATTATTTTTTTTAAAAAAAAAAACAAATAAATAACAATTTATTTTACTCTAACTTACGTGCATACCAATAGGGATTCCATTCCGTATCGCTACAAGAAAATAGAAGAATTACTTGTATTATTGAATGAATGATACATTAGAATGTAAATTTATCGTAAATTAGAAGAATTACCTGAAAGAGATGCTCGAGAATCTGTCAAGTAACTAGCATAGGTAGCATTGGGGGGAGGTTGATAAGAGGTGTAGTAAGTGCTGTAGTAATTAAGGCCGAGGAAATTGAACGACCCTTTTAACAATTTTGATTCCTCTTTTGAAAACTTTGGTAATCTCTTCCCCACAAATAATCTCATGCTTTTTGGGTATTCTCCTGTTGTTATTGGATCCATGAACCTACATCCATCATTCCCTCTCTTTATGTCATTAGGGTTTTGGAAAACTAGTTTTTGTGAGTTCTTTTTGTCAAAAACAAAATAAAAAACATGAACATAAAACTAAAAATGAATTTTGAGAATTATTTGTAGAAAAAGAAACTTTGATATGGAGAAATAACACCAATGTTTTACTTCAAAGCTAATTGCAATTTGGTCATCATAATTATAAAAGATAATTCGATCAATATTTATTAATAAATTTATCGCAATATATCCCACAACCTTAACTTTAAAAATGCACACATGTCCCTGTAAAAAGAACATGATAAATAATTGCTCAATTGACAAGATTCAAACTTGTGACAAAACTACGTGAAGATAGATGCTCTCGGCCATGCGACTAGTCTACCACAAGTTTAGGTTGGACGACCAAAGAGTCAATTTGGACATACTAACGTATGTGAAAATGACCTTTTTTGTTAAATTTATTGACAAAAATTAACTAAATAATCATTTTAGGTTAAACAGAAACTGAAACGTAGCAAGTTATAAAGTTAGACCAAATGTGTTTATACAATTATGAAGGTTTTATTTTTATATTATTATATTATATGAATTAGAATGATATAATAAATATAGGAAAATTAACAAATCAATTATTTTACTTTATGGTCAAAGACAAGTTAACTACTAATGTATTTTCACTAATAACTTAACCACTGAGTTATAGAAAATGGACGTCACAAACATCGTTGTCATGTTTGCCGTTAAACGTTTTAATTTTCGTTCCACTGTATAACGCTACACGTTCCTCCGTGGAACTTCATTGCTAAATATGAAGACTTTAGTACTAATGTTCTACGGAGGAACGTTACACTTTCTGTTGCAGAACGTCAATAATAATTAAAATTTATACTAGTCTATCGTTCCCCTGTGCGGACTGTCATATTTTCCACCACAGAAGAACAACTTTCTGGTGTGAAACGTCATGCATCATTCTATCTTCCATTGCCTTGGTATATATAATTGACATTATGTGCTCCGGTGAGTTCACTGATTTCCTCAATGAAACCTGAATTTATCAGCGAACCTTCGTACTCTCAAAGCGATGTCCCAACTATTTCATCCATTCCAATGGGTTATAGGACAACGAAATTGACTCTCAAGCATAAGGCTGCTCCGTCATAGTCTCAGCCTCAACCTCAGGCCGAAACGGACTCGAGCCGTGCACACAGACGACTTGCAACTGATTTCATGCACGTTCAATTTCAGCGCAATGCACTCGCCGCACTTGAAGTTGAAGTACTAGTTGTGATTGAAGTACAATCTCAACCTCAACCTCAGCCTAGACAACGACCAACAATTCAATTGGCCCGTTTCCAACCTATTACAAACATGTTCCACTCCTCACTCTTCAAAACTATGGCAACGAATGATTGGTAGGAAGCTAATATTAAACATCATTCAATTATTGTATCTAGAAGAGTATTCTTTGAGTTTTTGGCTAATTTGGAAATTGAAGATTTGGTTGGCCGACTTGTGAAAATTGGGTGGAAGTTTCTGTGAATGGATTGTCAAACTGTTTTATGTGAATTTAGATCTTTCCACCCAACCATTATAGGTGCGGACTTACATGTTTGGGCAAGAGTTAAGCTTGACTCCCAACTGTAAAACCCGAGAAATTTTAAGAAGATAAAATTTCACGTGAAAATTTTTCGCATTTAAATTGGGCATGACGTTGAGCAGTTGATGCGAATTATTGCGTAATGGCAGGAATGAAATTTTGGTCAGTTAAATCAAATCAGTTGAATTGGAAATCCGGAAACGAAAAATCTATTTGAGAAATTAGAATTGGAGAATTTGTTGGACCGATAAACGACATGGAATGGATTAAGAGAAAGAGGATAGAATAGAATGAGGTTTTAGACGAAACGATGTGTATATATATAATGAAGTGAAATAAAGATGGGAAATTAATTAAGTGGAAAGTTGAAGGGCAGACTTGAAAAAGAAAGGATTTAAGGGAAAGATAAAAGGAAGATTAAAAAGGCAAAGAATAGGAAAGGGAAGAAGGAGGCAGCGTAGAAGAAAAACAAAATGGGGGAAAAGTCAAAATTGAGAGGGAAGTAAAATATGGGAGATGTGATTAAAATAAAGGGGAGAGGAGAAAGAAAGGAGTTGGAAATAAATAAAACAAAAAGGAAGAAAAAGAATAAAAAGGGCAGCAGATTAACGAGAGAGGAATAGGGTTTTTATTTGTTGCCCCTGCTTCCTTCGCGAAAGAGAGAGGCCATTCGGCCAAGAGAGGGACTTCGCCATTTTGGCTAGAGGAGAGTGACTGAGATGAGCTGACGATTCCGGTTGGAAGGCGAGCAGCGACTGGGCGACGATGGAACCGCAGCTCGTGAGCGTCATTCGGGAGAGGAACCAATGGCGCTCCGATGAAGCAGAACGGTCTAGATGTCGAGAAACAAGGCTGAAAAGCTCTGTTTTCCTCCGATTTTGAGACTTCGGTGAGTAATGCTAAGCTCCTTTGATTTTTTGGTGAGAAATGCAAAGGCCCGATCCTGAGTGTTAGATTCCAGTATTTTTGATTTTTCGGCCACTTGATGAACTTGAGGATTTTGTTTTGATTATTGCTTTGTTTTCGATCTATAGATTCAAATGTCAAGGTTTTGAGAGGGGGAAAGGTTGTCTGGACAGAGATTGATTGAACCGTGGAGTCCCATTTCGTCGTTTCTCTGATTTGGGTAAGGAAGTGTTCTTCGTTATGCTCAGATTTTCTTTTGTGGATTTTGCACTTGGATTTTAGTTACTAAGTCTGCTGGGTCGTTGGATTTAGACAATAGTTGAGTTTCGGTTGATTTCTAAATGAATTTTGTGGGTCTAATTGAAGGAAGAACCCCTAGTTATGTTACGTTTACCAAAGAAAAAGAGTTGCCCTCTTGTGCTGGTTGATATATATACTCTATGTTTATTGTTGGATTTAAGTGCAGAAGATCTGCCATGTTGTTGCTAAGGTTATACAAATAGAAATTTGGATGCTATTTTGACGTTGGGTCCTCTGTTGGAATGGTTTTCACATAAATATATGTTGAGCTTAGTCTCGTGATGGGACCATCTCATTTCTTCTCGAGACGTATTTATGAGATTATTTTCTTTATATTTGACATGTTATAGGCTCGGACGAGTTTGAGAACATCGAGCTGACACCCGAGATAGTTGCTCCTTCGCGTACGAGGAAGGACCGCCATCGAGGTAGGGTCTTTATACTTAGTTGCTTGCATTGCATTGCATAGTTTTCAAAATAAAACTCTATTTTGTGGAATACCACACATGAAAAACCTGACGGGGACTGTTCGACAGCACGTCAGCTTTTTATACTATATATGTACAAAAGTTTTACACGTTTACTTTCGTGCGTTGGGTTTCATGTTTTTATATGATGATTATAATCTGTTTGGGCTGCACCCTCTCGGCACTTTGTATGGTCTCGGCGTCAAAGTATCAAGGGGATACCCTTTATACATCTCCTGCTGCGTGGAGATGTTTTGTTTGCGCACTGTGTGAAAATAGGAGACATTGGGAAGGTGCTGACTGCTTCCGTGGGTTGCAAATCCCTAAACCTGATCAGGGTGTTTTTTTTTACGGGTATAATTTCGCAGAGCGTGCTCGCAGGCCACCCGGATGACTGACCCGTTCTACGGACCACCGTCATTTTTCTTCCTCCTGCCTCATGAGCTGTTGCTTGCGTTAAAGGCTGCCTTTCTATGCGTTTGTTCGGAGGATTCCATGAGTGACCCTCCTATTTCACGGACTACGATTTCCGGTATAAAACACGACGAGAGTATTTAAACCTATAGTTGTCTATGTATACAACCATGTTTTATTTTAAACCTCGTCGGAGGTCTTGGGCCTAATTCCTTGAGACAAAAAAGATTTAAATGTTTTATTAAAATGAGCATGATTTTCCGAAACTCATGGTTTTCAAGAAAAGGTAAAATAAGTTTTACACATGCATAGTATTTAGTATAAATTCCATACTGAGTTAGTCACTCACCCCATGACTCCCACCACTCCAGGTAAAGGAAAGAGTAGCAGAGCTTGCACGGATTAGTTGTAGACCTTGTTCCATTTCTTCCCGTATTCTTTAGTTGAACCTTTATCTATTGGTAAGCGTAACATTGGATGACTTTAACTTTTAATTTGGATGACTGTAAAAGTGCTTAACTTGGTTGTTGAATCTTTTGGATTAGATGCACTGTATGGACCGTGACTCATCACAAATGGGTCACGGCTGGGTATTTATACAAGTCTTCTGCAACAATTTAACTAGCTTTGGGCTGGGCGATCAGGTTTTCTACGAAGATCGGGTCGTTTGGCCCGGCGTTTCTGTCCGACCCCCCTCCGGGTCGTGATGTTTCATGGAAGAACCAACGGAGGAATATTACCACATGTCTCGGGTGCCAAATTTTAGCAAACAAGGAAAAGGTCTGGAAGTGCTTACATTGTTACACCAGGATCTCGAAATTGTAGCGTTCAAGAATTCAAAGTCCAATGACATGAACGTTGAAGCTCGAGTGATTCATACCATCATGACGCACACTATTCTGCCTCGGGATGGACAATGAGACCATGTTAGCTGCATGGGTCTCTATATGCTGAAAAATATGTTCAACCAAAAGAAATTGAACATTGACTACGTAATTTTAAGTCACATGTACGAGATTCTCAAAAACCTAGCCAAGAGTCTCCCATTTAATTGGTTCATTCAAAGGATTGTTGAGCATAACGGGATACTAGTCTCTGATGAGGAGCCAAGAATCGAAGAGAAGGCCACCAACATCTACATAAAATTGAAAGTGAACTGCATGGGGATCTCCAAAGTCAAAGGGGAATGGGTATGCAAGGCTCCATCCAAGCCCACCTCGAAGATTAGAGAAAACGTTTCCTAGCCTCCAACCCCCTGGGAGGAACATCCTCTATCATCGTCTCTACAGCATATGGAGAATGATACTCCACAACCGATGACTCCAACCCTCCTCAATCATTTCACTTTATGTTAATGCATGAGAAGATTGTTGGTTGGATGCAAAGAATGGAGGAGTAAGCAAAGGGGCAACTTGAAATGGTGTTGGATCGGGTTTGAAGGATGGAGGACCGACCTCTAAGGATGGAGGAGCACTATCAAATAAGGTTGCACAAAATGCAAATAGTGGAAGAGCACCATCAAATGAAACTGCACAAAATGCAAATAATCAAGGACTGAGTAAAGGAGCACCATTAGAAGTTGTTAGCCGAATTGCAAAGAATGGGGCAGCGAAGCTCATCTAGCATCCTCTCCAATAGCCCTTATAGCAGTTTTTCCATCATCCTCTCCAACAACCTCTTCAGCATCTGTATGCATAAAATCCTTGTAAGTATTCTTAGTTTATATGTAAAGTTCATTATTTACTTTATTTGTATGTAACGTAATAACGTGTCTCAAATTTGCAGCACCATTGACCTTAGACGCCAACATTTTCCTCTTGCTGTGTTTGCCAATGTGGAGAAGATGGTTGCTCTCATTCCTCCATCAACGGGTGGAACGTAGCCTCCACCACATAAAATTGTGCGAATGGTACGTCTTCATTTTGGTTATCTACGTGTCTGCATGTATTCATGCCTTATCAGTCTAACGGTAACTTGTCAATATTTATTGCAACCAAGTGAACTGATAGATCTTTTCACGAAGTTTGTTCGTACAAATACTCAGAAAAATCTAGAGACGTGTGCAATTCTTTCAGGGACTATGGTAGACTTTTTTATTTTCTATAATTAAGTGTTTTGGACTGGAAACTTAGGATATTTCACATAATGTTTTCATTTTCAGGTTCAGGGTGAGTACCACATCACTGAGATCATCTTCCCGAAGTAAGAATTGACTCCAAATACGATGAGAATTACATTATGTTACATTAAGTAGTTTAGATGATTTTATCTTAGTACTCATCCTCGCATTATGTTCTTTGTATGCAGTGCTATACGTTGAACAAAGAAGAATACTTCAATGTTCAAATAAAAAAATCACTAATGACAATAGGGTGGATTCACGTAAGCAAACTTCTCATTTTTTATGTTTGAACAGTTCTAATGTGTGGTTTTCATTTCAGTCACATCCAAAGCAACTGTGTTTTATGTCGGTCATTGACCTGCACACTCACTAACCTTACCAGGTGTTACTACCTGAAGTAATTGCGATTGTTATATCACCAACAAACAAAGAGTGATATATCTTTTCTCTTGTATAGATTCATATTGTTTTCCGCTTATGAGCTAGTTTTTTCCTTTGCATTTCAGCCCGCATGACATTTTTGGTGTACCAGTGAGGGGTTAGGGATACTCTGAAAATGCACGGAGATCGGTTTCCATCCTCACGCTGATATACTTGATAAGAGTCCCTTGTACGCTAAAAGGTCCAAGTTGTCATTTGAGATTACGGATTTGCAGAAGAAATCTCGTAAGAAGGCAATGCTAACTTAGTTTACTTGATGTGTGGGGATACAGATTGAGATACTAATTTTTTTGTACTGAATATTTCATTATCTCCTTGCGTAGTTAATTGTTTTGACTTGGATAATATGTGTTTATGTTTATGTTTGGATAATATGTGTTTATGTTTATGTTTGGATAATATATGTTTGGAAACTATATGTTTGAATAATATTTAGTTGGATGTCTGGTTTTCGTAATGTCACATGGGGGAGAGACTAAAACAAGCAAAACTCTTACAAAGTTTTCATTTTTTTGAAAGAGAAAGAAAGAAACATAGACTCAAACCAAATTATCAATTTTATTAATCATCAACAAATAATTAACAAAACGATTACAACAATTTAAGCAACATATACATAACACTGAAATATATAAGGCACAGGAATTCTGACATTCCATCGAGGAACCTTGACATTTTGCCGAAGAATGTTGACGTTTTGCAGCAGAAAGATGTCTTTTCACAAGGGAAAGTATTACGTTTGGTGAAGGAATGTCAATTTTCTGCAGCAAAATGCCAACTTTCTGCGGAGGAACGTCAAAATTCCACTACGGAACGTTGAAGCTTACTCTAGTTTCAATTGACTACAATTCCACTTACTATGGTTCTAACCTGTCTCAATTCTACTTTCTCCAAAATTAAATTTTCATACTAATCAATTTCATTAATCATCAATAAACAATTCTATTCCATTACAACCATATAATGTAAATGTGCATTACATACGCAAACCCAATTATCAATTCCATTACAACCATGTAATGTACATGTGCATTACAGATGCAAACCAAATTATCAATTGCATAACAAATATATGATGTACATGTTCATTATATTTATAGACACCATGCCTCTTAAAACCAGTGGAGTACGCAATCACACTGATGAATTTTTTTAGATTGATGGAGCGAAACATATATTAAATGAAATTTGTTCCAAGAGAAAGTGGTCGAAACCAAATTACAGATCCAAACATGTTTTGGTTTTAAGAGGCATGGAAACAATGCCATATCTAATCAAAGTTAAGGTCCACAATTGTGTTTGTGGACTTTCTGCATCATACTCATGCATAACACATTACAAGTAAAATTAGCATAGTTAAAATAACACATGAAAACATAAATGTAAGAATGAGCTGACTTGCCATCTCTGCCTTTGGACTTGCAGCTGCCACATGCACTTGACTCTAGGCCTCCACCTTGACACGTGTGGGAATTGTGCGCCTACCTCCACATCGCCCACACATCATGTTGAGATGTCTCCTAGGCAGCACTGTCTGGCTTGGGGCCTCGTCAACATCCCTTATTCTTTGTTTTTGCGGCCTTCCGAAACGTCTTTTATATGGCAGTGACATAATTAGATCAAAGTTCATCACATGCCACATGATTTGTCCACTAACCGGGTGGACAAAGTGAGGGTACATCGTCATGTACTTTTATCGGTGGTAACACTTAAGCACAAACTCCTCAGGAGATCTCCTCATAAATTGCATACATGAGATTGCACAGAGACGCGAGATGCAGTCAACTCCCAACAATAACGGTTACAAGTATGCCTATCCAAATCGACAAAGTATTATTTGTTACCGTTGCTCACCTCAAATTGGGTAGTGCCTAAAAAAATAGGTTTCCAATTTTGACTTGCAAGTTGTAGTTTAATAAGCTGATTCTTGATCTGCGGACAAAAAAGGTTCATTGCCATTTTTTTTTGTGTTTCTTAATGATCCTGCAAATGATGCTCTTTCTTATAATCTCAAACATACTTAGAATTAATATGTCCCGGGCTAGTAGAATGCAAACATTGAAGGATTCGCTCAAGTTGTTCTGACTTATGTCACATTTTGGGATGGAATTGAAAGCTTGTTTAGCCCAGAATCTCGCATATATTCCTCATAGATATGTGTGGGTTGATGGGTCAAGCAAAAATAGCTTTCTTATCTTTATGAAAGTGCGATGATGTTGTGGCCCTAAAAGTGCCTCACATTGCATCATTGAACAATATGCTTTTAAATTGTTTTTAAAAATTTGCATACAGGTGTTGAATGTAAAAACGATGTCGCTTGCCCAGCAAACTCTCTGATAGCTGACACCAGCCCTTACAAAAATTAACAGTTTGAGTCAAACATTCATACACAATGAATAAAATAAACATAGATGCCAAAAGCAATCAACTAGACCTTGTCGATAAAAAATGATTGTCCACCCATTGTCAAACGGGGTGCTTAGATTCTCGAGCAATAATTCCAAAAATCAGCTCCAAGAATCCCTAAATTTTGCTTAAACCACTGCTACAACAGTTAGATAAATTTCATCGTTCTCGTTGACACTAATAGTAGTGAGCAGTTGGTCCGGAGTAGATTCCTTCAAGTGGCAACCATCCAAACAAATAACCAATTTACCACAGTTCAACAGCTCCATCTTACATACAGTCAAACATATGTACATCCTATTAAATGTTAGATTGTGAGAAAAATCAATTCTCTCTAGCTAAATATGCAGTGAACTTTCAGGATTAGACCTCCGAATCTCCTTGGCATACGACCATATGAGCTTGTATTGCTCATTGTCATCCTCTTCATTTATTCTTTGAGCAGCATTTCTTGCCTTTCTAGCAAGGCTGGGGTCATGTTTATGGTAAAATTCTTCCTAATTGTCTCAATTATGGAATAAAGCTTCTAGGCAGCTTGACTTTTAGATCTGTCTAAATAATGTGTTGTCACCCATTTGGTAGAGATAAGACAGCTTTCCATCTTTCTTGACCAAGTGTGAACGTCGTTATAGCTCTTTATTTAAAACGTCAATTCACCTTGCATTTTGTAGGCAAGAATCTACCACGTGCATCCTTTCTGGAAAGCAGTCCTCAACCGATGAGAGTCACTATGTGTGAATTTTATCCTCTACCTATCCTTCAACGCATGATCCATGATTTCTTTTCTAATTTGATTCAAAGAACTATACTTTTTGCCTAGACACATACTAGCGAAAGTGCATTCAGCTGTGGTGGTCGTCAATGTCTACTCTCGCCCATGTTCATGTCTTCGTCACTAGATTGACATAATGAACGGAGCTCCTCCTGGCCTAGAGTTGCTAAGATGGAATCCACCACTATAACAGCTTCGTCTCCAAATGCATGTATATCATATGCCAAGACTGTGGACATGAGCTCTACTTCAAATGTGCAGTTAACGGATTCTTGAACACTCCCATACGCCATTGGTGCTCAACAATTACTAACATTTCAATTTCATCTAGATGTGGTACAGTTCAGCTCTCATAAAACTTTAGGGTGCTGAGAAAATCGCTATGAGTGTAGTGTGAATTTATATAAGGCAGATGATGTATGATGTTCTGCGGTGGAAAGTTAACGTTCCGTGAAGAAAAAATGACAAAGAAGGGAAAAATTTTACTCGTAATGACTTTCCTCCACAAAAAGTATGTTGTTCTACCATAAAATGTCAATATTCTGCGGAGGAATGTATGACATTTTGCAGAGGAAAAACAAACAAGCAAACGTTTAATCGCAAACGTGATAGTGATATTTGAGGCATCTATTTTTTATAGTTCAGTGGTTAAGTTGTTAATTAAAATACGTTAGTAGTTGACTTATTATTGAGCACAAATTATAATAGTTATTTTGTTAATTTCCATCAAATAAAATGAAAAAGATCTGGATAAGATGCTTACCAACCAAACATAAAGTCCAGAGCATGCCGAGCCGCCTGCTTGTCTTCTGTTGTGTTTTGCAGTGGCAGCATCCAATAGGTCACTAGAGTCACCCCTATTATACCCTTTTGATATCTCTGCAAATTTCTCATTTTTTTACAATCTTTACTGAAAAAATGTTCACGATTTTAATTTAAACTATGGAAAATTAATTATTAAATATTTTAAACCTTATATTTGTCTCTGTAGAGTTTGACGGCAGCCGAATGAGAAAGAAGAAGATGGTGAGCCACCAGATACGGCTCGGTTGCAGAATTTCCGCCAGTGCAATTCAGGTTNATATGAAGCAAACCTTGTAGCGATGATATTGATCAATGGCAACATCTCCATTACTGCTGTCGGCTATTCTCTCTGCAGTTTTTGCAATGATAACACTTCCAATTATAATAAATAATAATATTCTATAATTAATTTAATTAGCTTAATGACGCAATGATGCACATGATTAGTCCGGTTTTTTTTTTAATATTTCAAGGAATTTATTTTAATTATGTAATATTATGTAATTAACTAATGCAAATTCCTCGTGTTACCCTTAATTAGGATTATGTCCTGTAGCAATATTTGGTATTTTTTTGAGTAAATAAAACTTTATATTCCCATTAAACATGAACAATATAATTATTTTTATAAATATTAATAATAATAAGTGTGTGTGTCTATTTTCATCTCTGAGTTGAAGATCTATCACTTCAATAAATTCTTTCAACAGTTGAATATATATATATATATATATAAAATGAGAGAGAGAGATAAAACAAGAAAAATGTGAGAGAGAGACCAGGGTGCTTGTGGGTGTAAACATCCCAAATGCTTGGTCCTTTACCTCCTTGCCTTGCAGCCCCCTCATACTGCAAAAACAAGCTCGTATCACTTGTACCAAAAACATAATGTGGATCACTATCCATAACCCACACATTAATCTCTCACACCAAATCAAAAACTTATAAATGTTACTCCAACGTAAAATATAGAAATCTCGAGAGAATGAGAGATTCAAACTTGATACGAAGCGGAAGCAATCCCAAAAACAAAGCCTGGAGGAAAAGAACTTCTCTTGAGAGAACTTCCAGCTCCATAACTATGCCGAAAGCTCACAACTAACAGGCAAAGAAAGAGACAACCCTTCATTTCGAGCAGATTTGAGCATGTCCTCCATCACAATGTATCTATTTATAGATTAACATATGAAAAATAATAATATTAAAAAAAACAAATATTTAAATACAGTGGACGTGACATGTGCTATATTTTATGTTACAAATAGGGTACGCCCTTGGCTATCTTCCGCATGGTACCAAATGATTTTTTTTTTCTACCTTTTGCGTTGACCATGCCATTAAATTTTCAGTGCTTAAATTAGAAGTCATTTGTCAATTAAATTAATAATTTTTATGGTGGAGTTAATTATATAATTAATTTCTTAAAGGAAGAGTAATCTGTAGTTAGATAATTAAATGCAGTTTAATTATTTACATCAGCAGTACTAATTCTATCTGTCTATACCCAAGAAAAGTCCAAGCTTAAATAGAGTCATTGTCAGTCTATTATTAGTACTATATGAAGTTGCACGTTTTAGTTTCTAGATACCTTAATTAAATTATTGAAATTATATAATTATTTTACCCAATAAAATTTTTTTTATTTAATCCAAATATGTTTTATTTAGTCTATACGAGAAAAGATACGAGAAATAAAGTATCCGTAAAAGGGTTTGGCTTCCATGGAAGAATTGGTCATGGAACCACTGTAGTAATGTTGATGACCATAAATATAAAACTACCAAGAAATTTAGCTCGGCTGAGCCCGCCTTATTAGACAGAGTTAAGTTACCCTTGCCTTACTACTGTAGTGAGTCGCTAGTGTTGGAAAAAATACAGATAATACGAAGAATTGAAAGAAACGTGGATAATACTCATTAAGATAATTCCCATGAAATAATATTATTGGCAATCCCTTTAAACCTAATTTTCCTTTTCAAGTAAGTTATCAGGAAAGGCTGGAGAGGTCACAAATGGTCCCACTTAAAATTCAGTCTCCTAGACAAAGCTTACTTACACAGTACAATTACACCACTAACCGGTATGAAAAACGTTAGCAGATGTAATCCCCAAAATATCAAGAAATAAGAGAAATATCAGCGAAAATAGATACAGAGAATTTTATATAGAAACCCAAATCGGAAAAAAAACCACGGAGACCGAATCCAGATAGATCTCACTATGAAAAATAGGATTTACAAATTTTTCTAGAAACCAAATATTGTAGAAAATATTCACTAAGAGAAAAACACAACTCTTAGATTTTTCGTGCACAAATATACTTCACCTATTTTTCCTCCCTCTTTCTTTTCTCTCCCTCCAAAACTCTCTCCCTCTTATCCTTCTTCTCGGGTTGGTGGGTTTGGGATGCATTCTTCTTAGGATCAACAATTATGTGGGCTGCTAATAGATGAATGATGCTGAGGTGGGCTGCTAATAGATGAAGGATGATGCTAAGGTGGGTGGCTGCTGATTGCTGAAGAAGGAAAAACGAGGGGCTGCTCTTCATAGGAGGGACCATCATCTAGCCCGCCAATTAACACATGTTTAGTCTATAATGAGTTTGTACTTTAATTTAATTTATGATAAATGAACTTCACTATAACAATGAATACAATCAAATAAATGAATGTAACTATTTCTAGTGTGACCATTACTATTCCTAGTGCCAAATGTAATGATAAAAAAGAAGCTTAGTTGTCAATCTTCATCACTTCATTGTACTATACTAATTTAATTTTATTGTAATAAATAAAAAATAATATTACATTTATATTATAATTTTATACGTCCACATAACATCAATACAATATTAATAATATATAATTTTAATTATTTATAATATACTATAATTATTTTATTAAAATATATTAAAGTACATGTAAGTTGTGTAACAATAATTATGTTTGCTAGAAAACATAGTGGAGGCTTGTAACATCTTCCACAAATAAATAAAGTTGGAAATTAGTCAACTTTTTCTTTCCCGACACATAAAAAATGTGTTACACTTTTCATGTGGATTGGTTTTTAAATGTATGATATTGTTTGACTATCTCAATTCTTTGTTGGCATGATTAGATAATTGTTGTTACGATTAAAATAAGCTTCTCATTCGCTAATTGAATTATTAAAACTTAGAAAGCGACACGATTTATAATCCTAAGAAAAAATACACATAATAATTTATTGATTTCTAAGATTACATTTATATTAACATTTTGAACACTTAAGTTAAATTTAAATATATTTATTTTCAATTTTAAAAAGTGGGTGTGTAATATATATATATATATATATAATAGTCTGTCATGTGAAGGTCATGATGACTCATGTGAGCGTCTAACCCATATCAGTAGAGATGTATAATCTCACGTCGCTTTGGAGAGTGAAAAATGTATGATTTATAAATAAGGCTCTCTTATCTACGTAGTACAATGTATTTTAAGCTAACCCTAAAAATAAAATCACGAAAATTTTGACTAAAAATAAATAATATTATACTAAAAAAAAGGTTATCTGCATTAGCGTGTATATATATATAGTAAAAATAAGAAGATTGTATGAGAATATATTTATAATATTTTATGGAGTCCATGTGACCAACGCTGTGGTTTTATATTATGCAAGGAAATAAAAAAATAAATTCAAGAATAATCTAATACCATTAAATAAGAAAACAATAAATTGGGTGATGTTTTAGAATTCTCGTTTAATTTTTTTTTAATAAGAATATCATATTTTAATTTCTGACAAAATCTGTACATAAATCAAATAATTGACTTTAATCTAACGTGACAGATACGGATTTAATAACTAAATCAATTGTTATTTGCTTGCCTAATACGATTGTGTTAGATGTCAAACTCCCATAGCATAAGATTTAATTATGGTATTATATTCATAAGTTTAATTTTTTGAACAAATAAATTTATTTATATATATATATAATAAAATCACAATACATGAATATGCATGAACTCCTAAAATTTATATAAAATTAATAACCTGAAATTTTGGAGAAATTTTTCATTTTTTGCCATCAATCTTAAACGGTTTTATCAATATATTCGAGAAGCATCGTTCGACAATAAAAATTGGAATCATCGATTTATTTTTCTTTGGACTAAGAAGATCAAAAATTGTGGCAACTCATCCTATAAAAATAAGGATAGACCAAGTCCAAAAACTAAGAACCGCAACCAAACCATTTATAAATTTAGGAACCCAGAACCGACCCGGAACCGACAGTCTGACTGTAAAGTCTAGCCCAGTGGAGCCCAGAAATAAAATAAAAATAAAAAATATAATATTGCATATTTTTTTAAAACTCCCCTTCCAAGGGAGTTCTGCGAATTTTGGCCGAAGAATGGGGAAGTTTTCCCCTATATCAGCTTCTGGAAGGGGGAAACTTATCCCCACTCTTACATTCAAAAAAAAAAAATCATGACTTCCATCTATCTTCCCCTTCTCAGATTTTGCAATCGCCTGAACTGAGGTAAGTCCAACCTTAACTCTTCGATTCAATTTCTTCTCGGTGCGCCACATTAATGGGTGTTGCCTTCCACAGTTCGGAAGACGTATCATGACCTTGGGTAGACCTTTTCCGGCGAGTTTAGAAGATAAGGAGTTTGAATGCATCAGTGTGCATCGAAAAGTAAGTCTCAACCTTCTCTTCTTTAATTTTGGTTCAAATCCCTACAAATCAATTCTAACGAGTATGAGTCTTCTAAATATTGAAGCGTTGGATTTAATTTGATATTGGTTATTATCAATTGAAAGTGAATGGACAAGATTTTCCGAAAACATCTTTTCAGATTTATTATAGACATTTTGGATTTATGGTGCTTTTGTTTAATCTGATTCATGCACCAACTGCTTTTATAAATCTTATGAATCTAGTCTTTCAACCAAGTTTGTTGTGGCCTTCATTGATAATGTCCTGATATATTCTAAGACCTTTGACGAGCCTATAGAGCATTTGGAAATTTTTCTACTGACTCTAAAGAAGTATCTGTTTTATGCAAAACGTGAAAAGTGCGACTTTTTGATGACCAAAGTGAAATTTCTTAGCCATGTTATTTCCCAAAATGGCATTTCAGTTGATCTAGCTAAGATTGAAGCCGTGTTAGATTGGAAGCCGCCCAGAAATGTTACTCGTGTACGCAGTTTCTTGGGTTTAGCTGGCTATTATCGACAGTTTGTGCAAAAATTTTCTTATGTTGCTATGCCTCTAACACAATTGACCAGAAAAGATGTGAAGTTTATTTGGAGTGAGAAGTGTCAAGCAGCTTTTGATGAACTCAAGCAAAGATTGACTACTGCCCCAGTGTTGGCAATACCTGAAGAAACTTTACCTTATGTAGTTTTTACTAATGCATCAGGAGTCAGTTTGGGTTGCGTTTTGATGCAGCGTGATAAAGTTATAGCTTATGCATCTCGACAATTAATGTCACATGAGCGTAATTACCATACTCACGGCTTGAAACTTGTGGTTATTATTTTCACCTTGAAGATTTGGCAGGGTTACTTGTATGATGTTAAATTCGAAGTATTTTTGGATCATAAGAGTTTAAAGTACTTCTCACAATGTGATTTAAATTTCAGATAACGCCGTTGGGTTTAGTATATGGAAAATTATGAGTTTACTTTATAATATCATCTTTGTAAGGCTAATGTTGTAGCTGATATCTTGAGTTGTTATTTTCAAAGATCTCTTTTCTTTCTTGTTTTGGATGATTGGAAGAGATGTCTTATTATTAGAGATTTTGAGCTACAGTACTATGACGATTGTCGTTTGGTTCAAGTTTAACTTAATAGCAACCCCTATACTTTTGTAACGTGTGAAAGACTTGCAAAGTTTGATGGTATGTTGAAAGAAAGATTTGAAATGATTCAAGCTGGTAAACAGTTTGACGGTTAGGAGACCAATTTTGATGGACTCCTATTCTTTAATAATGGAGTTATTGTCTCTCATGATCTGAATTTGAGGCAAGCTGTCTTAGCTGAGAGCCATAAATCCAGATTTGCCATTCATCCTAGCATTACAAAGATGTATCAAGATGTGAAACGTCAGTATTGGTGGGATGGAATGAAGCGTGATGTGGTTTCATATGTTAAGAGGTGTTTGATTTGTCAACAAATTAAGGCGGACCATCAGAGACCCGGTGAGTTGTTACAGCCTTTGCCTACACCAATGTGGAAATGGGATAGGATCACTATGGATTTCGTGACTGGTTTGCCTAGAACAGTAGAGAAATTCGACGCAGTTTGGGTGATCGTTGATAGATTGACGAAGTCTGCGCACTTTATTCCCATTCAAATGAATTATTCTCTTTCAGAGTTAAGCAAATTGTATATCGATAATATTGTTCGTCTGCATGACATTCCTTCTAATATTGTTTCAGACAGAGATCTGAGGTTCACTTCAAAATTTTGGAAAGCTCTGCAAAAAGAATTGGGTACCGAACTCAGTTTAAGTACTTCACATCATCCCCAGACTGATGGACAATCAGAAAGAACTATACAAATTCTCGAAGATATGTTGAGGTCTTGCATCCTGGATTTTGAAAAGAGTTGGTGTGATCATTTACTTCTAGTAGGGTTTGTTTATAATAACAGTTATCAGACGAGTATCGGAGTTTCACCTTATGAAGCCTTATATGGAAGGCCATGTCGATCAACGATATGTTGGGCTGAGGCCGAAGATCGTATTAAACCTAGAACTGTGATGATTCAGGAGACTACTGAAAAGATTCAAATAATCAAAGAAAGACTGAAAATTGTGCAAAGTCGTCAGAAAAGTTATGCAGACTTGTTACGAAAAGACATGGAATTTGAAGTTGGAGATTTTGTATTTTAAAATTCAGGCCAATAAAGGGTATAAGTCATTTTGGAGTTAAAGAAAAATTGGCTCCAAGATATATTGGTCCTTTTCAAATCATGGATAGAGTTGGTCCAGTGGTATATAGTCTATACTTACCACCGCAGTTAAACTATGTCCATGATGTTTTTCATGCCTCAATGTTGAGGAAGTATGTTTTTGATCCGTCGCATGTGACCTCTTATACTGAAGTGCCTATTCAAGAGAATACTACTTATGAGGAAGAGCCTGAAAGGATTATTGGTCGTGAAATTAAAGTTCTTTGCCATCGTGAAATACCTCTAGTTCAAGTTCAGTGGAAAAACCATAGTGAAGAAGAAGCTACTTGGGAAGTTGAATTAGACATGATGGCTAAATATCCCCATTTGTTTAATGGTACTCTTGAAATCGTTCTAAATTTCAGGGACGAAATTTCCTAGAGGGGGGGTGGTGTAAAGTCTAGCCCAATGGGGCCCAGAAATAAAATAAAAATAAATAATATAATATTGCATATTTTTTAAAACTCCCCTTCCAGGGGAGTTCTGCGGATTTTGGCCGAAGAATGGGGAAGTTTTCCCCTATATCAGCTTCTGGAAGGGGGAAACTTATCCCCACTCTTCCATTCAAAAAAAAAATCATGACTTCCATCTATCTTCCCCTTCTCAGATTTTGCAATCGCCTGAACTGAGGTAAGTCCAACCTTAACTCTTCGATTCAATTTCTTCTCAGTGCGCCACATTAATGGGTGTTGCCTTCCACAGTTCGAAAGACCGGCGAGTTTAGAAGATAAGGAGTTTGAATGCATCAGTGTGCATCGAAAAGTAAGTCTCAACCTTCTCTTCTTTAATTTTGGTTCAAATCCCTACAAATCGATTCTAACGAGTATGAGTCTTCTAAATATTGAAGCTTTGGATTTCATTTGATTATTAGAGGTTTTGAGCAGTGCAAGATTTCGTTACGGTATCGAAAGGAGAAATTATTAAAGGTATAAAAATCATATTTTTCTAACCCATTTACGTCTCTGTTCCTGGCACAAGAAAGAAGATTTTATATGGATTTTTGTGTGTTAAATTTCTTCATTTAAGTTGGATGGTTGAATTTCGTTTCTGCTCGTTGTGTTGGTCTGAATTTGAATTAAAATTACTTGCCATGTTTTCTTCGATTGAATTGCATTATGAGATTTCTATATAAGTTGTCATCGATGAAATACGTCGGGCAATGATGGATTTACACAAATTAAATCAGTGCTTGTGTGGGTATCTGGATGGCGAAATCACCAAAACCAGGGGGAAAAGGGATCTTTCTCTTCTTCTGGTTGCAGGCAGACCCCCAAATTGGACCATGGACTGTAAACTGGTTAAGATTGGGCTTAAGACCTAAGAGCAATGTCCAATATGAGTTGGGCCTTATTGGGCTGAAAATTAAGTATGTTTTGGGCCACTAAGTTGGTCTAAGTTGGATCTGTTTTAAATAATTTTGAGATTTAAGACTAACTCACAAAATTTTTCCTTACTCCAATTTAGGTACCCAAATATTGAAGTAAATTGGGGATTTGCAAAAAAATTGGATATTTTGAGCTATTGGGCTTGGATCAAGAGACTCACTTTAAGGTAGGGATTATTTTATTTATGCACTACATTTGCATATTATTATTATATTTAAATCATTCCTTTAAAAATTGAAATTTATATTCTAATGAAGCTTTCATTTTCAAACATTAGAATTCTTTAAATTATATTTTTACACATTTTATCCTATGAGGTGTGTTTGTCTGTTATTAAAAATTTGATGATAGGGGATTTCTTTAAAAATGTCTTTGGGTGCTAATCCCTAAAGTGAACATAGGTATTATGACAGTTGTATGTGTCGTGTCTTTGGGTTGCGAATCCCTAAACCTGATCAGGGTATTATTTGGCTTTTGCGATCGCCGAGTATCGCTTTTATTTCTTTAAATGCCTATGGCATAGTGTGCTCGGAGTCCGTGAGTGGCTCCATTTTCACTGTGACTTTAATTAGTACAACAAGGGCATACTTTGACTATATACCACGTATTAGTGGGTCGTTTTAAACACGTGCCCTTTTATACAATTTTCTTTCAAAAATTGAGATTTTATAAAATGTGATCCTAAATTTCTATACATACTTAATAAAAATCTTTCTTTCAAATCTGAAAATTTTAAATCTCTACTGAGTTTAGTCGACTCATCCCTTTAATAAAATTTTCTGGAAATTATCAGCAAGACTTCCAGATGCCAAGTCAAGATTAGTTCCAGCATAATTGTTTAATTCCTATCCTTTTATTAATTTTCCTCGAGAGACTTTTGTGAGGTATATTCATTTAATTGGGTGACGGTAAACATTAAATGTTTAATTTCTTTCCGCACAGTTTTCTTTTGTTTGGGTTATATTTATTTATTATCTGATGTCACTTTTGGACCTGTTAAGCCTATTCTATTCTGGGCCTTGCTTTAAATAATTAATTTTTCTCTTCCTCTGCTAGACATTAAAATTAAGTGAAATGGGTGTGATGGTCCGTCCTTTTTGAGTCAGATCGTTCCCTATTCTGTCTTGGATCCCTTATGGGTCGTGACACTGACCATATTAATAGGAGTGTATAATCTTACATTACTTGGCAGTAGAATTCGTCTCTTTACCTATTACAACACGTTTTGAGTTAATATCAAAAACAAAATTGTGTAGTTTCAACCCAAAACGGACGTTTTGTATTGAGAGAACTGTGAACGTGACAGAAACAGAGTTAAAGGCGTAATGGGGACGAGAATTTTGAGCTTGGTAGTGAAAAATAAACCAAAGCATAATCATGGTAATTGGGAAGGGTACAATGTGAGGCTCTTTCAACAGTTTTGACCAAGAAGAAGAAAGCAGGACATAAGAAGATTTGCCAGAAAAATTATTGTCTAGATGTGTTTTCAAAAACTGTTTCCAAAAAACAATTCTTCAAAACAATAAGCTTTCTAGAAACAGAAAAAAAAAAACAACTGCTATTAAAAAAAACAATTCTTCAAATAAAGTTAGGAACTAATCAAACTTTTTCTTTCCCGGAGAGAGAGGGTAGTAGTAGTAGATAAGAGTGATTCGTTAGGGGAAGAAGAAAGTCAATCTCACATTAGCTTGTAATCCGACAGAGACTTTGAAGATTGTAATATCTGTCATTTTTATATAAAAAAATTTTTAAATTATAATAATTAATTAGATTTATTGTTTGAAAAAAAAGGTTTTGGGAAAAACATCTTCTCCGTTAAAAAGTAGCTAGCAGAGTGCAATTTCCTCCGGCAAACCATTACTTCCCCAATTCACCCCATTTTCTTTCAAATGGTTTGCCTTCCGTCCGTTTCCCCATCCATCTCTCTCTCTCTCTCGGCGAATCAAGAAAAATTAAAACGAAATCACTCTTCCAGTGAAGGAAATTTGCCGCAGTAAGTTAGATCTCCTTCTACGCTGAAATTTTGATTTTTCTGCTTTGAAATCTGTTTTGATTCAAGGATTATTTGAAGGGATTTAGACTCAGTTTAGCAAGGAATTTTTAGTGCAAATTTAGAAGCTTTGTGAATGAAGATTGTCAAGTAAAGGTATAAAAATCTGATTTTTCTCCTTTCCAATAGGGATTATGTTTTAATAAATTTAATTAAAATGATGTTTAAGCATGCATGAATTTAAAACTCACGTTTTACAAATTTTCTTTCAGAAAAATGTATACAAAAAGACATGTGTTTGAAACCATCCACTAATATGTCTACATAATTAAAATAAGTCATTGTTGTACTAATTAAAAATTACAGTGAAAATAGAGTCACTTACGGACTCCAGGCACACCATGTCATAAGTATATAACAGAATAAAGACAATACTCGGCAATCGCAAAAGCTAAATAAATACCCTGATCAGGTTTAGGGATTTGAAACTCAATGACACAGCACATGCAGCTGTCCTGTTACCCATTTTAACAACAAACTAACAAACAAACAAACTCATTCTGGTCCTTTCATCACCTTCTATCATTATTCAAATAATAGAAAAAAATAACAATGAAAATTAAATAATTAATTATGAATTAATTATTTAATACACTCAATGTTTGAGGTGTTACCAACTGATACCATAAACTTTAAATTTTTTATTCTGACACCTTAATGTTTGAGGCATTACCAACTAACACTCTCTTCGTTGCTTCATCTGTTAAACGATTTGCGTGAGTTGCACATGAAATGAAATAAACGCAACAGACATTTGCACACTGTATACTGATTGTATGCGAAAGTGTTAATTTATGTGCTTTGGATATCTGTGTTTCATGTCTGTATATTCGCTTCTTATATCCACATTTCAATGTCCAGTCGTCCGCAAATAAAAATTGTTCTCTAGTTCGGGCAACCACAACACAACATTTTCTTAGGTATGAGCGTCCACATGTTAATACTTCAAATTTATATAAATAATTTATATTAATTGACGAAAATATTATTGAAGCTTAAAACTGTAGGTCCATTGGTTTCTTCATCACATTCTATCATTATTAAAATAATTAAAAAAATAAACAAAGAAGATTAAATAATTATTATTTAATACACTCGACAAATTTATTATTTTCTATTAGATAAAATAATTGAATTATTGATTATTCAATTGATTAAACAGAATGACAAAAGTTGTCATAATTCATATGTTTGTTAAATTTTATTAAATGAAATAATTAAATTATTGATTATTCAATTAATTTACAAATATAAAATAACTTTTGAAAATAATTTTTAAAATAGACTATATTAAATTTGAGTTAAATATTATAGTATCAAGTGTCGATCTATGGTAACAAATTGTTTTGATTTCTATAATGGTTTTGTTATGAATATGTCATTATAAAATCAATTCCAACTTAAATGGGAGATTAATTTTGCAATGGTGCGAATCTCCAACTAGTTCGGATTTAAAGATTTTCTCTAAATGACATAATGACTATTATGCAATTATTTTATTATAAATAGAGGTTCAATCTCATTAGCATAGGGTGATGAGAATATTTGAGATTGTATAATCCATTTTGAGAGAAAATTCGCAAGTCTTTCGTATCGGTCTTAGAGAATCGTTCTCTAAATCCAAATAGATCGTCTCATGTGTTGATAATACAATCTATCACATAAATTGAGTATGATCTTGTTGAGTTCATCACGCTCACACATGCTTATTTAAGATAAGAAAGGTTGACAGACAAGATAGAATGTTTCAAAGGTTGCGGAACTCATTATCAAATCTCTCCAACTTTGTACCCATATGAAGTTAGCTACAAAATTATAATTTCTTAACTTTTACATTAAATCTAAAATAAGATATTTTCATACATATAATTATTAATATATTATAACAACGATTCGATTTATGTTCATGTTAAATTGTTCTTCATTACATAAATTACACATGTTACCATTGTTATGAACATCAGTAATTCTAAGAGGAAACCTAAAAACCAACCAGCAGGACATAAAGAAGAATTACGAGAAACCTCATTGTCTAAATGTGTTTTCAAAAACCGTTCCCAAAAACACAGTTCTTCAAAACAACAAGCTTTCTAGAAACAGGAAGAAAAAATTCAACTGCTGTCGAACACTAGTTTCTCAAAGAACAACTTTTGAAAACAGTTTAGCTTTGAACAATACACAGAAAAGCAACTTTCTTTTTTGTTCCATAAGTAGTGAACAATAAACAGAAAAGATAGCAGGCTATAGAATGAATTCTGCAGTTAAAGCAAAAAAATGAGCAATTTATCTGTCACCGACAAGGAAGAATTCAAACTTTATCTGCATACAACGCCGGCCTCGGCAGCTCGACAAGGCTTGCTTTTTCGCCTGCTCCCATTGTGTCTAAATCCATCGGACTTGCTCAATTCATTCCCATTTTTCTCGTCGGCTGAGTCGACCTTATCTTTCGGCTGTGAATTTCTCTCTCTCTTTTTATTGTTTTGTTCTGCTCTTGAAATTCTAATCTCTTTGCTTGCCATGTCATTGGCTATTGCATTCTCAGCGGCGTCGTCGTCTTCCACCTTTTCAACTTCTTCTATCTCATCCTTCAACGGCTTCTCTGGCCTTCCCCTTCGTTTCTGCGACGGAATCTTTTCGTCCTCCGCGGTTTCACGATCATCATTATTAGTCACAGTTAATTTCTTTCCCTTTCCTCTTCCTTTAACCATGTTCTCACAACTTCAACAAACGATCACTCCTGTGGAAAGAGAAATATATTATAAAGCTTACAACATTTTTGGCAATTTTTTTTACATGGGCGGCGATAATGATTTCTAGAGAAAAACAAGTTAGAAAATTCAACGCTTAGAGTTCCCAAAAACATTCTAACAAGAGTTAGTTTTTATTTAGGAATCATCCATTAAAGAATATCCCGTGACAAGAATAGAACTTCTTTTGCGATTCTCTTATCCGCGAGGATTTTATTGCGAATATCACTAAGTTCAGATAGTTATTTGTATAAAAACAATGTTTACAAACTTACTTGCTCATTATTCCTATATATTTGAGGACTAATATGCACTTTACCCATAAACACATTATAAAGCCGCAATTTATATAATTGCAGAAATCAAAGTTTAAACAAATGATATCACAAATGATATGAAATCAGTTAATCATATATACGAGCTTGAGGATAGTTAACACTCACACTCCATACGGAGGGTAATCAAATGCCAAGTACCAAATGAAAAAACTAAAAGCCGCAAACGAAGAAGATGAAGTTTCCTCAGTGGTACTGGAAGTTTCACCAGAAGAAGTTGAAGTTAATTTAAAGACTAGGAGTTCCAGCCGTCTTGGGTTACTTGACTCCATCGTAATGAGATTATTTACGTGTACAAGTCTCTGAATAATGACTTATGAGATGATTTTAACATTCGTATTGTAAATGAGTCTATAGTTGTAAGTACTTAAAAACTACCTTTTTAGTTTAATTTTCTCTAACTAGAGAAAAATTGTTTTTCATCAATTGTTCAGGTTGAGTAGAGCTCTCTCCCTGTGGCTTCTTAACATTTAATATTGAATACAAATCGAAAACTAAAAACTGCAAACCGAGTTTGCATGAGAATTGTCAACATTATACCAAAATGGGTAAGGGAAGTCAAAAAACAATCTTAAAAGACAATTAATTTGCCTGCAAAAAGCTAAACTTAACAATTATTTGGCATTGACATCTTTGCTTCGAGGCAGGTTCTTCATTTTAGGCTACCGTAGAAGACGAGGCAAATCACATTTAGATACCGACTAAACTTAGCACAACTAGCTATCTTGAAAGACCCTTAAATTCAATCATGAGAAGAAGTTGCAAGAAGCCATTGTTTTTAGGTAAAGAGAAAATGTAAAGCAACATAGTGTTTTTGTACAAATGTGTGAAAGATGATAAAATCGCCAATTGCCAAATGCCAAAATAGAACATGATGAAGAAAATTTGAGGTTCTCTACTTTGAATTTATCGACAATGAAAATCACTCATTTGCATCGACTCCAGACTAATTGACAACCCAAGCCAGACAATGCCGTTTAACTTTCAATTCTTGGTTAAAATGTGTTATCAATCTAACTGTTTGATGGATTTATGGATTTCATATCAAGACTGGCTCTAATTCATTTGAGATGTCAAAAAAAGAGCCAATATAATGCATCCAAAGACAAGTAAAGTTCATATATAATTCTATCACTTGCATGCATTTGCTAGATTAGAGGAGCTAGAAGTTATGTTCTGATGATGATGGCACAACTACTAAGGAGTTTAATGAACCGATCAAAGTATCATTTGGACCTGTTATACGAGCTAGAGCTAAACAATTCAAGAAAGAACTCAATCATTTAATTCAGAAGCTTCAAAAAAAGGAGTTGAAAGTGGTCGAGGAACATCAAAGATTGGTCCACATAGTCAAAGTTAGTGAAAATGAGGAGCAAACATTAATGGAAGCGGTCAATCTCTTTAATCAAAGTGGTCATTTTCTTATAACAAGGTTCTTGCTTCAATATAAGCAACGGTTTGCAGTTCCATCAACATCATATTATAGCAAAATTAAGATACGGATTTCTCTTATTCTTGGAGGAATCTATATCATATTCAAAATGAAATTCAAACTAATTCAGGCTTCAAATGACTTTAGAAACATGGAAGAAGCTTTGTTATGGTCGTCAGTACAAATTACACAGGCATGAATCGCATAGTGAATTCATAAAGATAACACCCCTACAACTACGCAAAAATGTTATAGATGAGAAACAAGGCAAATTTCTCTGAACCAAAAGTCATCAAAGTTGAAGAACAGCACTACATCCGAAACCCAGATAAGCAGATCCATTAAAAAGCACTTCAAGAGTATTTGGAAAAAAAAATATATCCTAAGATTCTGATCAGACTATTGCAATAAATAAAAAATAGAAACAAAACAAACCTGATAGGAAACAGAGCAAGCATGCATATTTGGTATTGTTCTTCGAAACTGTTAGCGGAGTAGAAGAATCTCAGACAAACCAGAAACCCATCTGGGTATTTCTCTGCTCAGCAAATAAGCAAAAATGAAAACTTGATCGCTTTTGAGATGAAACGAAGAAGAAATATAAGAGACCCAGATCGCGAAACGCTGAGATTCATTAAGCTGAAAACCCAGTTGGTGAAGAAGCACCCTCTTTCCCCTCCCAAAAGAGATGCCCCACTTAAACAGAGAGAGAGAGAGAGAGAGAGAGAGGAGATACGTACATACAGTGTATCACGTGTGTACGAGAAACTGAAAATTAGTTGAACCTGGATTTACGAACCAAGCAGGAGAGTATATTGTATATGGTAAGCAAGTAGCCTCGTTCGTGTCCTTGACTCGGTCATAAAATTTCATGCAATCCAACTCATTCTTTGTACTCACTGGTCACTAGTTTTAAGATTTTTTGCATATTTTTCTAGTACAATGAGTCATTCCTGTCGTTATATCCCCTTTGTAACCTTACGCAACTTGAAAGAAAAGAAATTTATGAAAATTGTAGCACAATTACTAGTTCTATAATATAACTTACTCAGTTCTCTCAGTACAATATTAAATACTTTAAGTTAAAAGTTGTACATTTTTTTTATTTTTAGAGTTATCCCAAAACGTATTGTAAGAAATAGGGAGAGAAACCCTACTTATAAACTATATATTTTTTACTCTCTCAAGCGATGTGAGATTGTACACCCCCATTGATATAGATCAGATCTACACTTAGATCATTTCTGGCCTTCACAGGGCAAGCTGCTACAATTTTCCCCCCTTGAGAACCCAACGTCTTTGTCGGTCACACTTTTGGTTGAGATTTCGCTTTGATACCATTTGTAACGTCCTCCTAGTGCTCCCTGTACAATATCGTCCGCTTTGGGCTGAAGCCCGAACAGTTTTTGTTCTTGTGGTTAACCAAAAACATGTTATACTAGGTAGGAAGGGGAACCATGCTTATAAAATCATACATTTTTTACTCTTTCAAGAAATGTGGGATTGTGTACCCCCACTAATATGAGTCAAACTCACACCTGGGTCTTTTTTGACCTTCACAGGACAGGCTACCACATTCTAAATTGACAAATGAATCTTACTAAAAAAGGCGATCCTCGCGGACAATTTGGACAATGCAAAGATTGTGGCTCTCCTCAGGCAATTACACATCGTGTATGCATAAAGTACCGTTGCGATGTAAATCATGGACATTACTTCAATGAATACATTGTAACTAAATTAAATTTCCTAAATGTTGTACATTTTACGGGGTAAGCTCTAATGAATTTCTCCTTACCAATCAAAAAAACGTCTAGTACTTAAGGAGAAAGCTACAAAAATGTGGGGAGAGAAGGGAGCTAAATTTCTCTCCCCTTCTCGAGTCAAAATCCTCACATCGTGAATGCAACTACTTGTTCTGCGACGGATTTGATTTGCTTGGCGGCGCTGTAATCAAACTCGCCTCTATCGACTTGTTGGAGCCTCCTTCAGAAGTGGCCTTTGCATTGTCCAATTTTTCCGGCAATGTGGTGAAAGAAAGCAGCAACCTCCTCGATCCATGTCTGGTTTTGGGATGAATGAGGGTTGGAGAAGACATGGATGAGTGGACAATAAGAATGAAAGTAAAGAAGACAGCCAGAGCTCTTCCACTGGCTTTCATGGCGTCCTTTGATTTCAGCAATTTTCCAAATACTTTGGTGATTCAAAAGATGGAATCTTCAACCCTCTTCCTGCATGTATACACATATTTATAGGATACTACAATATCTACAAAAAGAGATCTAAATTAAAATTCATGGTTGAATGGAATTGGAAGGAGATGAGCATGTGATGAAGATGACTTTCTTTATGTGCTGTCCAACATTTTTTTAATAATATTTAACATGTGATAAATGTTACAGGAAACATGTGCAACTCAGAATTTTAACACAAATAACAATTAAAATTCCTTACTTGTTATCAGACAACAGCTAAACTTGGCTGGGTAATCTGCACTTTCTGCATCTCATCAGCCTCAAATTCAACTTGTGTTTTCTTTCACTTTCTTCTTTATTTGCACCTCTCCAATCTTCCCATGTGTTGTACTTTTTGACCAAATTGGATCTGACCCACGTGGAGTTTAGGTGGAGAATAATCTTAATATTTCATACAGGATAGATAATGTGAATTATACATAGAACGAATCAACAAGTACTAATATTTAAAAAATAGCAAAATACATCTTCAATTAAACCTGATATCTCTCTAACTTCATGAGATTTTGTAGAAACTATATAGATTTTTTGTTCAATTCAATAATAAATATATATATAAAAAGAAAAGAAGAAGAACATGAGTGTAGTTTCAAGGACATGTGGGAGGAAGATTCTCTCTCTAGAACATGGGATCAAAGTCAGCAAAAGTAGAAATCAATCTCTTAATATGAATAGTCAAACATTTGAAGTGTACACAAGAAAAGCTGATATTGGATGAGATTAGTACAAGGATTGGTTGAATATTTCCATTGAGAAGCAACTGCAAACACCAACTCTCAGTTTGACTCGAGAATTGAGAATTGAGGTTTTTCTTAAGTTCTATAAATACAAGTTAATCTTTGTGGAGAGCCTTCTCCCCTCACCCTCTCTCTATCTCTCTAAACTCTTAGAGAGAGAAACCCTCGAAGAGTTCGCTCAAGGAGAGAACACTATCTCTCCCCTCTTAAAAACAGAAACACAATTTTAGTTTAAACAGAATCAAACCTAAGAACTCATCAGCAACCCCAGCTCACAAGCTGAGTTACCCCTCAAATCTACAATTCTTAAAAAATTTAGATTTACTCCACTCAAAATGAAATCTAGCTTCTCTATGTTTTAACAAGGTTTAGCAGACTCAACAGGTTATAAAAATTCAAATTCAAATTCAAATTCAAATTCAATCCCTGCAAATGTCACATGCAAGCGTTCTCTCTCCATAGAACATAATTATATCCAAATAATGTCATTAAACAAACAATCAATTGGAGGCTCCAAATAATATCATCGCAAGGAAGATCCAAACCTGCTTCTCGTCTTGAAGATATAGCTTCTTTATCGCAATCCCACAAGGCACAATGTGCTTATAATAGCTTAAATTTGGATCAATATTGAATGCCAATCCATGGGAAGTAATCCAATTTGAAATTTTAACGCCAATGGCACCAACCTTCCTATCTTCAACCCAAACTCATGTTTTGCCTTATTGGCCAGGATTTGCTTTCACATTATATAAAGATGCAAGTTCAATCATGGTTAACTTGAGCTTCTCGACATAATTTCTTGCACCAAGTCCAGTATCCCTAAGGGAAATGATATAATATTGCTCTGACGAGGACCATGAAAGGCCATATCTCCTCTTTGGGAGATATCAAAATTTGGCGAAAGAACTAAAATGGGCAGAAAAAAATTAGCATAGAGAAAATAAAAGACGTATCCATCAACTTACAGCTTTATAAAACACTGAAGAGATGAAGGTGGAACAAAAAATGAGAGGGAGAAACTGAAATTCAATTTCATCAAGACTTGAAAGCAGTAAAGAAAGTGAAAAACTTGGGAATCTGACATTTTTAGAAAGAAAGCTGTCATTTTTACCTGCTACTCAATCTAACAGTCACTGTTTTCCCTTTTTCAACTACTTAAAATTCTAAGCATGCGTCACAAATTTTTTTAGGAAAACTATGAATAAGGTGAAGAATCAAAAAAATGGAATCAGGAAGGTGGTTCTGGTGTCGGGTTTAGGTACAAACAAAGGAAGAATAGATGCGGTCAGTTCTGGTTGTTGATGCCATCCTGCCTTCTCCATTGCTTAAAATTGAATTTCCGAAAGGAAAGACTTCGGTTGGTTTTGACCTTTTGGGTAATTTAATCTATCTTTTGGTAACTCTGTAAAGTTCATACAAATTTCCCACTAATTAGTTTATTATATATCCAACACTCCAATTAAACTTAATTCTGAAAATTGACCAAATGAACCAAATTTTACATTGATTTCAGCTTAATTTTTTGAGCAATATTAAAATGATAAGTCGTGACATTCGAATCTTAAGGTTTGGGCTTTATCATGTTACATCATTCAAAAGAACTAACATAGGATATAAGTAATTAAGACGCAATAGAATATAGTTTTACCTTAGTTTGGGAAAATGACAAATTTCTCCGATTTACTCGCATGCAACCAGGCTCTTCCTTTGCATTGCCACAGCAAAGTATAGACAAGAATAAAAATAAGTCAGCATAAACAAGAATAACACCTCCATGAAAGTTGCTCAACAAAAATGTAAAAAAAAATCTTAAGCTCCAACAAAAGGTGCACCAGAAAATAAAATAGGAAAATCTGGCCTTTCAAACCTGCAATGCCAAAAAAAGATTTCATCAACAGGTCAAACTAGGACATTAAAACCCAAGGATTTAAAATTAATTACAAATTGACGGAAAATAACACACAAGAGCAGCAGGCTTAAACTTGTGAGTCCCAAAGGGAAAAGATGCAGGTCTTGGCTTGTTTTCTCAAATTGTAGTCAGTGATTGAATTTATAATCTACTTTCAATGATCCAGTCTAAACTCTGAATCGAACAAACAAAAGTCTCAAAGAGGCCGCATCCCTAAAGGAAAAAGGAGACAACACAAAATTTAAAAGCCAATTATAATTTTTTTTCTTGTTGCAAAACATGTGAAAAAAAGTTGTGTCAAAAATATTGTCCAAAATTCTCCGTGCTATTGAAAACCTTACAACTTTTCTCTATCCAATAAATAAATAACTATACGGTAAACGCAGAGTAGAATCAAACTGCTGACACATTTTTTTAATTCTTAGAAGAAAAAAATTAATGTCCTTCTGGCAGTAGCGACTTCTTGGAAGTAGTTTCAAGAAGTTCAACCACATTTGGGTGGTCGTCATTAACTCCTAAACTGCTTGCTGAAACAGTCTAATTACAGAGCAGCTATATTTTTAGGAATAACTCATTAGCAAGTTACAAGATGACTCAAATCTTTAGAATCCAAATGAAGAAAATCAGCAACTGATTCTGACCAAGCCACAAGCTGAGGATTTTCTACTTCAGCTGACTGTGATACTTTTGTATAACAAGAATGCAATACCTAAAATCAAAGCATAAATAATCAAACTAAAAATTGAAATGATAAAAAGTCATCAACTTGGTTCTTACTTCCCAGGGAAGTAGGACACATCAATGTCTCCACATAAGAAACCCCCTTGATCTTCATTGTGGATGAGTATCATCATACACAAAATTTCACTTGAAAAAAAAGTGACTTCAGGATCAATTACACTTCAAAAATGCATTAAAAGTGTTGATACTGTATTTTTAAAAGACAATATTATAAGAACTAAGCCTCCACGTCAACGTCAAAATTCGTATCAAAGCCAAATATTAAAAACTCTCAGAACAACTGCGGAGAAGGGGGAAAAGACTCGTATACAGTATACTCATGATAGATCAAGGTAAAATAACCATCACGTTAACAGAAGGTAAAAATACATACAAGGTAATGCTTTTATCATTATTCACAACAGAGATATAGAAAAATCACTAGCGTAACTTAGATTTAAGCGTGGGTACAATATAGGACTTGGGATTCACCATCTACATTGAGCAACTTATATATCACAGTCGTCATATAAACTTTCTGGATAAAAAAAAAAAAATTCATTCGAGAGTTAAAAGAGATTTCATTCCAGCCAATCTAAATTAAAGTCTTGTTTCTAATTTATTTTTAAGAAGAAAGAAAGTTGTAGGAATGAAAAAAAACTCTTGTTCTGATCTGCTTCTCATCCCCTACGTTATCTAGTCTTCCCTAATGAGGAGTAAACAAGTACCATGAGCCTCGGTTACACGCAGAGAAATTAACTTAAATTCATGATATACATAATCGATACCTCTACAATTTAACTTCGAGTAATTCTTCATTCTTACGTGCACTTTCACTTATAAAATAAAGCAAGAACGAAACATTAACATTGAAAAACTGTCAACCACATATCAATTAAAGAAATCCAATAAATTATGAAATAATCCGGACCTCTCGCGGACGAATATCGGTCCTCGGATCACCAGGTAGCTCTCTGACGAAAGCTTGGTCCCAGTTCAAATCTTCAAGCCCCAATTTCACCATACGATGAACGCCACACGAAAATCATCGACACAATCATCGTGGCCATCGGTCTCCAGGCTCTGATTCTTCAAATGATTCAGCATTGAATCAACGGACACAGAAACTGCCGGATAGGTAGAGTCCATGGAAACTCCCCTACTACTGGAGCTGATGTTGCATGCAACAGACGACCTAGACCGGTGCTCGATAAGACTCATGCTGCAGAAACGGAAACTCCCGGCCAACCGGCGGGAACAGAGACGGTTAGCAGCCACTGCATTTTTTAGTGTTGTCCGGTTTGGTTAAGCTTTCGAAGAGATCTCGCGGAAAAGACCCGTATTATATTTTAGAAATATTTATAAGAGAAATTAACAAAAACAGATGACAAATTAACCGCTATACAATTTTTATTAATAATTTAAATATTAAATAATAAAAATAGAACGATATAAATATTATTGTTACCTATGGAAAGAAACAGTTAATAAATACAATGTTAAAACATACTCTCTGTATTTCTAGTTCTACTTTAGTTTACTTTAATTTTATGATAAAATCGTTATAATTGAAGCAATACTACTGTAAAAAAGATGTCGAGAAGATCTGGCTGTCTTCTCGTTGTTGAAAACAATTTTTACGTTTTCAATTTTCTAAAAACTCTGTCAAAGGTTGGCATGGCTCTTCCTGATATGTTGTCGTCGTCTAATTCTCATAACCATCTTCTCATTTTTTTTTCTTAATTCATCGTCGTCTTCTAATACTCATCATCAATGTCTCACTTTTTTGTAGAAAAATAATATTTTCTCTACAAAAAGTCATCTTTTCGTAGCATACTGCATAATATTTTACGTGCAAAAAAATAATATTTTAAATCTTTTTATTTGAAAAACAATGTTTCACCCTTGAATTATAATATTTTTTAACAAAAAATATAATTATAATATTAACTCTGTTTATTTTTTATAGTTTAATATTTAAACTATTTAATGATTTTCTTGTTATTTATCATAATGGTTGTGTTAATTTTCCTATTTATATTTTACCGCAAATATAAATATTTCTTACAAAATAAATGTAATGTAGCTGTCAACGGGAAGTATGATGATCCAGTTCCCACTTTTGATCCGGCTTCCCTCCAACCCTAACTGCATCCGTTGTTCATGTTCAATTGATCTCGCAGAATCAATCGTCTTTGTCCTCGTTGATGTCAAACCTTTTCTTCGCCTTGCATATTGTTAATTCCTGTATTTTACGAAAAACCTGTAGCAATTTTCATGCCCAGCTCTCAAGTTGGACGAGTTTCGATTGGGATCGGCATGGTTCGGTTCTTTGAATTGAGTTTTTCGGAGCTTGTGGCTTCTTCCGTTTCTGGATTCGGAGCATTTCCTGAGATTCGTTTGATGTTTGGTGGGTGATAGTTGTTTTCAAACTCGTGTGAACGGGAGAATACTTGCTTAGTTCTCGACGTGATCTGCTGTTCTGTTGCCGAGAGCATTTTTGGTTTTTTCTGGAAAAGTTTTGCAGTTTGGAGGAGTTACAATGAACTACGACCTCTCAGATAGCAGCGGTTAGCTTAGCTAATTATAAAGGCCATGTTTTTTTTATGATGCAGTCGTACTTTAGTAGTTTTCAGAAGGTTGACGTTGTTATTATTTCGGTTAACGATGTTTTTTAGCTACAACCAGGGTTTGATCAGCTGTGTCACTTAGCCTTTTTCCTCAATTACTTTGCAACTTTGCCATTATAAAGAGGGTCATCATATGAAAAAAAAAATGCATTCTTTCGTTAGTCCCCCATCCATTTATTTCTCTTCTACTTGCGATGTTTGAATTTCGAAAATGTTTGTCTGCGGGCACCTAACCTTTTCTTCTAATTTTGCCTATGCTCATCGAGATTTTAGTGGAAAAATAATGTCAACTGGAATTGAAGTTATAACTTGTGTGATGCCAATGATTTTATCATTTCCATGGCATTGATTCTGGAGACATGGAACTCTTTTATGCTAGAACCATTTGACCTCTCCTCCCGTGTGACTAGGAATGCTCAGTGACAACCTCTCAATTGACATGTACTTTCATCGATAATGTATGCATGTTCATGAGGTAATAGTGCTATATTTAGATTTCTCCTTGTCCCTAGCTCTGAAGGATTCAGATCAAAGTCCCTTAGATGATCAAACATTGACTATGATATTGAAAGAATCGAGCATAAATCATATAGGTTGAACTGCTCTGGTGAAACAAATAGAGCAGAGAATGAAAAATGAGGATTGACGAGAGGGAGGATGTAGAGATTTATTTTTTTCATTTTACTTGGGAACCTTATGATTTTATAAGGATACGAGGGTTTGATTCACTGCGTTAGGAAATTTGTGTTTGTATTACATGTTGAGGAAACAAAGATATTCTATTAAGATAGATCTTCAGTGGCACATGTAAAGATCTTTCAGGTGCTGTGATTGTGTTTAAGCCTCTTTATGTTGTTGCGAGTGTAACTGATTTCAGGGTGTTTATTTCAATTACTTTTTCAGTTGTTTGCTTTAATTGTAACAGAACGCTCGATACTTTAACAATTTCTAGTTTACATGCCAAGGAAACAAAATAATCTATTATGATAGATCTTCAGTGGCACGCGTGAAAATGTTTCAGGTGCTATGATTGTATTTAGGCCATTTTATTTTGTTATTAGTTGTAACTGATTTCAGGGTGTTTATTTTTAATTACCTTTTTTTACTTTGTTTTTTGCTTTAGTTGTAGGAGAACACAGCAAACTTAACTGATAAGAATGGATATGGTTGGGAAGATTGCCTAGATATGCAACTTCTTTGGCTATTTCATATAAGATATAGATAGATTAATCATCATTGTTACTCACTTTGCTTTCAAATTTGGGCATGTTTCCATTCAATCCACACTGGAATTATTGAAAAATGCATGATAAACTGTCATTCTCAGCCTTGAATTTGTCTCTTGATGGCTGATATTAAAGAAATAAACTGCAGGAACAGATGACGACCTTCCACCTCCACATCAAAATAGATTTCAAGGAGGGAGTCGTCCTGCTGGTAATGGAAGATCAGCAGTTGTCAGCTCAACTCCCTTACCTAGGTTGCAAGGTGATATGGAAACGAAAATTCACCTCATTGAGCAAGAAGCATATACTTCAGTACTCCGGGCTTTTAAAGCCCAGTCAGATGCAATTACATGGGTATATGTTTTAACTTACTTTCTCATTCTTTCTATTTGTATTGCAAGTAATAGATTATACTTTGTAGTCTTAGCATCCTTAATGCTAATGTTCATCAGGAGAAGGAAAGTCTAATAACAGAACTTAGAAAGGAGTTAAGAGTATCAGATGAAGAACACAGAGAACTTCTATCAAGGGTAAATGGCGACGATATAATCCACAGACTAAGGTTAACTATACTATGAAGTGATTAGCGTCTTTCATGATATGTGAATATTTCATTTGCTTTATTTAATATTTGTTGAGAAAGTGATTGATCTTAAATTTGCTTTTAGGGAATGGAGAAAGGAAAATGGGCCCCAGCATGGCATGCTTAACATTGTTAAATCCATTACTGATCCAGTACCCAGTCCCACAGTTTCAGCGTCACGAAAGAAACAGAAAGCTTCACAATCTGTTGCTTCCTTCTCTTTAGGTGCACCATCTTCTACATTGCCCCCAGCTCTGCAACCATCTTCTTCAGCTTTGAGACATGGTCCTCCTCCCGGAGCAAGGACCAAGAAGCCCAAATCAGTGAGTATATCTAGTGCTTCTTTTATTTAGAAAGTATATTCATTGCTGTGTTTTGAGCTATAATTTCTTTTTATACGTGGAGTAACATTTTTTTTTCCTTCTCCATGAAGGCCCTGCAGAAGAACCCTTTTACAGGTATTACAGGTAGAGCCCAGGTGAATCGGGCTTCTTTAGGAGCCTTTGCCGCAAATGAACCTGGTGAAGGAGCAACTAAGGATCCCTTTATTGGGAGAAAGGTTTGGACTAGATGGCCAGAAGACAACAACTTTTATGAGGCTGTTATAACTGACTATAACCCAGTTGAGGTGTTGTTCTTCCCTTTGGAGGATTTGTTCACCTCTATATTTTTCATGCAATTTTTTACTTTAATATATTTTCAGTTTCTTATTAAAAAATTGAATATTGATAGGGTCGACATGCTCTTGTCTATGATATGAACACAATAGATGAAACATGGGAATGGGTCAACCTGAAAGAGGTAAAATGATACTCTTGTCCGTTTCCATTATGTATAAATGTATTTTGCTTCTGGAGAGCCAGCAGCTTCTATTAGTGTTGGACCTTGAGTCAAATTGATAATTGATCGGTTGTCAGGATAAATGATGCATCTTTTCACATAATCCACATGAAAAGATAATATTTTGTTACAATAGAGGTAGAAATGATGTGCATTATTTGAAAATCAAAGTTTCAAAAGAAGACATGAATGAACTCATATGAAATGATTTGATGAGATATAGCCATTTGTCTTACTCGTGCACAATTAGATTTAGAGGATAATAATTGTTCATGAACTTTTTATATTTCACAAATGGTTTGGTGTTTAGTTATGAGATTAATATCAAATACAATCATTGAAACTAGGAACCTTTGCCTACTCTGTCGTCTTACTTATTTGTAGTTGTGTTTTAGATATAAACAACATATACTAGAGATTTGTATGCGATAAATATTATACTGTGTGAGAGTTTCACATTCATTTTCCGTACCCATATGCATGTATAATAATAAAAGTGGAAAGCTGAGTTCAGTGATTCAATTAGCCATGTCTAAACCTTCATTACAGAGCCGAACAATGATTATCGAACTAAATGAAATGTCACAGAGATTGGCATTCATTTGGTGCCATGCTTTTAGTTAGAATACTTCAGTTTTCAATGGCTAATATGCAGCTTGTGCTACTTTTATGTATGTGGCATTTGAATAAACAACCAGCCATACATAGGTGGGAAGTTTGGTGGCATCCTAATGGAATCTTTCCCATCAGTGATGCTCATTTATTTGATGGAACCTGTCTTAAGGTAGTTTTTCTGATTAATTATATATCTATTTAAATGCTAGATATCTCTTGAAGATATTAAGTGGGATGGTGAGGAAGGTGGACTTTCTCGTAGAGGCCACCCTGGACAGGGACGGGGAGGTAGGAAGTCCATGACACAAGGGGGATCGATTAGTGGTGCCGGAAGGGGTAGAGGAACTACAAAGGGTCAGGGTCAGGGTCAGTCCAAGAAAGGCTTCCCCGTGGCACATAATGGAATAGAGAAGAAGGCTAATGATGATATTGAGATCCTTCACACAGACACTCTAATTAAAGAGGTAGGCAAAGAAAACATTTTTTTCCTTTTCCTTTGTTGTATTTAGATTGATTACTAACATGCTAATTTCATTTTCCTCTACACGTGATCACTTATATAGGTGGAAAAAGTTTTTGGTGCTAGTAATCCAGATCTAATGGATGTGGAGAAAGCCAAGAAAGTACTGAAGGTAAGAAATATGAATGTTTATTTCAAGGAAAAAAACTGCATGATAAAAAATTGTAAAAATTGTAGAAAAATTGTAAAAGATTCATGGGAGGGGCAGACCCTTCGATGCCGCTCTCCTATTAAATGCTATAGAAAGAAACCTTTTAACTATTGTTATGCAACAATAATTAAGCATTTGATTGCTATAAACCAAGTAGTATTTCTCATTGTTTTCTCTTAAGATGGGTTTTTCTCATCTCTTATTTGTATTTTCTTTCTACCAACCTATATCGTTTCTTTTGAAAGAAAATTAAATAATTGAGCCTTTAATTTCCAGGAACATGAACAATCCCTCGTTGATGCAATTACAAGGCTTGAACATGCATCTGATGGCGAAAGCGGTAATAACTAATTACATAGGATCAATTTGTATGTTGTACATAATGCCTTATGTTGTACTCTTAACAAAATAGTTCTTCGAAAATGATTAGATATTACTGGTATTATGTAAAATTAGACAATTAATTATCTATATATTTGGCCGTATTTCCCATTTCTTGAAACATAATTTTTAGCTTTCTTATTGTATAAGTGGATCCTAGAGGGACACCAATTTTAATGATCATGCATTATACAACACTGCTTAGTTTCGTTCACCAATTTTAATGATCAAGCATTACGCAATGTGATTCAATTTAGAATTGTTACGCAATTGTATTTCTCAATTATATCCACCTTAATCTGAAACATGGTGGACGAAAAATCAAGAGTTGGAAAAGTCTGTGGAACCTAAGCCTTGATATGACTCCAAAAAGTGTACATTTCAATGGGTTTTGTGAGAAATTAAGGTCTTATTGGTCTTAGCAGTGAACATATATAATTTCTTTGAATTGGCTTCTAAACAGATGAGGGAGAACAGGCATTTTCACAAGGACAATCCATGGACCAAGAACAAGTTTGGAAGGTTGCAGAAGACACTGATGGTTGAAGTTCCGAAGGTGGGGAAAGGGACTTCTAGCTGACCATACCCCTAATTGTAAGATAAACTATGCTAATATAATGATTAGTCTAGTCTGTCCTAGGAGTTAATAGAATATCAATGTGTACATTTTTTGTATTTGTATATTGATAATGGCAGATCTTCTCTCTCCTTATCCTTTTTTCTAGTTTTTCTTTCAGAGAACGAGTGAATTTGCAACAAATTCTAATTTCCTGCACATTGCACACAAAATGAAGCCAGCAAAAGAGACAAATCTGTCTGAGAGGAGTTTCTTGTGGCTCAGCCAAAGTAAAACTCCATGAAAATGCTAGTAGCCCTACAAGGATGAGACAAATTCAAGAATGAGATTCACCATTTGAGCATCAAAATCAGGTCCTTCCATTTGAAAATGGCCGGCTCCTTCGATTAGATGCATTTCTACCCGTCCGACGCCACAACTCAACTTGTTCTTCAGTTGCTTCACGCTTGTGAACCCATCCCGAGTCCCCATCACGAAAAGTTTAGGCTTTGGGTAGTCCAAAATAGCCTTGTGATGTCTCCCAAAGAGAATAGAGGCAGCCATTCCAAAAGGGTATCCTAAACTCACATACCCCACAACCTCTTCTATTTGACCAACCGAAGGGCCAGAAATTGGGGCTCCTGTAATAACAAAATTACCCAAAAAGACATTTACTTTGTTGATAAGATCTATGAATAAAGAGAATAACCAATCACTATCAAACAGATGGATGAACTTACACAAAGCTATTACAATAACATAAGAATGATATCTATTAACCAATCCAACAACGCCTAAAAATAACAAAAACAAGAAGTTCTAACCAAAGAACTCAGAAAACTTTAATGACCCTTCTCTATTTCTATTAATCTAAACAAGTTTCAGGTATGAGCATTGAGCTGAGCTCTAAAGGTAGCATAACTACGGTGTATTAGACCCGGCAAAATCGAATGATAGGCAGAGCATAGCATCATTAACAAACGAAAAACTGTCGAAAAATACTCTAAATCATAGGATCGTTGAAACCTCGTTAACGATCTCTCGTTAACAATCTCTACCAAAATCCTTTTCCTTCTGAGCTCATTAGTTCAATATGATGCATTAATTTTACTTCCTAAAGTTAAAACTCCATGAAAATCGAACAAACAATAAGGAGTAACTCAAATCGAAATGAAGAAAAGAGAACGAAAAGAGGCAACAGAGGCAGCTAAATATGTAGTAATAAGAAGATCTTCTTTGCTATTTATCTAGTTAGCAACAAAAATACTTTCCTTTCTGCGGTATATAGTAGAACAAGTTTCTTAAGCAGCTTCATTTCAAGCAAGCAAATCAACAGAGCACTTTCCACTCTCCAATCTTTATTCATCTAAAAAGCTTGTAAAAGACCCAACTCCTCCAGAATTCATGTCCAAGGCTTTTAAGTAAGTAAGGATAAAGATTGGCGGCCTCACACCATTAGTCACTCTTTCTTTAAAGGGAGATTGTATTAGAAAGGAGAAAAAGGCACTAAAAAGGTCATCTGAGGAAAGGCAACATAGAAGATATTAGAGAGAGAGAAAGAAATTGTATTCAAAAAGAGAAAAAAAGAGCACAAAAAAGTAAAAATCCATCTGAAGAAAAGATATCATCTCGCAGTTACAACCCATTCATGACTAAAGGAGCAAGAAATAGGGAAATTTTTTGATCAATTAGCAATGTTTGAAGTATATCAACGGTGGCAACATGAACACGAGGGTATGAAAAATGTTATCATTTTGTCCCAAACAGCAATAAAAAGTCTCAAAAAATCAAGAGTACCGTTCTAACCAAATTGTGCAAAAATACACCAAGAATCAAACCTAAAAGACTGGTATATGACCAAATTGTTGGGAGACAAACAAATCAAAATTCTTTTGAATAACCAGATAATCTTCCCTACATGCAGAAATATGAAGCATCTTTTGCTACTGTTACAGCTAATAATCCAGTGTTTTACTCCCAAAAGAAACTTAATCTGAGAACATCTAAATATTCAAAAAGCCATTTCATAGATCTGCAAAAATCATCTAATATCAAAAGTCAAACAAAAAGCAACAACAATTCACTTGGAGCAATAAAGGAAAGACCACAGTACCTGCAGAAGAACCCACCACGACGATTCTATCAACAGACGGATTCTCACAAACCCACTTACACACAGCAACATCCTTAATCTCCGCAAATCCAGTGATAGAAGCCCTTCCCGAAGACTTCCCAGAACCTCTCATGTCAAATGTCACAGCTCTGCAACCTCTCTCAGCCAATCCAGTCGCCATTCCTCTCAGAGACCTTGGCAACCACCTAAGATTGTGTACGGATGGACCAGAACCACCGCGAGATCCTCCTGAATCGCCTCCCCCGGTGGTTTGAAAAATCTCACGTGGAGCTTGAGTCCATCGCTGGTCTAGACTTTGCAGGACTCGACGGGGCAGTCCGACATTAGGAAGAAGAAGCGTCGTTGATTGAAGGGCTTTCTCGAATCAAAAAAGTAAGAGAACTCCTAGAGATAAAGAAGATGAAAGGTGTCCTTCCTCTTGTAGACGACGGACCCATGGCAGACCAAATGTTGGTATTGGCCATTTTCATTCCCTTAAATACTCTCTCTATCTCTCTAAAATTAGTAAATTTAAATAAAAATATTAAACTGTGGTTCTTGTTCTTCATCGTATCTACAGGCTTCTCCACCATCCAAGATTAATCTTTTCGGGTGCTCAAGTATGAAAAATTTTCAATTTCAGAGTCTTATCAAGTAAAGATCTTTCAACAAGTATGCTTTCAAGGTGAAAATAACTTTCTATAGATTGAACGAGTGATCTCATTCATATCAAGCAGAAGCTATTATTACCTCAATCAATATTGGTTGGCAATTTCTCCATACAAAATACCTCAAATTTATTAGATATACTTAATTAATCTCTTTATTTGACAGGATTTCTTGAAAACAGAGCAAGAAACAAGAATTATCTAACCAGAAGTATCTTCAAACCCAGCAAACTTTCTTTTTCTTCTACTTCATTTTACACTTTCAGCACAGATGAAGAAGAAGATGATGATGATGATGATGATGTCCAGCACCCTGGCATGCCACCTAAAAGTATTTCCGGTGGTAATTTGAATTGTTGGTATATGACAAAAACACGAAATTGTTTTCCAATGATAGGTAACAAGAGAGAAATCTGTCTCATATGCATATGATGGGGAGGATGAGCAGGCATGATCTATATTTACAGCATCTTGGCCTCCAACCCTCCTACTGATCTCAAGTTTATCATCTGCTACATAAAAAAAAATGATGAAATCAAATGAAAGAACTCCCATATATTTAGAAAGCATCCTCCAACAATGAAACTTCAAGATCCTTCAATGAAGGCCCACGGATTACTATGGCAATCATAGTAATTGTCCTCAAAAGCCAAAAATTGAGCTCTAACTGTTGATTCAAAAAGTGGAAATCCTACCTCAGAACTCCAAAACAGCCATATCAACCTTTGTCATCTTCAAATTGCCGCAAATTCTTTCCACGTTGAAAACATAATGCGATATCTGGTACTGGATCTATGTTCTCTGCAGGCTATTGAAGATGAAACATAAATTCCACAGCGAAAGGTATGAACAAATCCAAAAACAAATTGTGATGAAAATCTATTTTACCTGCCACAGTTTCAATAAATGCCATAACAAAAAATCAATTATCATTACCACGCAAAATAGTTTGCCTGCCCATGATCCACATGAGAGGTACCTGATGAGCAAAGTTGACATAAGAACCTCTAGAATTTTCTTCTTCTTTTTGTTCGATAAGAATAAAGTGCGGTCCGATAAAAGAAGTAAACACTTGTCCCACGTAAAGGATAAACTATGTCATAGCTATTGCAAGAAGGTAATTAATAAAATAGAGATTCCTTCCAATATTGAATACTTTCTCCAATTTATAGACATCAAGCACAATTATTGTCCTCTGTTAATCAATTTTACACCTTTATAGAATATTTATCCCGAAATTGCTGAAGATTTGAATAGCATACCTTGAGAGTCGTTCAAGAAGATTTTGATCAGAGGTTTTCATGGCACAGTCATAAACAATCACCGTTCGTTTTGCAACGTCGTGCCAATCATACAGTTTCTTCATCTAGAACAAAATATAAATACAATTAAAAAATTTCTCAAATTCATAAATATGTCATTGTTACAGCTCTTCAAAGAATACACACACGATTGTGCATTTCTTGTGGGTCAATTTTAGGAAGGATAGATATTGCTTTTTTGATTGCTCGAACCATGTCGCTAGGGTTAGGTTCTGCAAGTACTATCATATCCTCTGGTAGAACCTGTTGGCAGAGAAGAGCTTAAATAAGCTTTATTATAACAACAGAAGTTTTGCAGGAAAGTTAATACCCTTTAAAAACACTTCATTTAATAACTACTACTGTAACATCGAGCAGATCAGAGCAAATAAGACAATTCACAATGTGCATACCTCCGGAACACCACCTACACGTGTACTGACAGTTAATAACCCACAACTAGCAGCTTCTAGTATGGCTATGCAAAAAGCTTCAGTTAAAGAGCTGCCAAAAGAATAATAAATTATTATAGAAAAAAAAACTTTTAAAATTCTTATACTGAGAACTGCCAATATAAAAATTGAGAGACAGAAAAATAAAGAGAGAATTATAGTATGAAAGAAAGAATGAGAGAGCACGATAGAACGATATTGAGATAATTAAAATGAAAATGAAAGCATAACATAGACAGAGAAAAGGAGAAAGAGAGTTTATGTCTATGAGGTCATCATTTTGTAATGAAAGATTTTCATAAGTGGAGAATTTAAGTGGGCGTCCACTTGATCATCAGCTCATCATAGACTTCTCCGAGAAAACCACATAAAAAAGGATGAACCAAATTACTGGCACCAACAATTTCTCGCTTTGCCTTATTCTGTATATTCTTCAAATTACAGATAATCTTGATAATTCGTTTCCATTTCTAAATGCTGGTGCCAATCCCTTCCCAACTAAAGATACTTCAATTTCCCTAAAATGTTAAACTTCTAGCAGAGTTATTTAAATTGTAAATGAGGCTGAAAAAAAAAAAAGATGATACTCTCTTATGAAACATGATTTTCTAAGCAAAAAAATCCAGAATATGTACCTGTTTAGGAATATGTGGCCAGAAACTAGAACAGACCTAACTTTAGCATGTGGGACAGCACCCAACATCTCAACTCGATCTTGGAGAAAATGTTTTTCTCTCATTTCTTCCACCCTCACACGTTTAGGTCCATCTCCTCCAACAATGAAGCGAACCTTAAACAAATTAAATAATATGTTAAACTTAAATACTCCAAATGCATTACATTTTCAGAAAGAAAATGACTAGTTGAAACTTAAGCGTAAAATACAATCAATTCGATGAAATATCAGGTAGCCATAAAACTTAAAAATAAAATTTAATATGCTACCATTTTTGTGAGAACAATGTGCAGTAAATCTTATGTGAAGAGGTAATTATAATATATAAAGGTCCAAATCTATAGGATTTAAAATTTCATATTAATGCAGCTCGTGCAACTGACATTGGGATGTATGCGGCATACTTCCGGAATGATTTCTACAAGCAAATCAGCTCCCTTCCGATAAACCAGTCTACTTATAACAACAATAACAATGTCATCTCCACTGGGTCGATGCAAGGCAGGCTTGAACATAGATGTGTCAACCGCATTTGGTATAACAAAAACCTTTTTGGGTGGCAGACCTGATCTTAGGACAGTGTTTTCCTTGCTTGTATGTGAAACACAAATAGCCTCAGTAACATCTGCTAAAGTAAACTGCAAAACCTTGTTCATGTGGATACTTCCAGCATCGGCAAATCCGTAAAGAGAATGGTCAGTAAATACGACCTTATATCCCATTGTTCTTGCATGCATCAGTGCTTCGTGACAAAGGGTTGAAAAGGCTTGATGGCCGTGCACCAATGTGATATTTTCTCGAACGAGAATGGTCCTTGTAATTGGAAGTGTTCCATAGAAAGTTGGCAGTGTGTTCTGCATAAGAAATGGCTTCCAAGGCACATAGTAGACTTTAAGGCCTCCTGTCATGTACCGAACTCCAGAACGATTTCCATAAGCATGAGTCATCACAACCACCTGAGCAACCAGACAATCAAAATTTATGTGGTATTTGAAGGTTTAATTCGTTTTTTCAACCTAAGATAAGATATGCTATACACACTGATCGGGTGGGGGAGGGGGCTTTGCCCCGAATACCGTTGCACCCCAACAGGCCACAAGCAAAAATCTATCTATTTGCCCTTTCCCTCAACAACAAAAAATAGCTAAAATCATATTTCTACTTACATAAGTAAGGGAGAAAGGTATATGCAGACAATCTTCTAATGCTAGTATATTACTTTAAACTAAAAAACAAAACAACATTGAACCGTGACAATTTAACACAGCTATGGATAATTAGTAGGGTCTGAGAAAAAAAAAGTACATTATAAACATGATTTTCTTTATAATTTATCGGAGACTTGAACTGATAGGTACCATTTTACCTTGTGGCCAAGTTTCAGCAGACATTGTGAGAGATAATATATGTGATTTTCAACGCCACCAAAGTTAGGGTAGAAGAAATCAGAAACCATAAGAATTCTATGTCTTATTGGATCTTCCATCAAGTTCTCCAGAAATATCTGACATTGCAATCAGAGACAGTGAGTGCAATTCTTCAATGAAAAAGGGGATAAGGATGGGATTACAGCATAAATTTGGGACGTTTACCAGCTCAATATAAGAAATTCTTTAAAAAAAACATAGGATTTTGGTGGAAGAAGAGTGGGGGGAACTTGTGAGAAATAAATTAAAGTAGAAAGTAAATTAAATATTACAATTATCCAAATAAAGTATACCTCACAAAAATATATTTCAAGGGAGAATACTAAAATATAAATAAAATTCTGCCGGATCTAAACTTGACTTGGCAACTGGAAATCTAACTAGTAAAATAATCATGAAATGTGTCATTGAGGCGAATTGACTAAACTCAATAGGAATTTTATAATTTTAATTAAAAATGATGTTTAATCATCCATGAATTTAAAACTCACATTTTATAAATTCCTTTCAGAAAAAAATGTACATAGGACTTGTGTTTGAAATCACCCACTAATATGTGGTACATAATTAAAATAAGTCTCTGTTGTACTATTGAAAAATCACAATGAAAATAAAGTCTCTCACGGACTCCGGACATATCATGCCATAGAAACATAACAGAATAAAAGCAATGTTCGACGATCACAAAAGCCAAATAATACACTGATCAGGTTTAGGAATTTGAAATCCAAGGACACGACACAGACAACTGTCCTATTACTCATTTTAACAACAAACAAACACATTCCGTAAGGTAGAATGTGTGAAAATAAAACAGACCCCAAACCGGGTTGATCAAACTCAATTCGCACGATCAAGTTGATCTAGAAATATTTAAATGCATGCTTAATTAAAACGTGTATAGTGAAAATAAAATATAATATAAAAACATGATGGCCATAAAATGAACGCGTCGTTTTAATATGAGATAAATCTCAAAATATTCACTTTAAAAAAAAAAAAAGAATTATGCAATGCAGTACATAAAATAAATCTCTACCTCAAAGTGATCTTACACCGATTAAAGCCTAAAAGTCTGAAAATCTAAATCCAACTTTCCACAAATTTTTAATTAAGGTGAGTACCTATCCAAAAATTAAGACATTAATTTTTTAGTCAATTTGTTATACCTTAAATTCCCAAATTTTTACTTAAATTTAATCTAATTTAATTGGACGAAAGTTTACCAAAAATCTGGCCAAACAGTCCTATGGCCCAAAAATAAGTCCAAAATAGGTTCAATATAAATTCAGAATCGAGGCCCACTAGTCTGGTCTACATTTCACAGACCAGACCAAGGCCCAAAATCGAATTTCGTTCACAGCCCAACTGCAGACCAAGCCCAAGCGATTACCTGGCCCGCAGTCCACACATGACTCGGGACTATGGCTGAGGCTCGCGGACGAGGACAGATTCGCCCGATGCCATCTCCATCGCAGCTGCAAACTCATCTCTCGACCAGTCGCCTCATTTGGCCGACGATGGAAGGGGCGAACACCGCGGTTCAGCGTTTGCTGAGTCGCGTTTCAGCATTACAAAGCTGACGTTAACCGAGCGATTAAATCGTTGGTTTCGTCCAAAATTCCGGCCAACAATAAATCCAAAATTTCAACCAGAAAACTCTCAATTCAACAATTGGAATCCAACTCTCCAACATTCCAGAACAATACCAGTAAACAAAGTCGAAAACGGAATGGAAAGAATGGATTTTTACCTCTCACGCTCCCTTATTTTCCAACTACGGGAGTTCCGATTACGACCGTGAAATCCAACGCTGCTTCCCACAGAAATCGCACAAATGCCTTCCAACAGAGAGTCGGATCGGAAATCAAAACTTCAACAAAAATCTTGGAATTTCAGAGTGAAGAAATTGGGCTTACCGTGACGATAGCCCGTCACAAGTCTTCGCTCCGATTTGTCGAGTGCAGAGAGAGATATGATTGTCGAGAGGCAAGGCTTGGAAGTAAATTTTGAAGACTTGCCGAATTGATTATTGCTCTAGAGGAGGAGGATTCAAGCACAAAATCGCTAGGGAAGAAATGGATTCGGCTATTGCTGAAAAGGGGGAGAAACGGGGAATGGGAGGTCCAACGTTACCGCCAAACTGTTATGGTAATGAACAGAAAATAAGCAAGAAGAAGTAACTGTATTGATATTCCAGTGAGAAACAGAGTTACAGAAGAAGAAGAAGAAGAAGAAGAAGAAGAGAGTCCAGAGAAGAGAAAGAGGAAAAATATCAGAAAAATAACAAAAGCTTCCCTTCATCGACGCATTCTCTGCTTCTCTCTCCTCTTTTTATCTGCCCATTACCCCTTCCCCAATTTAATGCCACGTAAGCATAAGGAACTCCACGTTGGCAGTCCACGTGTACTTGTATACAATATTTGAAGTGTAATTGTAGGGTCGGGAATGGTTCGGATCGGTTTGTTCTGTCCGGTTCGGGTTTGGTTTATAAGATGGCGTGCACCCTTTGAAATGACTTTCCCTTAATTTCAGGTGTCTCAAAATATGGATGCACAACTGCGCTTTCTCGTATAATATTTTCTATTTCTGGGGTGGATTTGAATTTTCCCATTACTACTTTTTTAAATATCTTAAAATTTAGGACTAAAAGACAATAAAACAATGGAAAATTAACAAAATAATTCCTGAACTATGAGATCGGTGACAAGGCAATCACTAAACAATTTTCACTAACAAATAAAAAACTGAATTGTGGAAAATAAAATGAGCAAATATCGTTGTCATGTTTTTAATTAAAATTTTCAATTTTTTTTCGCAACGAATAGATTAAGGGTTCACTTTTTGCAACGGAATACTCATTTCCATTGCAGAAATAATCGTTTTCCTATATGAAAAGAATATTTTTCCACTACGGGAAGAATCATTATCCGCAGCGAAAACGAGTCTTTTCTCTACGGAAAACACTCTTGCTACTCCATTCGCTGAATTCTTTGTCGTTCTTCAGTATAACAGACAATGAATTTCCCGGCAAGTTTTCTCAGTGGATTAGAAACATATCTAGTTTAGAGTACATTGATTTTTCAACAAACAGTTTAACCGAAAATCTTCTATTTTCATTGGGTGACCTCAGATTATTGAACTATTTGAGTTTATCGAGTAACAAATTGTCTGGATTTATTCTAGCATCACTGATGAACTACAAAAACATGTCGATAATCAAGCTTAATAAGATTCAAAATTGTTCTTGTATCTAGCCACAATTATTTTACCAGAATGATACCAAAATCGTTTTCGAAACTGAATAAAAGATATTGAAATTAGAATTCAACAAATTCAGCCGAAAGACACCCAAAGAGCTAGGAAAATTGAAAAGTTTTCTCGTTTTTTAACCTTTCTTTCAACAGGTTAACGAAAAACGTGACAACAATGTTTACGCTGTTCATTTCTCATATTTCAGTGATTTATTCGTTGACGAAAATTGTTTAAAGTTTGTCTTGTCGCTCATCTGATAATTCAACGGTTATTTTGTTAATTTCCCTAAACTAATAATACAAGTTTATTAGTACAACTTAGCCTTGGTGTATGGGTTTCAATTATAAGAATTATGAATAATTTCATATGATTAAGCAACTAATCTCTTAGATTTATAGGCTTCCTAAAATCTAACTCCAAAAAAAAAAACTAAGTATTTAAATACTAAAAAAAAATCAAGTGATTTGCACTCCAAATAGCCTCAAGCCCTTCTCTTCAACGCAAGCTGGAATGGAGTACATCCCATTGAAAACATTTTCCTTCTCTTTCCCATCCACTTTGAATCTGAGAAAATTCCCCAATTGCAGCTCCAACTCCACGTTCTTCTTCTCGCTGCACATTTTCTCGCCGTCCAGACAGGTTTCAGCTCCAGTTTCTCTCTCTTTGCTGTAAACCACGTCGATCAAGCAGAAGGAGACGCCATTTTCTTCACTGTTTTCGCCTCCTTCGCACGAATAAAATGAAATAACGTCATTCTCCTTGAGCTTCTTCTCCTTCACGAACCTGTTCCAGCCCCTTGTGAACACGAAGCTCTGGCTGCTTTTCCAATAACAGTATCTAAATTTCCAGATCTTCATCGACTTATCGTAGAAAATTAGCTCGACGTCGTTTTCGCTGATGAACGGGAAATATTTCGTCGCGTTTTTCTTCGGAATTACGAGCCTGTTAAGCTTGCCAACGTCACTCGGCGTCAACTCCTTCTGAAAAAGTTGGATTTTTGAGCATTTGCGGTCGCGTAAATTCACTGATCTTTGCTTGGAACCCAATCCAATCTCTTCACTTCGAGGCTCCTCCTTCAGAAATGCATCAAACTTTGACGAATAAGAGCCATCTCTGATCATTTTCAGCACGTCGTCTTTGCTGAATTGGTTTTGAAAACTCGGCTCCTTTATGCTGTAATCGTTCCAAGGAAAATTCCGGTGGGAGTCGATTCCGTTTCGGAGCTTTATGGCTGCGCTATCGTAGGCCATCGCCGCCTCTTTCTCGGACTTAAACGTTCCGAGCCAAATTCTCTGATGGTTCGCATAAATCTGTGCCCCCCAATGCCCGTTTTGCTGCATAACGACGCCTTTGAATTTCCCGAACGGTTCGCAATTTTCGTGTCGGGGCCGTTTGCCCGGCGGAGTAGCAAAACACGCATTTTCAGAACGTAAAAACTCTCCGACTTTCCGGCTCGTTTTGTAATCTGGAATCGCCATTGCAGAAGCTTCCTTATCTTCTTCTTCTTCTTCTTCTTCATGGCCCATATTTATAAGAAAATCCAGTCAGAAGCAGCAGAAAACAATGGAGGACATCGGGAAAACTAAAAGGAAAGTGATGTTGGAAAAGGGTTTCGAAGAAAATGGCAAAGAAACGAAATATCCAGGGAGAAATTGAAGGAGAGAATCAGGGAAATCAGAGATTCTATGTTGTATTAACATGTTCTTCAGTTTCTGGACAGATTTTAAATTTAAAAATAAAAAAAAACTAAACTAAATTAGTTGCTCTTAAACAAATTTAAGTTAACATAATCCAAATTACGCACTCGTCAATTAAGTTATAACAATTGTCTTAATTTAGCCTAATTTATTTCGTTAATCAAACTTTTTTAAAAAACTAAATTTTAATTTAATTTAATTTCGTTTTTGGGAAAAAATGAGTTATTTTTGGTAAAATTATGCGAAGCAGGTTACTCTGATTAGGTCAATTTCCTGATTGCCAACTGAGTCTAGCTGTTGTCATGTTTTGTGATAACCATTTGGGTTTGGTTTTTTTTTTAATGTTATTATATTTCACTGTTGAGATTAAGTTGGATGATTAAGGAAGTTAATCACGTATTATGGATCATTTGTTGACAAGCTTTTCTGATTTATACTCCAATATATTATTTAAGGAAGTTAATGAAACAACCACTGTACTATAATATCAATGATAAGTCAACTACTAAACAATTTTCGCTAATAACTTAAAGAATGAACTATAAAAAATGAACAGAGCAAATACGAAGGATTTAATTCTCTATCAGACACCTTGGCTTGTCTATTTGTTTGGGGATAGTACGCAGTTGCAATTTTATGATGAACTCCGTATTTGGTTAGAAGATTTTTGAATTGCTTGTTGTGTCGTTGCTTATGATTGCGCTCGGAGTTCTAAATTGTGTAAAAATGTTCTTGTTCGGGAATTGGACAACCACCTTATCGTCGTGTGATGGTAGTGTTGTAGCTTCCACTCATTTGGATACATAATCAACAACAGCCAAAATATACCGATTTTCAAACCACAAAGGAAACATACCCATAAAATCTATCCTCGACCCGAACATTGAACAGTTCAACTTCAAGAATTCACTCGCTGTTTTTCTCAAAATCGTCTCATAGTAAAACTAGGAGACGTCATGTGTGAAAAACATGACTGCATTAACGACAATCATAACAATAAATACTTAATTGCTTATTGCCTAACACTCTTAAGTTCGGGGGCATATTTGCCTTAAAAAAAACGAAGGTTTAGTTGTTCTTCGTCAGTACGTTTAAGAGTTAATATGTAATTTACCCTCTAAACATGAATAATATATTATGATTATTTTAAAATGGATTAATAATATTGTGAAATTACGAATTTACCCTTCTTATAATAAAAACCCTAGATGTCTCTTCGTAAACTAAAATCATTGGCGAACAATATATGTTATTGTCCGTATCGAATCAAAAAAATGCAATTTGCAACTCGGGAAACCTAGAGCTGACTGCAGATTCACTTTGGATGAGTTGTATGGGCGATTGCCGAGAAGGAGAGAGAGAGAGAGAGAGAGTCGAAGTGCCCCCCCTCATTGGAATGTTCATTCCCAGCTATTACTCTTATTTGAAGTGAAGAACAGCTCCTTTTAACAATGGCTGCCAAAGGTTTTCTTTTTGTTGATTCCAATTTATTGTTTATGTGTTTTCCAGCATCGTTTATAGCATTTCTATTTCGTGTAATATCGTCGGTGTTTGCTCTTATTGCCCTTTGGTAATCTCAGTGAAGGGCTTGAACCGGAGAATCAACCGGGAAAAGGAGGGAAAACATATTGAAAGTGTTAAATCTTCGGCTTCTCGTAGTGAGGCGAAAGAGCATGTGGAGCAATTGCAAAGACTTCAACAAAAGGTAGAGTTTTTCAGTTTATATACATGTGGATAGCTTTCTCTCATATATTTCTTTTGTGGATGCTCGAACAAAGTGGTTCGAGATACCATTTTTTTAGTTTACAATCACGACAGAGAAAAGTACCGCTAAAATGTTCATGTTGGAGCTCATTGAAATTTATTACCCGTGCTACTTTTTTCTGAGCTTTCCCGTTATTCTTCTTCTTTTAAATGGATGTTAACTATGTAATACCATTGTATACAGGACCAAGAATTTTACGAGTTCTTGAAGGAGCACGACAAGGAGCTTTTACAGTTTTATGACGAAGATCTTGATGTGAGTTTACTCCTTTTGTTTCTACTTAACGCTTTGAGAGGTTACAATCTGACGAATGATTTCTATCTTGCGCAGGGAGATGTTGATAATGATGTGGAAGATACAGATAATGACCAGGACAATGAGAATACCGAGATCTCTGAACATGATCTTTCAGATGATGAAGAGAAAAAAACACAAACGGAAGAGAAACAACCAGAGAAGGTTATAACCACTGCAATGGTTGATTCATGGTGTACTTCAATACAGGAGAGTGGAAAAGTGGGACCAGTGCGATCTATTATGAAAGCTTTTCGGACTGCTTGCCATTATGGTGACGAGAATGAGGCTGATGCCTCGACCAAGTTTAGTATTATGTCGAGCAGTGTTTTCAATAAAGTTATTTTGTTTGTATTAAGCAATATGGATGGAATAGTAAGGAAGCTTTTTAAACTTCCTAGCTCTGGTGGAAAGAAAGAAACCATTTTGAATCTGATGCACACGAAAGAGTGGAAGAACTACAATCACTTAGTGAAGTCTTATCTTGGAAATGCCTTTCATGTTTTGAATCAAATGACAGATACAGAAATGATAGCTTTCACTTTGCGACGCCTCAAATACTCCTCCGTGTTTTTGGCTGCTTTTCCTAGGCTTCTCAGGAAGTTCATGAAGGTAATTTGGGTTTACATTGTCCATTTAATTTTTTTTAATCCTCAAAATTTATTGAGATTTGATCTTAATTTATCCTTTAATCTCCAGTGACCTTAGCAATCTCATTTTTATGAGTAATTATATTTAACTACTTGTAAATTATGGAGCGGGTATAGTTTTCTTATTATGGGGGTTGAGTGTGTTCTGATAAATATGAATTAGGGAGTAGTGTGTTATGAAAATTTTTTGTTCAACAGTGTCATCATTACTTCTTCATGTCCTATTTAATTTATGTATCTGATTTTCCATGGTTATAATGAGCACTAATTATCATACCTGAATATTTTCAGACTGCCCTGCATTTTTGGGGTACCGGTGGAGGTGCTCTCCCAGTTGTGTCTTTCCTATTTTTGAGAGATTTGTGTATAAGGATTGGTTCTGATTGTTTAGATGAATGCTTCAAAGGGATATATAAAGCCTATGTATCGAATTGCAGCTTCATAACTCCAGTTAAATTACAACATATCCAATTTCTTCAGAATTGTGTCATTGAACTGCTTCAAGTAGACCTACCAACAGCTTATCAACATGGTTTTCATTTCATTCGTCAATTGGCTATGATTTTGAGGGAGGCATTGAATACGAGAACTAAGGTACCTTGATCACTTTTATGTTATATAGCTTTCCTCTGCATGATTTTCTTTTGTCCTGGTGCTTCTGCTTCATAAGGATAGTGCTCCTGCCAGTTTTATTTCTCTTTCCCATTAGTGTAATCTTTCATATATCTTATCGATGCTCTATTGATCCTTATGTGTTTTCTTGTCTTGGTTGAAACATAACTTATTTTCATAGGAAGCGTTTCTAAAAGTGTATGAATGGAAATACATAAATTGCCTTGAACTTTGGACTGGAGCAGTCTGTGCTTATGCCTTGGACCCTAATTTTCGGCCCCTTGCCTATCCCCTCACCCAAATACTTTTTGGCGTGGCCCGTCTAGTTCCAACTGCTAGATATTTTCCTCTCAGATTGAGGTGTGTCAGAATGCTAAATCGAATTGCCGCTTCTACTGCCACTTTCATTCCTGTTTCTATGCTCCTTTTAGACATGCTAGAAATGAAAGAATTAAATCGTCCCCCTACTGGAGGTACTGGAAATGCCGTTGATTTGCGCATCATACTGAAGGTTTTAAGCTCTTAACATCTTCATCATATTACATGTTTCATCAATGCCTTTTTTTCATTGGACATCAATTTCAAGAATGTATTTGCTAGGTAAGCGAGGCATCTTTAAAGACTAGAGCATTTCAGGAGGCTTGTGTATTTTCTGTTGTTGAAGAGCTTGGTGAACATTTAGCTCAATGGAGCTATTCCATAGCTTTCTCTGAGTTGTCTTGTATACCTGTCGTGCGGTTACGTAGTTTTTGCAAATCAACCAAAGTTGAGAGGTTCCAAAAGGATTTGAAGCAGCTTATTCGTCAGGTGCACTCGTGAACTTTGATGAATTTTTTCCCATCATTTATTTTAACTGTTTCTTGGTCTTAATTGTTGAATAGTATACATGCAGCAAAACTTTGTTTATTCTGATCATTCAAATATTAATTTTTTGGCAGATTGAGGCAAATACTGAGTTTACAAATGAAAAGCGGATGTCAATTTCCTTCCTTCCCAATGATTTGGTTGCATCATCCTTTCTTGAGGTGTGGATGTCCACCCTTGGTCTTGTTTTTTGGTCTTTCCAGTATGGTATTTATTAGCATATTTCTTATTACACTCGGCTGTCATAAAGAAAAATAAAATAACAAGTGAACTAGTAAGAATATAACTAGCTATCTTTTCTGTTGACTGTTAAAAGCCTCTTATTAAGTTTTTTTAGCGCTGATGACACAATTGCTCATATCTCGGAATTATCCCCTCTTTTTGTTCTGATTTCCCATTCTTTTTCTAATTTTATTTGATTCATGTCCTTCAACAACGCTGGTCAGTTTTTCTAGTCTTTTTGGATGTGATGAATTTTCAACTTTCCTTTTGGCAGACCTTAAAGCAAATTTTGTGAAAATTCTCTTGGATCCCAGAGTCTGTGTTTAGCTCTGTCTTTGTCACATGTGATGTCAATGGAATTTTTTTCTTCGGTCCCGCTTCTCTTTTTGTAAATATAGCTAATTTGTCTTTTAGGATGAGAAAAAATTGGGAGCCAGCCCTTTGTCGCAGTATCTTTTGACCTTACAAGAAAGAGCCCATCGTCGAAACAATATGTTGATGGAATCCAGGTATGATGACTTACCTTGGAAGTTGAATCAGAGAAGGGATTGGATAAAAAGTACTATTATGTTGCGAATGAACTAAATTGACTGCATGTTTAGTTTCGTGGATGGTAACATTTTCTTTACCCTTTTTGTTGTTTCAGTGTCGTTGTTGGTGAGCATTCATCTGTTTTTGGAAAAAATATACCAGAGAGTGACGAAGAAGATGAAGATACAAGGCACAAAACAGGGGCGACTGTGTTTAGCTCTTCATGGTTGCCAGGGACAGATTCCAAGTATATCTAACAGGCTCCTCTCTCTCTCTCTCTCACTCATTCACTCACACACACAAACACACACCCAAACTCTCTCTCGCTCTCACCCACACCCAAAAAGCACCACTTGAACATGAGGTAGAATCCTACTTGTAAGGGGATTCTTTAATGCCTTGAAGGGTTGGGGCTGAAGAGTGCTCTTATGCATGTCCTAGTTGATTGGTAGGATTAATATGCACATCTTACATTAATTGTAGCTATTGGAAAGACTGGTGTCAGTCAGCTGGAAGTTCCATGTTTGAGTCTGTTTTAGTGCGCTCTACAAAGGATTTACTCAAGTGAGAGAACATAAGTCGAGAGCATTTTTTGGGTAATCCCCATTCCCCAATACATGGGGTGCCCCATCCAGTAGGAGATTTCCAAACGACGACCCGGATGAGTTGGTTTTTGTGTTTGTGGCTAGTCTTGGTTAATTGATTGATAGCTCGTAGTTGCAAATTTTTCTACATTAATGTATCTCTCTAATGTGCAATGGATTAATGTGAAGGGCGGAGGACGTTGAGAAAATGGAAAAGACGAACAAGAAGAACAAAAGGAAGAGGAGAAAGCAGCAACAAGAGGAGGCTTTGGACGAAGACATTGTGGAGGACTTAGTGTTGAGCTCCGACGAGGAAGAAGGGTCCTTAAGCGATGGCTTTGCCGAGAATGATGACGATCTGGAGGTAGAACCCGCGAGGAAACAAACCCAGAAACCGAAATCCCGGACGAGTCCATCGAAGAAGAAGAAGAAGCATAATAATAACTCACAAGCAAAGAAATCAAAGAAGAGAAAAGGTCTAAATGAGAACAGAGAGTTTTAGCTAAAGTCAACTATTTTATTTGACAAAACATCATCTGGTAGTCTCGGATTGTGCAATATACACATTTTTTTGGCCCCTAGGAAAGAGAGTTAAATGTCTGAGGTATTGAAATTGTCTCGGTTCCGGATTACAACGAAGCTTCTGCGGGCGATTGCGCATTAAACATCAAATGCCTCTTACTTGGGCTATCGAAACATTCACGTGGACTACCGTGACGACGTTCTGGGCAACCATAACTATCTCGTCGGGTCTGGATTACCACAAAGCGACTCCTGGTGATCGCGCATTAAACATCACATGGCTCTGCCTTGGGCTACAGAAACATTCTCTTGGACTACCGCGATGACGTACTGGGCAACCATAACCACCGGTGAATAAGCAATGTTTTTGATCTACACATGCATATGCATTTTTTTCAAATATCAAATCTAGATAAAGCAAGTCCAATTTAAAACCTTGCTAGAACTCAAGGCCTTAGTATTTATTATTTATCCATAATAACCAAATTTACCCTGTATCTAATAATTAGATTTGTCGCGACATTGTCGGTCGATAAATTTTTCTTATACAACGATTCTTAATTGTCATTGCGAATCATCTGCCATGAATAACATACTATAACGGATTTAAGATTTGTCTTGGAGTTGTCGTTCGTTCTTAATTGTCATTGCTAAGCATGTACCATGAACAACATACTATAACGGAATCAAGATTTGTCGCGGAGTTGTCGTTCGTTAAATTAAAACTTTTTTTTTAAAGAAAGACACGTGGAATCTGCATTGAATAATGCATGCAAGAAAAGGAGAGTGTAAAATCCAGAGAGTCTCATGCAAAGATGAAAGCATTTAATGGCAGTCGATATTTGTATGAACTCCTTTCCATCTATTTCAGAAAAAAGGGGGAATTTGCAATTACCAAGATGAAATCACCATTTCTGTACTCATTCACGCTTTCCGCATTACCACTTCAACCTCTATTTATACACCATTTTCTTACACTAACCTTCGTACTCCTCTCTTTCTCTCTCCTCAGTGCAGTTTTCATCTTGAACTCCATTGTTGAACAACAATGCGTTTCCCCCAAGCTTTTTCTATGACCTCAAACTATGGGTTCAACCATGTCAATGCAGGTGCTGAAACCTTCAGTCGGTCTTTCTTGATGGGTGCTGATCTCGTGAGTTGCTCAACGTTGATTTTAATCTTGTTTTTCAGCTCAAAGATGTTGTCGATATTTCTCTTGTCATGAATGTTTTTTGTTTTGCAGGCTAATACTACTCCAAATATTGATCTAAACAACTTCAATCTCGGTCGAAACGGGATTGATTTAAACGAAAGAATGGTCGAAGTAAGGAGAAGTTATGTCAATCCGCAAAGGGTAGAAGTCAAGTCCAGGATTGATTATCTGCCGGAGCCAAACCAGACGGCTCTCTCTCTCACTGAGGAGATTAGAGTGACTGAGATTATAAGAACTCAGGAAATAGTTAGAACAAAGTTTCTACATTCACCGTTCCCAGATGATGTTACTCTGCGTCTGAATGAGAGACTTCAAAGGCCTGCATTTGAGCATCAAATCAACCATCCATGTCCATTTACTCAACAAAATTCCTTTCATGATACTCCTCTCCAACTCTACGAGCAAGATCATAATTCTAATCGTTTTGGTCTGAATCTCGACCCAACGATCAATTTCTTCGGAAGCTCTGATCGTAATCTGTCGTGTTATCATAACAACGATCGGTATGAACCGTCAGTGAGGCATGTCGATCGAGTTCTCGATGCGGACCCGATAAGTGTGTATTTTGATGAAACTCCCAAGGAAAAACTTAGAAACTCCACACCAGAGTTGAGTTATCTAAACCTTACCCTGCAACAACCCCAACCCGGATTGGCATACTATCCAAACTTGCTTCCTCCGATTACTGCCGAAGACGAAAATGACAAGGAGGATCAAGATGAGAACGATAATGCAGTAAGAGATGGGAGGACACACAGTCTTCCTCACGAGAAATATGGTCCGTACACGTGTCCGAAATGCAGAGGAGTTTTTGTAACATCACAGCAATTTGCAGCCCATATGGGGTCCCATTACAAGTTGGAGGACAAAAGTGAGACGAGAAGAAGACGAGCGGCGAAGAACAAGAACAAGAGAGAAAATATACACCTTCTGCACACGAAATACGGTCTGACGGTTTTGCCAAAATCGTTCAAGCCGTCGGAGGCCAAAAAAGGGTGGAGGAAAAGTACCCTTTGGATATCGGATGAAGAAAGCAGCACCGAAGAGAACAAAGGAGTCATCGCCGGAGAAAATGGAGGCTTTCGTTTGTTTGACGTCGATGTTAAGCTGCAGCTTGCTTGAGCAGCTGCAATGGCGTTTCGATTATCCCGTGTCGTACAACTTGCTTTTTTTTTTGTCAGGATTCATCGTACTTGTCGTCTTTTTTGGTTGTGATGGTTTGTTTCTTGATCTGAAGTCGTAGAAATCTTAATCAAGAGTCTTTTCTAGATGTTCTTGGGAGAATGGTTTAAGAGTCGTTCATAGTATCAGTGTCTAAACCAGATATTTCCTAAATGCTGGGTTTAAACAAATAAATCATTTTTTTTCTGGGGAACCCTAACACGTAATAATCTCTAACAAAACACAAACTCATTTAATCTCCTCTGCTCACCCAAGATTTCCCCGTGCTCCTGTGCTCCCAGTATAAATGTATAATATTGTCTACATTGGATCGAAGCCTGCACAGATATATTGGGTAAGAAGGAGAACCCTACTTATAAACCATGTATTTTTTACTTTCTCAAACAATGCGTTGGACCCACACTTAAGCCTTAACTGACCTGCATAGGGCGTACTCTCACACAAGATTAGTTCAAGGGCAATTGTCTTAATGTGCCAAGAAAATTAGAAAATGGATGGTCGATTAAGTAAGTATCTAATTTATGAAAATTATCGGTTACTTATTTAAAAGTAATACAACGTATATTCTGTAATTATATTTTAATGAAAATTAAATTTGACTAATAATAATTAAGAAAATGCAATTTTGATGTGTCACTTACCATCCTAACTTTTAATTTAAAATTTTGAATTATTTACGGTGTTGCCATTATGTTAATTATTTAGTCTAAGGTTAGAGTTATGTTTAGTAGATTGAGTTTAGAATATTGAATAGAATATTAACCTGTATTTTGGGTTGGAATGAGAGCAAGTTTTCATATTTCACCATCGTTCATTTTTTCATTCGTTAATTATCATTAATCCGTGAATTCCATTTGTTGGAATCATGGAGTTGGTTTCTTGAGGGAATCGTTGTGAATGAGTTCCCTTAAATTTTGAGATCGAATGTTTGGTTCGGGTGTTATGAGATTCTCCTGAAGTATTGTGAAATGCTACATCGAGTTCATAGATTATCGCGTCAGGTCATCTGCTAGTGTTCATCAGGTTAACCGCTATTGTTCATTTGATAGCCAACTATTATTCATCAAGTCGACTACAAATCTTCCCGAAGCTAAGTTTTTGAAACTGTATTACAGTATATCGCAATTCCACTAACGATCGTCCAACTCACTTCCAAGAGTCACCTAAACATCGTCAAATTTATACTCTAATGTTCATGATGATTTGTAGATTTGACAATAAACTATTTTTTTGAATAAATCGAAATTCCATCTTTCTGTTATCAGCAAGACGATACTTGAAAGATGGAAATTCAATTTATCCAAAAAATAATTTAAGATCTAATCTATCAATAATCTCAAACATTAAGGCCTAAATTGCACTTTACGCTGATAATTAAAACATCAATTTACAAATTTACCCCTTCCCACGTATAAAAAAAAAAAAAAAAACACATAAAAGTCATTTGGGATGAACTTTTGATGTAGTCCAAATCGAACCAAGATAAGCATTTGCATCGAGCGCGTTCCAAACTCCTCAACATGTCATAGCAAAATCCGGGTACCTTAGGTAGTGGCTAAATGCAAAAGAGGACAATTTTCGTATATGTAAGGGCAGTTTAGTAATTGCAACGACATAGAAAAAGCTTTTGGATAGCCAAGAATGAGTTAAAGTTACACTGAGGAAACAGGATCTGAAAATCTTAAAAAGAGACGCACAGATTTTGTTCTACATTTACTAATCCTGAAAGGAAGTTCAACTCTTGCAGATCATCATCATTGCTAAATCAAGCTTAATATCGCCTTGCTAAAGAGAGATGCAACCACCATTGCTAGAAAGCAGAAAACACCATTGATCATATATAAAGGTTGAGCTTGTAGCAGTTTTGAAGGTTATAAAACCAAGAAAAAAAACAGAAAAATCTAAATCTTCAAACTATTTAATGCCAAATTCACTAAACTCGGGATATCGAAAACAAAGCCGTAAAAATGTAATTCCAATGATCAATGCAGTTCAAGAATGTTCACAACATTAAGCACAATTTAGAACTACTAACCCAGTTTAGAGCTCTTTCCTGATTTTGCACCCAATGATGTGTAAATCTCTCATCTAACAGATGCATATGTAATGAACTCCCTTGAAGTAAACTGAAATGGTTGCTGCGGTATAGGGTTCAGTCGAGGTCCGTAAACTTTGATCTGTCGAACATGAGTGTCCCTTCCATTGAGATGGTTTGATAAAATGGCAATCTGTAGCATAAATGTGTTGACAAAAGTTTCCTTCGGATCATTTCCAGAAAGAGATAAATAAACCCAACCAGTAGGCTGAGCAAGTTCTACAGTCTTTATTTCCTTCAAGTTGTGAAAACCATCCCCAGTTCGGATCGATATTTTACTCGGAGTGTAGCTTTCGTCAAGCTTGAAATCTACATAAAGAACAACCAGTTTCAGTTTGACTTTCTTCTGGAACTGAATGTTCACCATATGAGGCTGAGAACCATCCGATTGCCAATAGGTTTCGAGGTTATCGTCACGGAAAGCTGAGACACCATTCCCGGGCTTGCACGAGCTAACACTCCAAACAGCTTTCTTCCCCATTTCTCTGAGATCGTCTTCTACCTCTAGAACCTGCTGATTAGTACCTGTCATCCTCATATCTTCTTCTCCCTCAGATGACTCTGTTGCCATGACCTCACTTCCACTAATTCTGAAAGATAAAATCCTTATCAACTCAAATTCAGTTGTCAAGTATATTCAAATACCCATCGATATAAATCGACCAACAACATCTAAAGACTGAAAATAGGATTTCCATTTCTTCTCGTCACAGAATTTCTTTATGAATATCCATTTACTTGCATCACAAATGTTCCTTTCCAATTGTTTTTTTTAGTCAACTTATGGCCAGTTAAACGACACTCTCAAAAAATCACTGACTTCCATTTTCTATCACTACCACCATGGCAGTGATTCATCAAATAAATAATGGATAGTTTTTGGGTATAGTTTGGAATCAAGTTAATGCGTTTCAAATAAATTCATCAATTAAACAAATAAAAATTTCTAAACAAATGTTTGTAACATATTAGGAATTTATTTTCCAATTTTCAGATTATTAGAAAAAGATTTCTCCCAAATCAAAATATTATCCCAACAACCTTCAAACCCTAATCTGAAATCCTATCCCTAAAATCTCTCCAATCTATGAAAAAAATCCGATTTTAACAACAAAAAAAAAGTAATCCACCAACACCTTAATCTGTCAAATCTTAAAACAACTCGGATTTGGAGGAGTTTTCAACCGAAAATCTCCTCTAAAAATAGGAGGTCACCGAGAGTGAGGAGCACACACCTCAGAAATTCCAAGCATCACTGCCTCAGCCTTTTACCACCGCTCGCCACCCGGCCAAAATCCACCGAGGAGGCGAATAACACGGGAACGATCGACCGAGGCGAAAATCTTCCTCTCGGCAGAAACCCTTTTTCAAGTCAACAAGGACTTCTCCCCGACCGAACCGACAACCCGTTCTCAGGCGGCCTTTTCTGATGAAGCTCCGGTGCGAGCCTCGCTCTTCCGATGGCGGTCACACCTTCTGTGTGATTCGACCCTCCCACGCACGAAGGAGAAGAAGAACGGAGGAGGAAGGAGAAAAGTCTTCCATGGTTTATCTTGTTTTCGCATTTACATGGCCTATATTGGTGTTGTGATAGCAGTTTGGGCCTCCATCATTCTCGTATGGACTGCATTTTGTAATGTTTATGCTTCGTGGAATAATGTTATAGTTTCTCGTTATTTCTACCCTATGTTATTACTATCTAATATATTAAATATTAATTAAATTTATAATATTAACATTACTCATTTTGTATTTACGATAATCCAAAGTTTAAAGTAATTTGTCAAACAACTAAACCTTGAATTAAAAAAAATTATTAAAGAAAGCATCGCTGTCACTTTTCTTTGTAAAAAAACGCATAGGCAAATGTCAAATCCACATTTTCGTTTAAAAACATCCAAGGACGTCTAATGGATGTTCGTTGTAAGTTGAGAGACGCTCGACGTAAATAGAGAGATGTTCATTGTAATTTGAGGGATGTCCATGGCATTGAGGGACGTCCCTCAATACTAAACAACAACGTTCCCTCAACTTCCAACGCATTAAGTGATGTCTGTTGTCAACTGAGGAACTTCCATCACAAGCTTAGGGATATTCGTCGTAATTTGAGGGACATCCATGGAAGTGTTGGACGTCATGGACATCCCTTACTACTAAACGACAATGTTTTTTCAACATCCAGGGCATTGAGTGAGGTCCATATAAGTTAATAGACGTCTGTTATGAGTTAAGAGACGTCCGTTGTAAGTTGAGGAACGTTTGTGGTATTGTTGGACGTCCCTCAATACTAAACAACGATGCTCTTGCAACATCCATGATATTGAGAGACATTCGTTATAAGTTGAGGGACGTTCATGGCATCCCTCAATATTAAACTATAACGTTCTCTCAAAGTCCAAGACATTTGAGGGACGTTTGTTGTAGTCGAGAGATATCCATTGTAAATTGAGGGATGGTCATGACATTGTTGGATATCCCTCAATCAACATTCAACCGACATCCCACAATGCCATGTTGAGGGAACATTGTAGTTTAGTATTGAAGGACGTCTAACAATGTCGTGAATGTCTCTCAACTTACAACGGGCGTCCCTCACCTTAAAATAATGTTCCTCGATGTCATGGACGTTGAAAGAACGCCGTCGTTTAGTATTGAGGGACATCCTTCGACTTACAACGAACGTTCCTCAATGTCAAACACTTTAAGGGAACGTCATCGTTTAGTATTGAGGGACTTCCTTCAATGTCATGGACGTTAAGGGAACGTCGTCTTTGAGTATTGAGGAATGTCCAACAATGCCACAAATGTCCATCAAATTACAACAAATGTCTTTCAACCTATAACAGATGTCTTTCAATGTCATGGATGTGAAGGTGACACAACTTTCTGTTTTATATATGGCAGCGTGTTTACAGTTGAAGGGTATTTTTGGTGATTGGGCAAGTCGCCAATCTGGTTGCATGCTGTATAAAAGGCCATGCATACGTTCGTGGGCGGTATTCAGTTCATAAACATTTGCTCTGTTTGGGTGAAGAAAAACAAAGTGTTTCAGAGGGTTACTGTGCACGTGTACAAAGGAGGAAGAGATGGGTTATATCTCGGTTTAGTTCTTTCTACTGTATAGTCGTCTTCTCTGTAGTTTTCATATAAATCGATTCTTGTAAACTGTAATCTTGACGTGATTAATGGAAGGTGCTCGACATTTTTCATCCGTGGACGTAGGACAATTGAGTCCGAACCACGTAAATTCTGAGTTGTGTTTGTGAGTTGTTTTTTCTTTGTTCTTTCTTTTAGTATTGTCTGCGATTTGGTGCTGTCTGGACGTGAAACCACAACAGATGTTGAGGAAACGTCGTCGTTTAGTATTGAGGGACGTCCAACAATGCTCAACTTACAACGGACTTTTCTCAGCTTACAACGGACATCCTTAACTTATGACAGACATCCCTCAGTTTACGATAGACGTCTCTTAATATTTTGAACATTAAAGGAACGTCGTCGTTTAGTATTAAGAGAGGTCCCTCAATGTAACCGACATCTCTAAATTTATAATGGAAGTCTTTCAATCTATTACAAATGTCCCTCAACTTACAATATACCTCTATTGTACGTTCATGTGATATCCTTTGACCTTTTTAAGCCAAAAAAAGTGATTGTGACTTTTAAGTTGATGATGCCTTTTAATGAAACACACAACTACTAAATTTAAGTTGTTGACTTATTTCTGATTTTGTAGTTGAAGATATTTTTGGTTAAATATATTAACGTTGATGCTTGTCTATTCCAATTGCACTGGACATGGTCAAGGACCGGCAGCTGAAAAAGAGAATTAAATCTGACAGCTACATGTCGTGTGTTGTTCGTAAATGTTATGCTTCTCCCAAGAACAACATTGATTTCTTGGTCCATCAAACATATGACATATATAATCACACATCCACTTTCTGATTCAAACATGCTAATCTAGTCTAATTGTGACTTAGATCTGTAAAAAACACTAAACTCAGCATGAAGTGTAGATGAAATGTTATATCATGATTAAGTGAATCACATTAAGATTTACCGATAAACACTTTATATTGTTGACGTATGACGGTAAATTCTAAGTTGGGACAGTATAATAAATTAAACTTAAATGTTTTAGATAAATAAAAGTTGATAATCTTTGAGATGAAGATAGTTGAATTGACCCAGTTGAACCGAATCGAATTAGCACAATTGAACTGAATCGGTTGAGTAGAATCAAATCAGCCTATTCAAACCAATTGGGACCTTACTTGTTGAGCTAGTTTTTCTCTCAGATTATCGAAGTTTATCCAAATTCAATTATAGTCAACGTAGGAGCTTATCAGTAAGGAGTTTCGACCCATCCCTTTATAAAATGAATATTTTTTTTATGTCCCAATAGGAAATTTAATCAAAATAATTTATTTAAGAATGAAAAATTATTTGAAAGCTTGGAAATCTCAAAAACTATACTTTCTCATAACTACACTAGATATTCACAAGACATATTATTTATTTTATTTATTATGATATTTTATTTGAACATGCATGATTAGATATTGACATAAAAATGTAGCAAGATAAAATTTGTAAATTATTGCGTATGTGAGTATGAATGTCTGAATTTGATTGAAAACATTATATGAGATGACTGATAAAACCTTATAAGAGTAAGAAATCACTAATTTTTTAAAAGTCTGAATGCATTGTAAGGTTGTAATAGAAATTTTAATCAGTAGATAACTTACTCAGTTTATCTCACTCTTAATTTTGTGATGTATGTAAATTTTTATCTAACAAAAAAACTAGCACCGACTGAAAATCTTCTAAAGGCGGATGAATATACTGAGGTGGGTGTAGTTGGGTGAGTAGAATATAACTTTTGTTTAATTTTAATATATTTTATAAAAAGTAAACTTTGTTTGAAAATTTAACGTTTAAAGAATTTTGCGTATTTAATGTTGTTAGTGGTTGAATTTTCAATAAACTTGGTTTAACATTTCATTTAATGGAGTTTTGAAGTTTGCTTGCAGATAGATTTTTAATTCTATTTTAATTTTTGTCATTTGATTGGTTTTATTTTATGATGTCATTTAATGATTGACTAACAATGAATTAAATCGACACTTCATAATAAATATAGTTAGATTTTCCATTTTATTAATAATTTTGATGTTTTTAAGGGGATTCACATTTTTTAATTAGGGTTTGCAATAATCCAATTAAACCTAATTTGATAATTAATTTGCAAAAAAAAAAAATTATAGTTTAAAATTTGGAGAAAATAAATATTGGAATCGACACAATGTTTGTTAACGCTAATAAACGCAATCTGCAGGAAAAAAAACTTATAAGATTATTGAATATAATAATTTGGTTATATAATACAACTTCACATAAAATAAACGAAGGAAGACGAGAAATGAGATACTCACATCCATTAATGATCACAATCTGCGGTGGCTTGACGATGATCTGCGATGGCTTGACGACGAACCACAGTGGCTTGACGACGATCCTCCGTAGATTGACTATGATCCGCGGCAGATTGATAAGAAAAAAATTCGTTTCTTTCACCTAGTGCGACGATGAATCTTTACAAATTAATAATTATCTTAATTTTCAACGATTTTAAACGCTTGATGACTCATTTTCCATTGTTTTCTCACGATGCACAAGTAGGAGAGATCTGTTTTGTCATTCGGTGTATATCAGAGCATATTCAAATATGAAAAAAATGAGATTGTTTACTTGAAAACTTTGGAAGACCATAACTTTGTGCTCGGTCAACCAATTTGGACAAATTTTTTTTATTTCGCATAACTTTTCGAGATCTACGCTCTGGCAAGATGCCAACGCCAGCTTGTCCCACTTTCGAGGCCTAAAAATGCTTTTAATGTTAGCCTAGGTATGTTAGACATATTTATATTTTGATGATGAACAATATTATTTGAGTTTATAAGTTGTTTATTGGTTGAATTTATAATACTTATATATTTCACTTAAATTGGAAATACCCTTTATGATGATATTATTATTGTCTAATAAGTTTTGCTAAGTCTATGCTGCGAGTAGAATGTATCGTGGGACTTAGAGAATTCAAGATGTGCGACTTGAAATTAAAGAACTTATTTATGGACGTTTTCAAAAAACTGCGGACGAGTAGAGGTCGAAGGATATCGACCGAAAAACTCCAGTGAACTGTCATTCGAGTTTTGGGACGAGTGAGGATGAGGTGAATGCTTCTCAATCTCACAAGCACTGCAAACCGTAGTTTTCGGATTAACATGGTCGAGACGTGAACAATAGCGGTCGACAAACATTTGAATCTGTAAGTTTGGAAAGACTTTTCGGATGCACGCAGTCTAGGCTCGGACGATAGCTGTTGACAAGTGTTTGAATATGTAATATTTGGGTGACTTTATGGATGGACGTGAACGAGGCTAGGACGAGGGTATGCGACCGAAAACACACGGTTTTGTGCAATGACTATTTTTCAACGGTCGAATGAGGACGACCAAAAAGAGATTGGGTCGATCGATTGCAACAGACTTTATATATACATGACACTCCGAGGATGGAGGCACCCAATACGATTATAGCGAAGCTCTGACAAATTTCTGACTCAACTTTCGTGCATATATTTGAGTATTAAACACAACCTCCAAATAATCCTAGTGAAATTATTTATTTGGTGAGGTTTGTTGTAAGCTAGTGAGCTTGAGATTTTTTGAGTGAAAATTCGTTATTGAGCGAAAAGGGTAACACCCTACAAGTCAGTTATAACGGTCTGATTGACACCCGAGAAGTTCAATCACTTGTAACCTGAAGCAGTTGTGGAATATATTTTCAAGGGAGAACCTTGAAGCGCGGACGTATGCGTGCTTTGCCGTACCACGTTAACAACCTGGTGTCAAATTCTCTAACTCTCTCTTTTATTGCATATTATTATTGCGATAATTTAGTTTACGATTAGAGAATTAGTCCTTCAATTTCTCTTACACAATTCAAAATCGTGAAGCTTCGCACGTTTTCCTGCCCGAATATGCTCTGATAAGCACCAAATGACAAAACAGATGTTTCCTACCTGTGCATCACAAAATGACGATGAAAAATGAGTCATCAAGTGTCCAAAACCGTTGAAAATTGAGAGAATTATCGATCTGCAAAGATTCATCATTGCACTAAGTGAAAATAAAGAAATCTCCTTCTTATCAGGCTACCGCGGTTCGTCGTCAAGCTGCCGTGGTTTGTCGTCAAGTCGCCGCGAATCAAAATCAAAACGTTTACCGGCAAATATGACAATGATGTTAATGATAATTTTTTTTCATAATTTAGTAGTTAATTTATTAACAAAAATAATTTAGCTGTTGATTTATCATTAATTACAAAGTTGGATGATTAAGTCTAGTTAATATTTATTAACAAAAATATTAACTACGCTTAATATTATTTTATTGAAGAACGAGGGAGATTATAAAAAGGGAAAATGACAAATCAACCATCGTGGTTTTCGGTCAATGACAAGTCAACCACTGTGGTATATTTGCTAACAAGTTAACCACTAACGTATGAGAAATTGACAAATCCAACATCACACTTAAGTTAACACAGACAAAGAAAAAGCTTGAACGCCGCAAACAAGCGGCGTCCAGGCAAAGAAGCAAGCCTGGACGCTCAAACAAGCGGCGTCCAGGCAAAAAAACAAGCCTGGACGCCGCATGTTTGCGGCGTCGAGGACCCACCCACCCAATCATTTTCCCTTATGAAAAGGGAAAATGAAAATTAGGGCTCTCAGTCTCGACTCTCCCTTCTCGAATCTGAAACATACCCTAAACCTAGCGATTTGTGAGAACTGAAGCGAGAAGAGAAAAGTATTTTAGCAAAGTTGAAGCATTTGTTTTCAAGAAAATGACGCATTGGAGTGCTTGGAGTGTCGAAGAAGCTGATATTAACCGTGAAGCTGTAGTGGGTCCTTCAGAGATATTATTGGCGAATGAAAACGAGGTACGTGGAATTGGAAATGAAGTTGCAATTGTGTTGCATTCTGTATCTGCAAGTCTAAATGAAGAGGACAATGAGGACCTCCGATCAGTGTGCCAATCCACTAGTGATGAAGACATTAACATGGCACAGAGTAGGTCTATACGCCAAGCAGAAGCACAATGCAGCTACGTTGGTATGGGCCTTGGTAAAAAATACAGTTCATTGACGAAAATTAGAGAATAAATTGTTGATTATGCATTGAATAATGGGTACGGCATAAAATTCACCTATAGTGATGCTCGTCGGTTGAGGGCTGTCTGTCAGGAAGGATACACATGGAGGATGCACGCGTCACAAATAGGACGTGAAATGACGTTTCAAATAAAGTCCTACAACGACGTTCACACTTGCTCCCGAAAGATGGAAAGCCGCCATGCCACTGCCAAATGGGTGGCAACGCATTACTTAGACAGATTTAAAAGTTAGGCCGATTGGGACGTATCTTTCATAATTGAGACTGTCAGGAAGGACGTCAACTTCAACATCACACCCAGCCTTGCTAGAAGGGCAAGAAATGCGGCAAAGAAAATTAACGAAGGTGATGACAATGAGCAATACAAGCTCATTTGGTCCTATGCTGAGGAGATTCGGAGGTCGAATCCCGGAAGTTCACTGCGTGTTGACCTTGATATGAGTGTATTTAAAAGGATGTACATGTGCATGGATGCATGCAAGAGGGCAGTGTTGAACTGTGGTAGACCTGTTATTTGTTTAGATGACTGCCACTTAAAGGGAGCGACTCCGGGCCAACTGCTGACTGCTGTCACCATTGACGGGAACGATGGTATGTATCCGATTGCTGTAGTAGTCGTAGAAGCAGAAAATAGGGATTCATGGAGGTGGTTTATAGAATTGTTCCTAGACGATCTAAACACCCCATCTGGCAATGGATGGACAATTATTTCTAATCGACAAAAGGTGTTGTGCATTGCTTTTGAATTATGTGTTTATGTTATGCATGTTTTTTCCAATGTCTGTCTCATATTATGAAAGTTTACAGGGGCTAGTGCCAGCTGTGAGAGAGGTGGCATGGCAAGCAGACCAACGATTTTGCATCCGACACCTGTATGCCAGTTTTCAAAAACAATTTAAAGGCAGGTTGTTGAAGGATGCAATGTGGGCTGCATCAAGAGCCACAACAGTGGGGCAATTTGAGAAAGAGATGGGCAAGTTATTTGTCCTTGACCCAGCGACCCATAAATATCTACGTGGAATAGAGGTGACCTGCTGGGCCAAACATGCTTTCTCTTCCATCCCAAAGTGCGACATAAGCCTCAACAACCTCAGCGAATCCTTCATTGCCTGCATCCTACTAGCCTGGGACAAAACAATTCTAAGTATGTTCGAGATCATTCGAAAGGGCATTATGGGTAGGATCGTGAAAAAACATGAAAAAATGGCTTGCTCGACCGATCTGTTGTGTCCAATGATTAGCAAACGGCTCGCCAAAGTCCAACTTGCCAGTCGAAATTGGAGTCCCCAATTTGCAGGAGCGGCCCAGTTTGAGGTTAGCAACAATACCGACATGTACTCTGTCAATTTGGACAGGTGTACTTGTACTTGTAACCGGTGGGAGTTGACCGGCATCCCGTGTGTCCATGCAATTTCGTGCATTCACTTCATGAGGAGATCTCCTGAGGAGTTTGTGCATTGGTGCTATCACCGGGAAACATACATGGTGATGTACTCCCACTTTCTCCTACCCCTCAATGGCCCAATCGAGTGGCATCCTGTGACGAATCTGGATCCAATTATCCCACCGCCGTATAAAAGGCTTCCAGGCAGGCCCCGCGTACGTAGAATACGGGATGTGGATGAGGCTCCAAGCCGGACAGTGCTTACCAGAAGAAATTTAAACATGCATTGTGGCCGGTGTGGGGGTGTGGGCCATAATGCCCGCACGTGCAAAGGGGGAGGGGAATCCAGTGCAGGGGCTGACAGAGGCAACAGAGGGGCGGCTAGAGCTAGAGGAAGAGGCGGCAGAGGAAGATCGGATGACACATTTATGGGTTTCAGAGTCCTCGAGACAGCTCCCGATAGAGTTCATGAGACGCAGGTCAGCGCATTATCGCATTATGCTTTTAATTGATATTTAAACTACGCTAATTTCCTTTGTAATGTGGTCTGCAGGAGTTTGATGCTGAAGGTTCTCCCACACCTACGTATATAGATGTGGACCTTAACCTGCCGTGATATAACCCTTTTTGCTTGCAACAAATGTACATGACAATCAAAGACCATTGATGTAATTATTTTGTTGAAAATAAAATGAGTTTGATAGACTTGCCAATTTTTTAAAAATTTGAACAGAATGTCCCTTGTTTCTTGACTCCACATAGTTATTCTCGTACATCCTGCACAAATAGCCCAAACAATTCTAGTATCATCCAAACATCTCATTCATCCACTAAATGGAAACTACACCTAACCTCCCAACATATCATTAGCAACTTGACATACATTTTAATGTACAAGTACACAAAATCAACTAAACTACGCATTCTTCTTCTTCTTGGGCTGTTTCTGGCGCAAATCCGTGACCAGAAACGACAAGTTCACGTCAAAGGCTACTTTCTCAGCTCTGGTGAACAACAAACCCTCATACTGAAAGCTTGGAGGATCGTGCAGGTGGAATTGTTCCTTAATGTGGCACTCTGATATCACCCTCATCCCCTCAGGGGTACACCGAAAGACGCCGAACAGCCTGTAATGCAAAGGAAACAAGTGTCGAGCAATTACGTGGAAAGCAAAATTAAGAATTTACACTAGGAAAACTACATACTGCTGTTTGTCAGTGGGAGCTGTGATAATGGAGATTGATTCCGGCAACAATGTTTGGTAAGCGAATTGCATGTGCAGATCAACGGACGACATAAAACACTCATGTTTCGGGTGTAACTGCAATGTGAACAACACATTATATGATCTCAGTAAACATTAACTCCAACCTGGAGAAACGACATGATTACTTACGTGAATCCATCCAAGTGTGAGTAGATCGTGTTGCTGTTGATAATTGAAAACTTCTGTGTCTACTTCTGCCGTCGTATAGCACTGCATATAAGTTTGGATGAGTACTAAGATAAACTCTTATACACTAATACCCAAAAAAGGTCTCTCACCGTATCTGGCGTTCATTTCTGATCTGGGTAGATGAGTTCAGAGACGAGGTATGTATTGTCGGTCAGCTTTCCTGCAAGAATTGCGCATGTCTCCAAGTTCTTTCGAGTATTTGCCCGGACATAGTCTTGGAACTTACTCATCAAATCATGAGCCTGCAACAAACGGTCAGCGTAACCATGAATGAATACACATATATACCGAAATGAAAGACGTACCAGGCGCAAAATTTTTAGGGGCGGCGACCTAAGAGGCACGGCTGGGGGAGTTTGTAAGCAGCTTCCGACAGGTTCGCTACAAATTAACAACACGTCAGTACATGAAAGACAAATAAAGTAAAAATTGGAATTCACGTTCAACAAAATTAATTTACAATCGGAATGTCGCATTTGGTGCGTCCGAGGAGGATGACGCACTTCCTGAATGGGTTGATCCCCTCTCCCCTTGCTTAAGTGCTGCCACCATCTCACGATGCCACTCCGCTGCTTGCACATGCCACTGTTGTTCTATACCCCACCTCTCTTCTGCGATAGCCCACCTCTCTTCTGTGAGCTTGGCCGCTTCTTGTATTTGGCCTTGTTGCATTTGTATCTGGTCTGCCATCACTTGCATATGGGTCATGGACATATTATGGATCTCCTCCATCTTGCTCATCCAGTTGAGCATCTCAGCAGGTATCGAACTAAAGTGAGATGACTGAGGAGGAGGCGGCAGTGCATGCGAAGGGACTGAATGCGAAGGCTTTAAGCTGGGTGGATGTGCTGCTACCTTCTTCCCCTTGCGGAACCATTCACCTCCTGTTTGGGTGATACCCATTCGGTCCAATAATGAATTGTTGTACATGTCATTGACCGACTCTTCAATCCTTGGCTCGTTCTCCGGGATGGGGACCCCAAATTGCTCAACGATCCTCTGGATTAGCCAGTTGTACGGCAAGGACTTCGCCGAGTTATTGAGCACCTCTTGCATGTAGTTCACGATTATATATCCAGTGTCCACCTTTTTTTCCATAAACACCTTCTCCAGCATATAGAGATCCATGCTGGTAACTAGGTCGCGATGCCCATTTCGAGGCAAAATGGTGTACTTCATGATCAAGTGGATCAATCGGGCGAAGGCATTCAACTCCTTTCCCTTTGGCTTTATGTACTCGACAACCTCGGGATCTTGGTGCAACAATCTAAGCACCGCTAACCCACCTCCTTGTTCTACAAATGGTGGCTCCCGAGCCATATGATAATATTCCTCGCTTGGCTCATCCAGTACACATCCAAGCATCATGTTTACATCGTTGGAAGTGAAACTCAACTCCCTTCCAAAAACGTATGTCCGCACCTCTAATGGTTTAGTGGATATTCGCAAATTTGCGTAAAACAATCTTATAACTCTCTCGCAGTAACTGCCCCTCAAATTGCACAACCCGGCTGATCCAGCAGCTTGAAGCATACGATCAATTCCCATTTCTGTGAAAGAGTCCAAGTCTACTATTTTGGACACAGTAATTCTACGATCTTGTATATCTTCTAAATACCGTGTTTTGCAATTAGCATTCCAGAATAATTCTTCTTCAAGGTCGGCGGTTTCTTTCGTCTTACACCGCTGTCGCGGGTTGGACATCTTCCACTTCCGTAGTTTGAACGGGTTCAACGGCCTCCACCGTTGCCTTTCGACGCTTTGACGTCAATTTCTTAGGCCGCGATTCCATGCTGATCGTTGAGTGTAATTTGCCAACAACCTGCAGTATAATAAAAAATACAATCAAACAAAAATTTGTGAATAATACAACATCCTAAATCAACAAACCACCAAAAAATAGACTGCATGTAGTTTCATAAATCAACAAACACAATTTAGCTTGAGCCAATGGTACAAGCAGTTTCATAATTGAAAGTAGTGTATCGAGTTTCTTAGTACCATTATCGATTAGAATTGCATTTTCTAGCAAACAAACCCAATCTGCTATTTTGTTTTTAACAAAACTAAAAATAACTAACAAACTCAATTTAACTAACAAACAAAATAACAAGGAAATTACCACAAAAAATAGACGCAGTGCAGATCTACCACAGGATACTAACACTCTATCAAAGAAAGGCGAGAGAAAGGCGAGATCCGAGAGATAGGCCGTTCGGTGGTTGGCATCGCGTGGTGGTCGCCGTTCGGTGGTTGGCGTCGCGTGCTCGTCGCCGTTCGGTGGTCGGCCTCGCGTGCTCGTCGTCGCCGTGCGATAGTTGGCCTCGGGTGGTCGTCGCCGTGCGGTAGTCGAACTCGTGGCCGATTGGGGGAGAGTGGGAGAGCCGATTGAGAGGGAGAGAAAGAGCAGGGGGTCGGGTACAGGGTAGGAGAATGAGCCCTAACTTTTATTTTCCCTTTATAAAAGGGAAAATGATTAGGGTGGTCCTCAAGCCTGGACGCTGCTGGTTTGCGGCGTCCAGGCTTTTTCTTTGCCTGTGTTAACTTGAGTGTGATGTTGAATTTGTCAATTTTTCATACGTTAGTGGTTAACTTGTTAGCAAATATAACACAGTGGTTAACTTGTCATTGATCGAAAACTACGATGGTTGATTTGTCATTTTCCCTTGTAATAATAAGTCTACTTCTATTTTAGGCTTAATATAATTATTATATAAATAATAAAAAAAGAAAAAATATTATTTAATGAATATAATTAACATAAGCTTTTAAAAACTACCAGCCCTCATAGTTACGCATGTTAATGTCAGTACACGTGGAAGTTACGTGGGACTCAATACAATACGACCATATCAGATCCACGTAGGCACTGTCCTTTATCGACGTTGCGGTTATGGCGCGTGGGACCCGAAATATCAGAAAAACATACCGACACATAATGATGTTTTGCTTCTCCTCTAATTAATTTTGCTTTGACAAAAGTACCCTTCTCATCTTTACTAAATACCCAAACCTCAATCAATGCTTAAACTAAACGCTAATAATTTGAATCGAAATTATTTATCATTTGAAATAACAATAGAGTATTTTTAATATGATTATCGTAAACAAGTGTTACATTAATTGACTAAATTATTTGTTAAAAATTTTACATTTTATAAAGTTTAATTGTAACATCCCTCAGTTCTTAGAGTATAATATTGTCCGCTTTAGGCTGAGACCTGCACGATTTTATTATTGAAATTAGCTCAAAATACGTTATACTAGGTAAGGAAGAAAATCTTACTTATAAACTATGCATTTTATACTCTTTCAATCAATGTGAGATACTGAGATTGTGCACCCTCACTGATATGGATTAGATCCACACCTGAACCTTTCTTGACCTTAACAAGACAGATTGCTATATTAATAATCCATACATATTAGTGATAACTCATCGTTTTAAGTATCATCACTTTACGCTCGTGCTCTTTAAAAAGACACGTACATTAGAGACACGCTTTGATAGAAAATAGTCATTTTGTTTCTTACGTTTGGGTCCACAATTCTATCAATCTAACCAACTTCAAGTTACTAAAATTTTACACTATCAATAAAAAATTGATAAAAGGTTAGAAGATGCTAAATTGGGAAGAACAATAAAGTGCAAATCAAACACAAAGTTAGAGTATCAATGACGTGAAATATCAAATGATGTAATTGCTTATATGATTTAGATAATATATTTAGATCGTACTTATAATATAACATTATTAACATAACAACATACCATTTGACACAATCTGTATTGATACAATGGTTCTTACTTATCCAATAAAATTAACAAATGTTATAATCACTTGAGTTATATTGAGAATCGAATGCGAAGTGGAAAAAAAAAACTGCAAAAGAAGGGATATCAAGATTTACGTGTAAAATCCTAACAGAAAAAAAAACTACGGGTAGAGGAGAAATTCACTAATAGAAAATCAAGGTACAATGAGTTTTGCGACTTAAGTATCAATATATATAGAAAATAAATAACTATAATTTTGGATATAGGCCCAACCTAGCCTAACTAGAATTCAGGTCACACCAAGGTCTAGCAAGTTCAAACATATGAAAGTAAAAATTATGGTCTTTTTAATTAAATCAATTGTTAAATACTTATGTGTAATATTTTTTATATTTATAATTTTATATATTTTTTGGATAATATAACTTACTATAAAGTATTTTATACAAATATATACATATATTAATAAATAAAAAAAATAAAAGCAAAAAAAATTTCTTATTGTGTAAAGAAAATCTAAAATTTATGCTAAAATGCAAATTAATTTTTATATTTTTCTTTATTTATTGAGTATAATGGCTAATGGCGAGGGTACATTGGGAAATTACTTTTGAAACGGCTACTCTACGTTTTTCTAATTCCCGATTTCCTAGCTCTGCGTATTTACTCCAAACCTTTTGAAAATCGAAAATTGAAAGACTAAAAAAGCCTTCTTGTTTTCTTTTATTGCAGCCGTTGCCCACAAGCTCAAACTAACGAAATGCCAAAATTGCCCTCTGATCTTGTTGATATTGTCCAATTTTGTCCTTCGTTTGTCATGCAACTATTATTATTTTTCCTGTAATCACTCAGCCTAGTCTTCTAGGACACGTCTATTGCATGCAATTTTATATTAATATCCAAATAATCCAAGAAAATTGAACTGCAAATCAAATTTCAGCTATGTGTGTTTTTGTCATTTTATTTTATATTTTAAAAGTGTATAATATTTCTTTAATTTATATTTTTAAATGTCAGCTGATGATTATTATGCCTTAAGAGGCATTATAAAATATTGAGGGTGTTTTAGGTAATTTGCTAGCAATTGTTAACAAAATGAGACTAGTATTTGAGCATAGTGGCACAATCGTTATTGTTTCTGAATTTCTGACGCTTTTCATAAATAAGTCGAATATTGGGACCCCAGGTTCCCAACGCAGTACCTCCCGCATCTCTCTCTCTCTCTCTATCTCCCATCCTTTTGCTTGCTTTCTTCAGAAAGAGTCTAAAAGTTGCAGCATCTTCCTCTTTAACTTCCACTCTATTGCCTCTGAATGTGCTTCTCTCTCCTAGGGTTTCTGCATCATGTGAAGGTCTCTTCTGCTGCACTCATCACATTCTTCAGAGATCCTACGGTCTTCTTCACTCCGTCTACTTTCTTCGGTCATCTCTCTATTTCTACTTCTTGCAGATGACAGATTCTAAATTTGAGCTTTGAGCGTTGTTAGCTTTCTGGTGAGTATTACGATTTCGTTCAACTGTCTGCATTGTTTCTTTGAGGATTCTTGTTTTCATTGTTCTTTTTTGTGTGGTTCAATTTTTCTCATGTTTCGCTTCAAACTTTCTAGTGGCGTAGGGCCTGACTTTGCAGAATAGAGCATAAAATGACCTCGAGAGGAGGGTTGGATCAGCAACCTCCGCTGCAAAGGCGTATTACAAGAACGCAGACAGCTGGGAACCTCGGCGAGTCAATATTTGACAGTGAGGTAGTGCCATCGTCACTCAGTGAGATTGCACCAATTCTTCGTGTTGCCAACGAGGTTGAATCGAGCAATCCAAGAGTTGCTTATCTTTGTAAGTTGATTTTACAGCATCTATTTGGATACATGATTGTAGACATGGTTCAGAATGTGTGTCGTGGCCTAAATGCCTGTAATTTCCTTAATGCTTGGTTACCGTTGCTTATATTGGTTGGTTTTCTTATGCTTCGAAGCACATCTGTTGAAGAACTTCAATGGATGTGCCTAGTTGCATTATATTTCACCTGATGTTACCTGTCCCGCAGTATGTAAGGCTTTCGTTCTAATTGCTTTTTGGTCATCACTCTGTTGAAAGTGCATTAAGATTTGATTTTCTTACATGTCGCTCACGCGGCATACAACAGGATACATGCAGTTGGTTTCTTTTATTTTGATTATTATAAGGTGCAAGAAAACCAAAAATCCATAGAAATTGCAGTGAATGTTGATTGTTATATAAGGAAATGAGCAATACTTTAATTAGTGATTATAGATTATAAAAATAAACTCCTAAATGTTTAGCATGTTGGCCGATTTAATTTTTTTAATGATAGTTTAGTCATTTTCTTCTGAATGGATTTGTTATTCATTATCTTTGCATGTCTAGTCTCAATGTTAATTTCTTGATTTTCCTCTACAAATCCAAAAGAAATGTCACTGGAAATTTCTTCAAAAGAAGTTGAATTTGAAGCCCCTAGTAACATGAAAAGTAGCATCTTCTTTTAAAGTTAGTAATTTTCAATATTTTGCTATTTATGAACTTAGGCATGGTTTTTCAACAATTTGCTGCTTCTATTGTTTGTAAAAGAGTGTCTCTTTTCAATTAATATCTTCTGTTATTTGTTATCTAATGTCTTTCTGAAGTTTGGTTTTACATTCATATCTTATTTATTGTAGGCCGGTTTTATGCATTTGAGAAGGCCCATAGGTTGGACCCAACTTCTAGTGGACGTGGTGTCCGTCAATTTAAAACCGCTCTCCTTCAAAGACTTGAAAGGGTTAGGATTTATAATTTTTCTTTTATGCAAGACACTCATTAATTTTTTTTATTGTTGCTCGTAACTTTTGATGAAGTGCATGCCATATTTATAGCATCGACTGACTTTTAAAAAATATGTCTGAGTCTTGAGTTTGTAGTAATAGAAATAGAGCTTTATCACTTTCTCTTGATTTCGCTTGCTTCCACATTCCTATTATTAAGCTATAGCATTTCTATTCCATGTATGTTCGTAGTGTTTCTTTTTAATATACTTTCATATGATTTCTTACTATTTTTTTATCAGAGTGATTAAACTCTTATTATTATATATTCTTTCTAAGACGCAAAAATTTGTATTAATGAAAAAGCTGCATGCACAGGGAGAGAGGGGGGGGGGGGGGGGGGAGAAATTTGTTCTCTAATTTATTAGGATTTTGGCTTTTCATCATTCTTTCTTTGACGATGATTTTATACATTTATAATACTGACAAACTTCAGGAAAATGATCCAACATTAATGGGAAGAGTTAAGAAAAGTGATGCACGAGAGATGCAGAGCTTCTATCAACATTACTATAAAAAGTATATTCAAGCATTGCAGAATGTTGCTGACAAGGCTGACCGGTTTGTTCTCGCAAAAGATAAATAGTTTCTTTAGTTGGTGAAGCTATGAAGTAGTAACTGTTTCTTCTTTACTTGACTGTCTATGTGTTGTTTATATCTAGTGCACAGCTTACTAAGGCATACCAGACTGCTAATGTTCTCTTTGAGGTTTTGAAGGCTGTTAATACGACACAGTCCATTGAAGTTGATCGAGAGGTAAAATCATAAAATTTTTCCATAATGTAAAGTAGATAATTATTGATATTTTATTCGATGTGCTATTGAAAGTTCTTGTATTCAGGTAGTTCTATTCAAGGAGCTTGTTCATATTTTCCTTTTGACATGATGACCAATGACTTTTTATTTAGATTTTGGAAGCTCAAGATAAAGTGGCTGAGAAGACGCAGATTCTGGTTCCTTACAACATTCTTCCTCTTGATCCTGATAGTGCCAATCAAGCAATTATGAGATATCCTGAGGTTGGTTTTCTGTGTCAATTTTTTCTTGGTGAAGCTACTTTTCTACTACATTTGTCTTTTCTTTATAGCTTTTATTTAGCTTAATTACTTTTGTTTACTCAGATTCAAGCTGCAGTTGTTGCTCTTCGTAACACAAGGGGTCTCCCTTGGCCCACAGATCATAAGAAAAAAAAAGACGAAGACATTCTGGATTGGCTTCAATCAATGTTTGGATTCCAGGTTACATAGTACCCAAAATTTTGTCACTGTTCTTGGAGGGAGCCACACATGAGTAGCCAATCTTATTTATTGTTTTTTTATTTGTAGAAAGATAATGTGTCAAATCAGCGAGAGCACTTGATTTTACTATTGGCAAATGTGCACATACGTCAATTTCCAAAGCCTGATCAACAACCCAAGGTTTGTTAGTTAATCACACATTTAAATTCCTCTTGCTCTATATAGTTTTCTTGAGGAATGTACAACTAAATTGTCTCGTCTTTGGCAAATTTAGTAAATGTTGCGACTACTTAAGTTTTGGATTTGTACAATTTTAATTATTTTACTTTGTGTAATGATGTGGCCATCCATTAACATAATCTGTTTAGTTTTAAAAAATCACCATATCTTTAACTTGACTTTCCCTTGATTTTCTAAACCTTGATGTAGTTGTTTCATCAATTCAAGGTTTTTCATTTCTGCTAACAGTCATGCACGCTTGCGAGCTCATTCCCACAAAGAAAACTATATTCGTTGAACTCTCATTTAAAGATAGTGTATCTAAACACTTACCTAACTTATCTATTGTGCAATGGTTGGCTGTACATGGACTAGCAGTACCTTTCGTTTCTTTTTTGAAGTCAATGAGCTTTTTTTAATGTATATTTGGTTAATTAATTGTGGAAAACATTGACGCTATCAATTCTAAAGGAGAAGCTCCTCTATGGCCCTATGACTGCATTTTTGTCCCTTATGCAAGGGCTATGTAGAAACTATTTATCACATTTAATCCAATGTGATTTTATTAGAAACATATGATTGTGATATTCTTTTTCTCTTCAACCGAGCATGGTTGTTCATTCATACATTTTGAGTTTTCTCAATAATGTACTTGGTAAGGAAGAAATTCCCAAGAAGTTGAAGGTAATCTAGAGATTGAATTTTGGCAAAGTTTGGGTTATTTGACTGCATCGTAATGCCTCTTGGGGACAGAATGCCAAACAACAATTATTGAGATGAAATTAAGTTTTTTTATTGTCAAATGGCTTTATAGTTTTAAGTATTTTAAGAGTTTTTAGTTTAATTTGGTTCTCTTCAGTTGGAGGAAAATTGTTGTACAGTAAGTGTTGGAATTAGCTCAATTCGTAAGATTAGAAGTCCTTGCACAATTCTCTTCTGATCTTGATAAGGTTACTCAGAATCCTTCTAGCACATTACTTGGGACGGATTCTTCCTCTCTTGCTCTTATGTGCATTCTCTTTCTCGATACAAATTGTTTAGAAAAACTAGATGTAAAAATAAATTGGTGCCATGTGTACATTTTATGCATTCAACATGGTAAATGAGCTCCACTGCTAGATCATCTTAATTTTAGTTTGATTTTCCGGTTCTTTTTCATCATCAAAAGTTTTTGTTGTAGAAGCACATCTCTCGACCAAATCATAATATATTTTGCTAGTTTTGGCTGTTATAGTTGGAGCACAGTTCTACGATTTTTATGAAAAATATTTGGGGTAAAATTGTTTTTGTGGGATAAACTTTAATTTTTTTTATATGGAAATTGGCTCATATTTCTAAATATGTTAAGATCCTTCCCTTTTTTTTTTCTTTCCAATTGGAAAGAGATGACAACTTCTATATTTTTTGTTCAATTTCTTGTAGAAATTACTTTCTTTACTTCACAATTGTTTTTCTTATTAAAAGATACAAGACATCTTCTCGGATGAGTAATAATTTTGACGGTTTGCTTTGACACTAACACACTAGTACATCTTCTTTGCTTAGTTGGATGAACGTGCTTTGACAGAAGTTATGAAGAAACTTTTCAAGAACTATAAGAGGTGGTGCAAGTATTTGGACCGTAAAAGTAGCCTTTGGTGAGTATATTAGAGAGGGAATCTTTGGTTCTTGAAGTTCACGAACTAGTTTGTTTTTATACATGTGTTTGGCGGCATTTTTTTTTCAGAAATAATATAATGCTTGAGCAAAAATTCTTTAAAATGCTTTTTTACTTCTCATGTTTTGTGTTCTGAATACTGCAGGCTGCCTACGATACAGCAGGAAGTGCAGCAACGTAAGCTACTATATATGGGTCTCTATCTTCTAATTTGGGGAGAAGCTGCAAATTTGCGATTCATGCCAGAGTGCCTATGTTACATATATCATCATGTGTGCCCTAATAACTTTTTCTCATTTTATATTATAATTTTTTTTTGTTTCAGATACTGATCAATAGAGTTGGGGTTTTGTATAATATGTCAGTTGTTGTATGTGCTGTACTAAGAGTATCATGTGTTTGTTGTGTGTTTATCCCATTTGTGCTTAGATATTTTAATGCATGCTACAATGTTTCATGCAGATGGCGTTTGAATTGTATGGAATGCTAGCAGGAAATGTTAGTCCAATGACAGGGGAAAATGTTAAACCAGCGTATGGGGGTGAAGAGGAAGCTTATTTGACGAAAGTTGTGACTCCTATTTATGAAGTGATTGCAAAGGTGATTGACCTAGTTTTCCTTCTTTTTTCCCTGCTTTAAGGTCTAAAACATGAGTTGTGCTACATTTTCATAACTGCCCCATTCTCCATCTAACCATAAGCTTTTTAGGAAGCTCAACGAAGCAAAGACGGGAGATCAAAGCATTCCCAGTGGAGGAACTATGATGATCTAAACGAATACTTTTGGTATTTGTACTCATCTTGTTGGGCTAATGTGTTACTTTTAGCCTGCATGTCTTGTGACTTATTAAATTTGATTTGACTATAGGTCAGTTGATTGTTTCCGGTTAGGTTGGCCAATGCGAGCTGACGCAGATTTCTTCTGTTCACGAAGTGATGTTGATAAAATTGGGGTAGGCAGATTTCATAGTTTTATGTTGTATCCCTTTCGAACATGCACATGGTGCATATCATGCGATGTTGAGGCATATTATTTTTGTGACCTTGAATTACTATAAGAAAACATTTTTTAGATTGACTGCTCTGATATTTTGTATTTTTTTATGTCATTGTTAATCACACACCTTCAATAATAAAAAGAATAAAAAAGCAGCCATAGAAAAAATAAAGAAAAGGTATAGCCTCTAAGCAACATGTTCTTGGTGCGATTATCTCCAATGGGAAAACCTGTTGTCTATAATCATTAAAAAGTTAAACTGTTTACCAAGCATCCCTTTGTCCTTCAGCCTTTGAAAAAATATAATGTTTTGCATTAAATTAATTTATTTTTTTCTTTGCAGTGCGTGTCTTTCTAATGAGCTCAGTTAGTTTTTTAATGTTGGTATCCAGGAAAGTAAGCCAGTACCTAGGGATCGTTGGGTGGGGAAAGTCAATTTTGTGGAGATACGATCATTTTGGCATATTTTTAGAAGTTTTGATCGAATGTGGAGCTTTTTTATTCTGTGGTTGCAGGTTTGATTTTTTTTTTTTCATTCATTTATGTTGACACATTATTTAAAAATATTAAAAAATGCTGCTGATCAGTTATTCTTTTTTCTCCAGGCTATGATCATTATTGCTTGGAATGGTTCGGGGCAACCCAATTCACTATTTGAGGGTGAGGTGTTCAAGAAAGTATTAAGTGTCTTCATAACTGCTGCAATCTTGAAACTTGGTCAAGGTAGGTAATGGTAGTTTATCTTTTTTTTTTTTTGTTGACACATTCTGACTTTTAATCAAGTTGTTTGTGATTTTTTTTATTGGGAGCACGAGGGAGAATTTAAATTTCACATTAAATATCCGATATACAGGCTAAATTGTTCAATTGTTGTATCTCATGCAAATTTAGCTTGGTTCTATTGCTCATGCTTTTCCTTTGTGTTGACATTTTAGAAGGATTGACAAATGTGAATCACAACACAGTTAGAAGTTTTTAGCAATTGGTCTATACTTGGATTGCAAAGAGCTTGTTTGTCATATATAAATTGAAAATGATTTATATTATGAAAAAACTTTATAATTGATGATATTCGTGGAGGGTTGAAAATGTAGTCAAGTAAATGAATTCTTGGTCTGCGTTGTCACATTTTTTGAGCTATCATGTAAATGCAACAACCTCTTTACAGGTTATGTATTAAGCTTTGTTTATGTGTTGCAAAATTTATCAATGTTGTGTCTTTAGTTTCGTGTTTATTGGCCATTTTGGAAGGTGATAGACCTCATTCCCAGACTAGCGATTAGAATGGGTAGTAGTTAAATAAAAGTTAGTTGATTAGTTTAGAAAAACAGGTACAATATGAATGTACAAATAGAATATTATAGGAGGTGAGAGATATAGACTTATGTGAAAAGAGAAATAAGGAGGATAGACTCTAGAATCTCAAATTCTAGATATCAGTCGCAGTTACTTCTGTAATTCTTCAATAGAGAGGTAATCTTCTCAATAATTTCTCCAAATCTAGATAGGAATTGTTTCATTCCTATAAGAAGTCAAATATTTGATGTTGGATACTTTGCATAATTAAGAACGAGTTGATCCAAGTTGTGGAGTGGGAGCTAGTTATTCATGGACCACAAGCTTGGACCTGTTTGAAAAATTTATTACCATCTGATAGGTAAGCAAGTGTACCTTCAGAAGGCAGTTGAGTTCAAATTTAGCCCAAGGAACTGAATGAGGTGGCTCGATTCTGTTACACTTGGAACATTTCCTTAAGTTTCTTAATCTAGTGTTTAGCCCAAGGAACTGGATGACGAATTTCCTTAAGTTTCTTAATTTAGTGTTATCGGTTGAAATCTTGGGTTGAAATCTGCTGTAAGCTACAATGCAAATGAGGAGAAGGCAACAAACATTAACATAAATTCTCTTACAAACATTAACATAAATTCTCTTATTCTTGCATGGAAATTGGATATAAGCCGATTGCACTTAGAAAAATTTAGTAATAGTTGTAGGAAATATGAGTATGTTACATGAGTTTCAAGATATAATAGTTTCATGGTAGCATAAATTTCACGACATTGTGTATGTGGAGTAGTTTAAAATATTGTTTAAGGTAATGTAGTGCAAAAGAAAATGGGGAAATTAACAAAATAACCATTGAATTATGAGGTCAATGACAAATCCATTACTAAATGAATGATGCAAACATCGTCGTTGGCTTGAGTAAAACTCGTCTCGACAAATTCTGGTTTGGATCTTGAAGCCATGATTTGAACAACAAAAGTGAGTTTCTATTACCTGATTCTATATTTACAAATTGGAAAGAGTTTTTACACAGCAATACAAACCAAAAAACTGCAAGAACTCGTAATTTCGGAGACTTGCAGTAGAAAAGAGCTAATATCTATGGACAATGGATTTGAGAAAATATTGTATAAGTTGATTTTAATTTTTTTATGGATGATTTATAATTGTTTTCTTGGCTATAGGAGAATCACAACATGTCTGTATTTTTTTGTAGAGGAGGCAGTGAATTTGTTTTTTATACCTTGACTTACGTTTGTGGAAAGATGACTTTTCGACGAGGAATATAATCTTTCCTGAATTCTATTCTAATGACTTACTTTCTGCAGCGGAAAAATAACCTTCACAGCAGAAATAAAACGTTTTTAATGGAAAACGTAATAACGATGTTTGCTCCGATCATTTCTCGTTGTTGGATGTTTTATTTGTTAGCGAAAATTGTTGAGCGGTTAATTTGTCATTAATCTCATAACTCAGTGATTGTTTTGTTAATTTCCCAAGAAAATAAAATATTTCAGCAAAGAAAGTTTCTTTTTCTTTTCCTTGAAATGGGGAAGTGGCATTATTATCGTTGATATTGATGCAAAAGTTTAGGATGGGAAGTGACATTATTATTGTTGTTGTTGATGCAAAAGTTATTCTTGTAAAAATATGATGCCTATATTTTTGCAAGAGTGAAAAATTGGATGAAAAGATTATGGTTTCTCTTTTCAATATGCAGCTGTCCTTGATGTAATTCTCAGCTGGAAAGCACAACAAAGTATGTCATTTTATGTAAAGTTACGCTTCATTCTGAAGGTGGTTTCAGCTGCTGCATGGGTCATAATTCTGCCGGTTAGTTATGCATATAGCTGGAAGAATCCCCCTGGGTTCGCTCAAACCATCAAAAGTTGGTTTGGTACAGATGCAAATTCACCTTCCTTGTTTATTTTGGCTGTTGTCATATATTTGTCGCCAAATATACTGGCTGCGATGTTGTTCCTATTTCCATTCATTCGTCGATTTCTTGAGAGTTCCAATTATAGGATTGTCATGCTCATGATGTGGTGGTCTCAGGTATTGTAAATAATTCTTAAGTAACATTGTTTCTTATATTCTTAAACTGATTATTAAGTTTGATTAACTTCTGCATCCTCCATGATTGGCAGCCTCGTCTCTATGTTGGGAGGGGAATGCATGAAAGTACATTTTCCCTTTTCAAGTATGAACTAGTAATTTATGAGTGGATTGGTATCATGTTATAAATTTTTAAATACTCATCAATCAAACATTTTCAGGTACACAATGTTTTGGGTACTTCTAATAGTAACAAAGTTGGCATTCAGTTACTATATAGAGGTGTGCCTACACTACTATTTTATGCTTGAAAGTTTGATATATCCCATTTGATACTTCTGAACCCAAGAATCAGAAAATTTCACTCTGGTCAAATTGAAATGTTTAACTTGTGTTCTTTATTCATGTCTAGCACGACTGCATAGAAGTTTTCCTCCTAAAGAATGAGCAGTTTCCTCATGGAAAACCTAAACATTTTTCTCAAGAGTTGAAAGTCGACTAAAAAATGCAACTATTTCATTTTTTTCCTTATTGATTTGCTTTATTGTTGTCTTCTCAGATAAAACCCCTTGTGGGTCCAACAAAAGCTATTATGAGCGTACACATAACTGCTTTCCAGTGGCATGAATTCTTTCCTCGTGGTAAGGGCAAAAGTGTTATATGGTCTGTATTGTTTTCACATTTATAAAAAAATAATGTTTATGGTTATTTGCTTCGCAGCAAAAAACAATATTGGTGTTGTGATAGCACTTTGGGCCCCCATCATTCTCGTATGAATTACATTTTGTAATGCTTATTCTTGTGAGGTTTTATTTTTCTCATCCTTCATTTCTTCTGTCTAATTGGCCAAATTGCTATAGGTTTACTTTATGGATGCTCAGATTTGGTATGCAATATTTTCCACATTATTTGGAGGTATATATGGTGCATTTCGTCGTCTAGGAGAGGTTTGTGGACCATTTCTGACGTCATTTTACATTCTTTTTAGCTTACACACTTTCATTTGTTTAGATTTTAGTAGAATTTATAATTTATATACCTTTTATACATGTTTTTTCAATTACCCTTTTTTGTTTGGTAAGGATGTTTCAATGACTTCTTGATTGTATTGTTACCAGATTCGAACCTTAGGTATGCTTCGATCTCGTTTTCAAACGTTACCTGGTGCCTTTAACTCTCGTTTGATCCCAGAGGAGAAAAGTGAGCCCAAGAAGAAAGGAACGAAGGCCACTCTATCTCGCAACTTTGCTCCAACTCCAACAGCTAATATTTTATTTTATTTTATTTAATTAACCTTTCTAGGATTTTGTCAGTGTCAAAGTAAAGAAGTGTGTAATGATGCAGACCCCATCATATGTAGAGAAAGCAGAAGCAGCACGATTTGCTCAGTTGTGGAACAAAATAATTACTAGTTTTAGGGAGGAAGATCTTATAAGTAATAGGTAATGTAGAAGTGTGCTGTGTGAAATTTTTGGTGGATGAATTTTCTTTACGCATTATATGTTGAAATTTTCATAAACCTTTTGTTGTGGTATAAATAATCATTGTGCCTATGAACTTTCAGGGAAATGAACCTTTTGCTTGTTCCTTATTGGGCTGACCGTAAATTAGGCCTAACCCAGTGGCCCCCCTTTTTGCTTGCTAGCAAGGTTTGTTGTTTCTTTCTTTCTTCTTTGTTCTCTCTCTTTTACACACATAAAGAGTTTACTAACAATGTAATGCTGGTGGAAATGTTAATGTTAATGTTAATGTTTTTGTCAGATTCCAATTGCACTAGACATGGCTAAGGACAGCAATGGCAAGGACCGGGAACTGAAAAAGAGATTTGAATCTGACAGCTACATGTTTAGTGCTGTTCGTGAATGTTATGCTTCTCTCCAGAACATCATTGATTTCTTGGTTCAAGGAGAGCAGGAGAAAAAGTAAGCCTTCATGAAATATATGGCATATAATGACATCTACTTTCTGATCCAATTTTTTGTTCTACATAAATGAAATTCTTTTGATAAAAAGTGAATGCAGGTGTATTTTTTATTTTTCTTCAATACTACTAAGTTTAAAGTGATGAGGCATGGCTACAATTTATGATTATTTGTTTTCTTGGGAAAATGTAAGGAAATTGACCAATAATGGCTCATTTTCAATCCATTCGGAAATTAGTTAAAATGTTAAGTTTGGATATAGATCTTTGTAATTTTAATTACACAAATATTTTTAATTTTGACACTTATTATAAGGCCCCGAAATTTATTTTTCCTTGAATTTCAAAACTCTAAATTTTTCTCCCAAATTGATTGAAAAATTAGGTTGAATTAGTTTATTGAAAACTCTAATTAAAATTTGGAAATTCTTGAAAACATCAAAATCTTTAATTAAGCGGAAGAAAATCGAACATTTATTAGGGAATATTTATTTAATTTATCTTTAGTCAAACATTAAATAAAATATTTCAATTGGAATATGAAAATAGAGTTGAAAATTTCTACAAATACAATATTAAATACAAAAACATGCTTCAATACTTTTATTAATAAAAATACTAAATGATATTAAATAAAATAGGATTTTAGGATTTTTTGAGCCTTCAAATAATCTAGTTTGCCTAAATGATTAGTCGTGGTTAAATTCCTTCAAAAAAATATTCCTTGAAAGAAATTGGGCAGAAATTCCATACCGATAAAAATCTTTAAATGGAGCGGAATTGAAATCAGATAGTTTTGGAGAATTTTAGGTTGAATTTGGACCTGGTCGAGTTCTGGTCAGTTCAGCTAGTTTAGTCCAGTTCGGTTCGGTTCAATAGCTCAGGTTCGGTTCAACAATTCATGTTCCGTTCGGTTTAGCCGCTCAGGTTCGGTTCAGCAGTTCAGGTTCGGTGGTTTGGTCGGGGCAAAATCGGTTCAGTCCGGTTCAGTCCAACTTTAAAAAAATGGGTCTTCCTCCCTGGTTCTTCTCTTTCTTTTTCTTCGCGAGTGTGCTTAAGAATTCTGAGAGAGACTCCTCTCTCGTCGACCTTTGCCGTCAATGGTTGTCGTCATTGGAAAGGATTTCATCGCGCTAGAAGAAAGCTCGACTGCAACTCGGTGGAGGAGGCTCTCGACTAGGGCTCGACCGAGAAGGATTTCTTTGCCGGAAAGAGAGCAATAGAGTGAGTGGTGAGGTGAGTTTTCCTGCATGACCATGACTCCTATTTATAGAGGATTTCAACCAAAACTCCCCGAAATTCGAGTTGGTTTCGGATTCCCCTCAATAGCTTCAAGCTATTGAGCTCTAAAGATCTCATTCAGCTTGGATTTTTGACCGAGCTGGGGAGATTTTCCGGTTGTTTCATCCAATTAGAGTTAGGTTGTTGAAATTGCTTCTGATTTTGGGGGAAAAACTGATTTTGATTGAAAATTTTAAAATTAACTTGCTAGGATAAGATTCTAATTCGAAATTCAATAATAACTAACTTTAGGATATTACACTTATCATATTTACAAGTATTTTTTTTATTGATGCATCTATTTCTAATATTTTTTTTAAGGTTGTTAGAATACCAGGCTTAGAAAGATTATGTAGATTATTTTTACGTTTAGCATGTAACTGGATGCCCATCGATTAGCAAGTATTTTTTTTTAAATTAAATCATTTCATTCATATTTTGTTAATGCTTAATTATATGTTCAGAAACTTTTTTTATATCATTAAGGTTTATTTAGAATTTTATTTATTTAGTTAAAGTATTGTAAAGCATATTTTATTATAAATTTTTATTTGACCAAACATTGTGATGTAGATTCGTGAAAAACTAAACTAAATGTAGGACACACATGAGAAGTAGGAGAAATGAACTAGCACGATTAAGTGAATCACATTTGGATGAATGAGTATGGAGCCAACAACAAAGCTTACAAAGATTTATCTAAGAATACCATAGATTGTTACCATACAATCGGTAAATTCTCAGTTGGGAGAATATAATGATATAAACTTGAATATTTGAAGTTGATAATCTCAATATGAAAATTATATTGGAGTATTTAATTTAAGACAATTGTTGAGAAAATATGATTAATAGATTTTATTATATAAATTTTGAGTATATAGTTGATTAAAACAAAATTGAGGATTTAACATATTAATTTTATATTTAAATGTTTAGTGTCGATCTGTCATCATTTGAAGAAACATAGATATTAGATTGTAGTTGAAAAATTAATTAATTTTGAGGTCAAGGAGCTTAGGTATGGATTTGTATTCAAGTGTGTAGTTTAGAACAATCATTGATTAAAATAATATGATAGTTAGGTTTTATTTGAGAAACTAGTATATCCCGTGGAATATAATTTATTAAAGCAAAGTTAAGCACTTTAAGTTCAAAATTTATATGTGGGTGTTAAATTTGGAAAGATTATTGCTAGAAGAGATATTGTAAAATTTATAGTTCAATCGTGGAATTAATAAAAACTCTTTAGAAAATGAAATTAGAAAAATTAATGACTTGGAATGATCTTGACTCGCAGAGACTTGGAGATTGAGTTATAGTGGTTGTCTTTGAAGTTTTTGAGATTATAGTTGAACGAAGTAAAGTTTAGGAATTCAAGTATAAAGTATTTATGAGATCATTGCTTCTGAAGTTGGTAAATTATTAAATGTTGAGGCTATAGTTGATCAAGCTAAAGTTGAAGGATTGATGTTGACTCGCAAAGACTTGGAGATTGAGTTATAATGGTTGTCTTTGAAGTTTTTGAGATTATTGTTGATCGAATTAAAGTTTAGGAATCCAAGGATAAAGTATTTATGAGATCATTGCTTCTGAAGTTGGTAAATTATTAAATATCGAGGCTATAGTTGATCAAGATAAAGTTGAAAGACTAAATTTACATTCAAGTGTGTAATTTGAATGATCATTACTTGACGAAGCATAGAAATGAAATCAATGTAATGCATGAGAAGTAGATAAAATGTTATATAACGATTAAGGGAATCACATTTGGATGAAGAGAATATCGTGATTTACCGTGAATCACATTTGGATGAGGAGAATATAATAATATTTTTGAATGTTTTAGATTAATGAGAAGTTGACGATCTCGAGATGAAATTTATATTTGAGTATTTAATTTAAGACAATTGTTGAGAAAATATCAATAATAGATTTTATTATATAAATTTTTAGGATATAGTTGATCAAAATGAAATTGATAACTTAAGGTATGAATTTTGTACTTAAGTGTTTAGTGTCGTGTTGTGTCGATTACTCATTGTCTGAGGAAACACAAAGATTATATTGTAACTCAAAAAATAATAAATTTTTAGACTATAGTTGATCAAAGTGAGGTCAAGGAGCTTTTAAGTATGAATTTGTATTCAAGTATGTAGTTTAAAACAATCATTGATTGAAAAAATATAATAATTGAATTTAATTTGAGAAATTAATGTATTATGTGGAACATAATTGATCAAAGGAAAGTTGAAAATCTTAAGTTCAAAATTTATTTGTGGGTGTTAAATTTGGTAGAATTATTTATAGGAGACATTGTAGAAGTTGTATTTTACTGGTGAAATTATTAAAACTTTTTAGTTCGTGGAATTAGATGAATTAAGGAATTACAACGATTGTGGCGTGAGGAGACATTGAAATTGAATTTTAAGGTTGACTTAACATTGAGATTATAATTGATCGAAGTAAAGTTTAGAAACCTAAGTATGAAGTTTATATGAGATCAATTCTTGAGGAAATGTAGAAATTTGATTGTAGTTGGTTAATTATTATATTTTAAATTTAAGTCGATGAACTTAAAATTATTAAATTTTAAAGATGTAGTTTTTCTAAATAAAATCATGGTTTCTTTTAAGTGCGAATGGAAATTTTGAAAATTTTTTTTTATTGAAATTGAATATAAAATTTAGTTGTGTTTGTTTATCAATAATACTATGTGAAGTTAGAAATAATTGATTTATAAAGTAGTACTGGTCGTCAAATTTTGATAAATTGAGAGATCTTATTCAAAATATATAAATTAAGAAGTGACAAATTTAAATTGACCTTATTATATTGTGAATAGAGATTTAGTCGAAGCCATAGTGAAAATGTATTACAAAGGAATTAGAAAGATTGAATTTTTATATGTTGATTTAGCCATGAGTGTTAAATATCTAAAACTATTCATAATTTCGAGAATGAAATTTTTTTAAAGGGGTGAGATTGTAACATATGAAAATTTAGGAACAAATTTTAGCTGACTGGTAACAATTCTAATTTGAGGATTAAATTAGGGAAACATTTTTAGGGTTGGAAGTTTAGGGAAATTAATTTTAGGTTCGTTTATAATGTTTTATGTAATTTTTCTTATAACTGTTCTGGGATTTTTCTTTTTAGGATTGGACTCTTTATACATCTCTCCTTATTATATCCTGATTGTTTTTTTTTTCTAGGGTTATAGAGTGTATATTTACAGAAGTTAACAAGCGCATAGATCTGGGTACCTTGACTAGTGAATTTAAAATGAGCGCTCTGCCTAGTCTCTATGACCACTTTGTCAAACTAATAAAGTTTTTGGTAAGGTCACATCAATTTTTATTAATGATTAGCATACTCATGAAGTAATTTTTGTTTGTTTTATCACAGAACACATTCTAACATTGTTCATTTTAATTTTTACAGTTAAGTAATAAGCAGGAAGATAGTAATCAGGTTGTTATTCTGTTTCAAGACATGCTTGAGGATGTAACTAGGGACATGATGATGGAGGATGACATATTGAGGTATGCATCTTGATTTTATTGAATTCTGTAGTACTGCACCTTTATTTAATGTTGATGATATTTCCATGAATAGTTTGGTTGATTCAAGCCATGGAGGACATGGCCATGAAGGGATGACGCCCCTTGACCAACAATATCAACTATTTGCGCCTACTGGAGCTATCAGGTTTCCTGTTGATCCAATGACAGAAGCTTGGAAGGAAAAGGTGTGACATGATAAAATTGTGTTCTTATCATTTTACTAGAATTTTTACTCATAAAAGTTCATGCAATAAAGGTAAAAGGGGGCTAACCAAATTTGCCTTCCAAGTAGTTGATCAAGAAATGAAAAAGAAAATAGGAAGTCCTTGAAAGAAATTCTTTTGTCATTCAGGAAGCATAAGATATTCTATATTGTCCACCTTTGTCAGTGGAACATTTCACTTTAAACTTGTTCAAAATCTCCGACACAAGGCCACTTCAAATAGTTGCAGGATTATTGTTTTGAAAAATAAATAATTGTTAACAGACTTCGATTTTAGCCGTGAGTCCTTGATCTCAAGTATGCTCCTCTTATTCAAATATGGTTTATAAGTCATTTCAGTGGTTAGATGCTATCTCTCTCATTGCTTCACCTGTTCTATTGACATGCAATCAAGAAACAAAACAATAATAAAGAAATGTTGGTTTGATTTGAGTTTTGCTTCTGTGGGTTTTTCTTTTCAAGCATGTTCTCCTTTGTGCTTTCCAATTGGAATTTTACTGAAATTAGTCAATTATCAATATTGCTTTTGTAAATTTAGATCCCTAATATTCCTTCATTCTGATTTTTTCTTTACTGAAACTTTTGGTCTCTTTGTTGAAAAACAAAAACAAGTGCAAATCATATTACTTTTTAACTCCTTGCCATGTTTTTTAATTAAACACTGCTTAAATGTTTATTAAGATACAAAATATATTTGAGAGAAGAAAAAAGGAATAGAATTTCAGAAGTATGGAACTTAATCATTTACGAGTATATGCCAAATTCAAAAAAAAAAAAAACCCAAAGAAGGTGCAACACTGGTTTACTACAAATCTAATTTTTTTCCTACGAAGCAATAAAATTATAGAAAGATTTTTTGTACGATTGAATCATTTACGAGTATATGCCAAATTCAAAAAAAAAAAAAAAACCCAAAGAAGGTGCAACACTGGTTTACTATAAATCTAATTTTTTTCCTACGAAGCAATAAAATTATAGAAAGATTTTTTGTACGATTGAATCTTTTCCTAAATTGTAAAATCCACCAAGAACTGGTAATCTTTGATGATATAATGGCTTCGGAAGTGGGGTTGTGTTTTTAAGATTCAAGAAATGGTGTTTTCTTCTGTCTTATTCTTTTAGTTGATATGTCTGACATATTTGAATGAAAACTTTTTTTTTCTAGATTAATCGGGTTTATCTTTTGCTTACCACCAAAGAATCAGCCATGGATGTGCCGTCCAACTTAGAAGCAAGAAGGCGAATTTCTTTCTTCTCAAATTCACTATATATGGACATGCCTACTCCACCTAAAGTTCGAAACATGCTTTCTTTCTCGTAAGCTCATTAGTGAATCTTTAGTTGAATTTTTCTTGGGTGATTCCATTAAGTCCAATTTCATACTCTTCTATTTTTAATACAATTTTGTCCCTATAAGCAAAAAAAATTTAGAGCAAAGGCTGAGCAGATCTTTATTTGAAATAGATCTTGTGGCCACTGCTAAAAATTTAATTTTTAGGAGAACGGGTTGCTCTTTCCCTTTATGTAAAATTACTTTCAAGGCAATCGCCACGTTATAGAACTGCTTGCCAAGTAAATGAAAGCATGTGAAAATAAGAGATTCGTTCATTTTATCTTTCTCAGTAAATAGAACTGTTTGCCAACTAAATGAAAGCATATGAAAATAAGATCATTTGTTTTTTATTTATTTATAGTAAATTAGTTTATTTTAATATGTAAATTGAGTAAATTAGTAAATGAATTATCAGTATTTAGTTTATTTTAATTGTAAATTAGTTTATTTTTTAGTTCATTTATAGTAAACTAGAGGAAAGCTTTACTTTTGTGGAGCTTTGCTAAAGTTTCTTTTAGGATTAGAATAAGTTTTTCCTTATAATTTTGGAAAGTAAATGAAAGTGCGGGAGAATGTATCTTTGACTTTTGTGGAGTTCAGACTAAGTTCTGGCTGACTCCTTGACTTAGGAAGGACTTATTTTCACATTTCAGTGTAAGCAATAATATTCTTTAAAAATTAATAAATTCTTATATTCTTTTTGCCATATATAGGATATTTTTCTACTATATGATTGGAAGTATTTAAGGAAGGAAAGAGTTAAGGGGGTACGGAAAAAGAAGAGAATTGTGGCGGTGTTTAACTGTTCTAGAGAAAAATGTATTCTTATGGTCTAGTTAGTGTTGGGTACCTATCAGCTACCAGGTGATTTTAGTTTATACTTTATTTAAGAGCTGGAGTATTTCTTTCCAGTTCACAATGGTAGGAAGACATAAAAAAAATAGATTTCATCCTCTTTGAATTCACCTTTATGGGCTCCAATGCCTGTTGAAAACAACCCTATCATATTGCAGTATATATTTTGCAGATTATTCCATACCAGTGAATAATTATATTGGAGAAATAAGCTGCCGTATTTCTGCTTCATAATAGTAATAAGTTGTTCAAGAGACTACTTCCGCTAACAAAAACTAAGAGTGACTTAAATTCTAGCTCTAAGCTTTCCTGGTTGCTTATGTAACCAAATTTAATTTGTTTTGAAATTTATTGAATGTCTTTACTCTTCTGCATGTTGTAGTGTTTTGACTCCATACTACACTGAGGAGGTTCTATTCTCTCTGCATGATTTGGAAGAGCCAAATGAGGATGGAGTCTCAATCCTCTTCTACTTGCAAAAGATTTTTCCAGGTGTTGTTTTGATAGTATTAGTATTACTTGAGTAAGAATAAAAGAGTATCTTATTAATGAAGATTTGTTTTTTGGTATTTTGGACCAGTACCCCTTCAATTATGTTACTGCTGTTTTGTTTACGTAAGAATTTTGTATTAAGCAAACTCAGTGATGGTAATTACAAAAATAGCTCAGTGAAGTGGAGGAAGAAACTGTAGTAAATTTTTTCATCATAGCAATTGTTATACTTGAAAAATTCTGTTGCATTTTGTTGATCGATAGAAATTTGCAGATGAATGGAACAACTTTCTTGAAAGAGTGAAATGCAGTAATGAAGAAGAACTTAAAGGATCTGATGAATCAGAAGAAGAACTTCGTTTGTGGGCATCCTATAGAGGCCAAACTTTAACTAGAACTGGTTTTTTCTCCTTCTTTCTCCTTTTTGTATACAATCTTGCAGAGGCTAACTATTTTCAACTGCCATTAATCTTGCCATTTGATATCTTTTCTGGAAATGATAGTGAGAGGAATGATGTATTTTCGAAAGGCTTTGGAACTTCAGGCTTTTCTTGATATGGCTAAAGATGAAGGTAAATGTTCGTTGAAACTGCTATCGCCAGAATTGACTGATTATTATATACTTCCAATATAATATTAAGTCCCTTTTTTCATAAGAATTTTTGTTTTCTTTCTGATCTCTTGTTATTGATAATTGCTCTTGCTCAGATTTAATGGAAGGTTATAAAGCGGTAGAATTAAATTCAGACGATAACTCTAAGGGAGAGAGGTCATTGTGGGCACAATGTCAAGCGGTTGCTGATATGAAGTTCTCTTATGTAGTATCATGCCAGAAATATGGCATTCACAAGCGATCTGGTGATGCTCGTGCACAGGACATTCTGAGACTCATGACAACGTATGATTCTTGTTTGTTGTTTTCCTGCAATAGATGCAAGTAGCTTTAAATGGTCATATTTTTTGGGCAGATATCCATCCCTTCGTGTTGCATTCATTGATGAAGTGGAAGAACCTAGCAAAGACAGGTCAAAAAAAATTAACCAGAAGGTTTATTATTCTGCTCTAGTGAAAGCTGCATTACCAAAGTCCATAAATTCTACAGAGCCAGTGCAAAATTTGGATCAGGTAGCTTTGATTTTATATATAAACATCTCTTAGTCGCCTATTAGAAAATTTATGTTTTTAATTGCATTTTTTTATTTTTGCGAGAAACAAATTGTAGCAAAGATGGATCGAAAAAATTAACCAGAAACAAAATATATGTTTATTTGAGAAATGAACAAAGGAGGGAATATCTATACTCTTTTGAAAGAAAATATTTTATTCACTTGTCTATTTAATGTGTTAACCGAAGTTCCATAGTCCAACATTTTTTAAGTTTTATATTATATTATTGATCTTTTCTTATCCCATAAAAGTAATTAATTCATTTCTCAATAGGTATTATAATAATATAAGATTCATAACTAGCGTGTATGAATTCTTAGTTGTGTAAATGAAGTTCTTCTTTGGTACAAGCTACTTTTCATCTTTCTAATCCGTCAGTTATACAAATGTTCTCAACTGAAAAATCACAAATGTATCACATATGCCTTGATTAGTAGAATAGTCACCCCAAAACAAAGTAAGCTCAAAACTGGTAGGTGCTTTATTTGTTTTGGTCTTGCTCTATATCACTTTTTTCTACTCATATAATCATTCATCTCTCCTACTGTTACAGGTAATTTATAAAATAAAGCTTCCGGGTCCTGCAATTTTGGGTGAGGGAAAACCTGAAAATCAGAATCACGCCATAATATTTTCTCGGGGTGAGGGCTTGCAAACAATAGACATGAACCAGGTATTCTTAATAAAGAGAATTCACTTATATCTCTTATTCTGCTGTTAGTTACTGAAAATCTCCTCATATAGGATAACTACATGGAAGAAGCTTTGAAAATGAGAAACCTGCTCCAAGAATTCCTTAAAAAGCATGATGGTGTGAGGTATCCATCAATACTAGGACTCAGGGAACATATATTTACTGGAAGGTAAGTTCATTTTAGTCATTCATGAATTCATCCGTCCTGGGTGTATAATTATATTGGATGTTGTTTCTCATTCGTGGTACCATCTATTTTCTACTTTTTGGTGCAGTGTTTCTTCTCTTGCTTGGTTCATGTCAAATCAGGAGACAAGTTTTGTTACTATAGGTCAGAGGCTGTTGGCTAACCCTCTAAAGTAAGTGGTCATCACTCTATTCTTCAGATTTGAACAGAAAAAGGAATAAAAGATTCAAAAAATGAAGAACTTTCTAGTCAATCAGTCTTATAGTATTATGGCTTACGTCATGTTTGCAAAAAAATCAGGGGGATTAGCCTTTTAGAATGTCAATCTCATGTATAAGACAAATATCATTTATTAAATAAGCAAAAAATGTTGTTGATAAGCAATCTTTTGCAGAATAAGCGATGTAATTTAAGTTATCTTTTAACATGTGACAAATGAAAAAATCTTTTCCGGTCTGTACATGGATCACTGTTTCTTGATTCTTAGAGTTCCTTTTTTCAGTACGTTCAATTTATGTTTTTCTGTAAATGGTTTCATTCATTTCCTCGTCTCATGTTTATGTAGGGTGCGTTTCCATTATGGACATCCTGATGTGTTTGACAGGCTATTTCACCTTACAAGGGGAGGTGTCAGTAAAGCTTCTAAAGTTATTAATTTGAGCGAAGACATATTTGCTGGTGCGCTATGATTATATATATATGGTTCATATTATATTTTGTACATAATAACAGAATATAATATCAGTCCTTTCGTTGCAGGTTTCAACTCTACATTGCGTGAAGGTAATGTCACTCATCATGAATACATACAGGTTGGAAAAGGAAGGGATGTGGGCCTTAACCAAATATCTAACTTTGAGGCAAAAGTAGCTAATGGCAATGGGGAACAGACACTGAGTCGAGATATATACAGGCTTGGACATCGTTTTGACTTTTTTAGAATGTTGTCGTGTTATTTTACAACTATCGGGTTCTATTTTAGTACACTGGTACGATGTAATTGACTCATTAGTTCTGCTTTCGGAAGTAATAATATTTTTTAATATTATTAAGAATTTTTGTTCTTCATTTTGCAGATAACTGTGCTTACAGTGTATGTTTTCCTCTATGGTCGGCTTTATCTTGTACTTAGTGGACTCGAAGAAGGCTTGAGTACTCAACCGGCAATTCGGGACAATCAACCTCTTCAAGTGGCTCTTGCTTCTCAGTCGTTTGTTCAAATTGGGTTTTTGATGGCTCTGCCAATGTTAATGGAAATTGGACTAGAAAGAGGATTCAGAACAGCATTGAGTGAATTCATATTGATGCAATTGCAACTGGCCCCTGTATTTTTTACATTTTCTCTTGGTACAAAGACCCACTATTATGGAAGGACTTTACTTCATGGGGGTGCAAAATATAGGCCTACAGGTCGAGGGTTTGTGGTTTTCCATGCCAAGTTTGCTGACAACTATAGACTTTATTCCCGTAGTCATTTTGTAAAGGGTCTTGAGCTGCTGATTTTACTTCTTGTGTACCAAATATTTAGCCATACTTACAGAAGCGCCCTTGCTTATGTCTTGATCACCGTATCTATGTGGTTTATGGTGGGCACTTGGCTATTTGCTCCATTCCTCTTTAATCCTTCTGGGTTTGAATGGCAAAAAATAGTTGATGATTGGACTGATTGGAATAAGTGGATAAGCAATCGTGGAGGAATTGGTGTTCCGGCAGAAAAAAGTTGGGAATCATGGTGGGAGGGAGAACAAGACCATCTTCGTCATTCTGGAAAACGTGGTATAATTGCTGAGATACTGCTAGCTTCACGATTCTTTATCTATCAGTTTGGTCTAGTTTATCACCTGAACATTACCAAGCACACCAAAAGTTTTCTGGTACTCATCTACGTTCCTCTCCTGTTTTGCCAATTATTTTTCCCATAGCAGTTTTTTAAATAGCCATTAAACAAATTATTCATTATTTATTTTTACTCATTAAAGATATCATTCTACTTTATCGCAGGTGTATGGCATCTCATGGCTGGTGATCCTTTTAATATTGTTTGTGATGAAGGCAAGTAGCAATGTTTTTCTTTATTGATATGTTTCTGACAATGAGTTTGCGAAAAATTTATTGATTAATGAACAAACATTCACCCAAAAGAAATCATGATATGTTTTTAAGGTACAAACTTAAGTAACTAAAATTATTTGATATGCTTGCATGGTGCCATTTTATTGACTTTTGTGTTTTTAAGTTTGCCAAATGAGCGAATATCTCAGTCATTTATTATTCCATCTTTTAATGAGTGAATGTCATTTTTGTCTTTTAATTATATTCAAAAGATTGTAATTTCAAACAATATAAATCTGTTAATTTCTTATCTGTTTATTCTTACGGATATTTTCAGACTGTTTCTGTTGGGAGGCGAAAATTCAGTGCCAATTTTCAGCTCGTGTTCCGACTTATTAAGGGTTTGATTTTCTTGACGTTCGTTGCTATCCTAGTCACTTTGATTGCCCTTCCTCACATGACAATTCAAGACATCATTGTGTGCTTACTTGCTTTCATGCCTACTGGTTGGGGAATACTTTTGGTGAGTTGATAATGCTTTCGTTTTTTAGTAGCTTTAGTGTCACCTATCATCGTTACTCCGACTAGTGTTTACTTATCTTCATTACCTTCAGATTGCACAAGCCTGCAAGCCTATCATACACAGAGCAGGTTTCTGGGGATCCATAAGGACTCTTGCTCGAGGGTACGAGATTGTAATGGGATTAATGCTGTTCACCCCCGTCGCCTTCCTCGCATGGTTTCCTTTCGTCTCGGAATTCCAAACTCGTATGCTTTTCAATCAGGCATTCAGTCGAGGGCTGCAGATTTCTCGTATTCTTGGTGGCCAGCGCAAGGATCGATCTTCCCATAACAAAGACTAAACCAACTGGTAAGATCTGAATTTCGTGTTCCTTCCATATTTAATTTTGGAATTAGGAAGCTTGATGGGATCTCTCCATGCGGTGAGGCTACATTTTCTGTGATCGTAGCAATGATCCCTTGTGTTTTGTAATTTGCCACTACTTGAAGAAACACTATTTACTAATCCCATTTTGTAATTTTTGTGATGAACATTCGTAGTGAATTAAAAATAGTTAAAATTAATTATTTAATTGTAGAAATTAATGAATGTCCGTGTAAGATTAATTGAAAAAAAAATAAAGAGTAAAACGTAACATTATTTTTATTTAATTATTGGAAAGAATGTTCTTGTAATTTCTATCTATTATAGTAAATAAGAACAATCTATCATTTGCTTCATAAATGAATATTATAAGCTATATTGAAAATTTCTTATGAAGTATGAAATATTTGGTGTTTAATGTAATATATGTATATTATTATAATCAAAAATATTATTGTCATTGCTTGAGTATTTATAATAATTCAATCTAAATATAATTTTATTTTTTTAACAATGTAAATCAAATTAATGTAGTGACAATGACCAATTGTAACATTACTTTCATTAATGTATCCATGCTCTATACGCCCGTGTTGGATCAATGGGTCGTCTATACAATTTGGGCGTGGGGATTACAGATGTTAAACAAGCATAGCTTAACAAGTCTAGTGAGCGTAACAAGTTGAACTTAACAGATCAAGTCTAATGAGTTGACCCCAAAAAAATTTCAACTTGAGTTGACTTGCGAATCACGAGCCTAACAAATTGAGCTGAGCTGGCCCAACGAGCTTAACGAGCAGAGCTTAACGAGTCCAACAAATATAAATAAAATTATTTTTTATGTATATCTTATATATATATATATTTAATTTTAGTTATTAAAATTATAATAAATATTTATTATTGTAATGTTAAAATATGATAGACGATAGTGAAAATAGGAGAGGTGAATTAGGTTTTAAAACTTTTTTAATGTGATTAATTAGTTCGATTTAATCAAATTAATTTAAAGCAATTAATTTCAAAATAAATACTCAAACCAACTATAATAGCAATATGCAATAAGAATTAGTTCAATTAATTGCACTCTTTGGTCAACTATTTTCTCCTTTGTCGATCACTTACTCTACCGAAAACTAAGATACACTCTGTCTTGTATTTCGGTCGACTGCTTCAACCGCTTACTCGTCTGAAAACTTGGGAGCAATCTTTAATATTGTGCGGTCAACTATTTTCTCCTTTGTCGACCATTTACTTGACCAAAAATCCTGCGTGCACTCTATAATATATTTTGGTCATGGAGTCAACCGCTTACTGGACCGCATGCTCGACCGGATCCTTTGCAGTGCAGTTTTTGGTCCACCAAATCTTCAGTTTGCTCAACCTCATCTCCCCATTTTGCATTTCTTGATTTTTCTAAGTCTCAATATTTGTACCTTAAACTACAATGACTTAGATAAACACATTAGATAACATTAATACCCTAATTAAAGGTATTTCTAATTAATATCAATATAGATGTAATGTTTATGCAATTAAGAGCATTATCTAATAAATAACTTATAATTATACTCAATACAATCATCATCAAAACAAATAAGCGTAATATCATTTATTCTTAAAAAAAATTATCATTCACTATCAATTTGATATTTGCATCACTATAAATTAGATACATCCCAACTAGGTTGGCACTCATCTAATTGTCAATCATGAGCAAAATGTCAAAAAAATTACAAAATAAAAAAAGACTTCAAAATTCAAATTGCAATACATCCAAATTTAAATGAAAATCTAATCTTCAAAGTCCAAAATTTTGAATTCTTCTAGTATATTATCCTCTCGTTGTTGATTTCTCGTAATGGTGTCATTCCAATCCATCATGCAAATGAGTGCCTCCACGAGGTTGGGTGCAAGTCTTCATCGGCATTCATCGTACACACGTCCACCTACACTAAAAGTAGACTCCAATGCTACGGTAGAGACCGAAAATGTTAGTAGATCACATGCTATTCTAGAAAGGATGAGATATGTAGTGGAAAAAATTTTTCACCAATCCAAAATGTCAAAGTTCTCATTGCGAGAAAATTGATATTGAGTGTCAAAATAAATATGTAGTTCATTTCGCACAGAACTATAATAAACATATGTATATAATTCATTCTAAATATCATGAATGCTAAATTGTGGAGTTATTGTAGCTCCACCACCACTACTGGAACTAGTATGTAAAGAAGGATATGAACGATTAACATTAGAATATTTAATTTCACAAGAAAAATATAAACTAACAATTCCATGTGTCATTTGATCATTAGAAAGTAAAGGTATAGTACATAAATTAGTAGAAATTCAATTAATCACGCGAGTTACTCATCTTAATTTATATCTAGGATCCATAACAAAAAATAAGAGGAATGTCAAACCAATATTTTTAAAAATTTTTTTCCATTTTATAAAATATATCTCTAAATTAATTCAATATGGGTCGAAATATATGTCATACCATCTTTAACAACTAAATTCAAAATATGACATACACATCTCATATGTAAAAGATAATCATGAGTAGTATCTAATTGAAAATAATTTTTAAAATAAGAAATAACAACATCCTTAGCACTAGCATTATCAAGAGTTATATTAAATACTCTATATCTAATAGAATATTCTAGCAATATTGCTATAATATATCTATAAATAGTAATACTAGTGTGAGGATATTCATAATTACGAAATCCTAAAATTCTTTTATTTAATTGTCAAAATTCATCAATAAAATGAGAAGCTACAACAACAAAGCCTATAACATTACGTGCACTCCATAAATCAGAAGTAATACAAATAGACATTGCATGGACGTTTGAAAAAAATAAAATTAGTTCATTTTTGATATCATTAAATATTTTAATAATATCATTTTTAGTTGTGCTTCTAAGAACACGTTTAAAATTAAGAGTGACACATTTTTTCATAAATTTTTCAAATTCGTCACTATCGGTGAACAATAAAGGCAACTTGCATTGTGCTACAAGTTTTGTTATTCTTTCTCTCATTTTATTTTGTAAATATAAAAAAGTGTCACTACCCCTACTATTCAATCATCTTTGTGTAGGGTCTCTTACTTGCACATTTAAGTGACATTTTTAATAATGTCTACCAAGTGTGCTAGTTGAACTACTAGTAACATATGCATAATTTTTAATACAATATTTGCATTGAGCTCTAAATTCTACTTTTCCTCTAATTTTCATTTCAAAATGTTTTCATATCTCAGACGTTTTATTTCTTTTTTTTTAGGTGAAGAAGTGGATGCTTGTGTAGATGATTGTCCTATTGAAAATGCAAATTTAACTCTCTATTTTCCTCAATATCATCATTAATGTTCTCGATATTATAATTACGTAGATCCATTAAAAATAAATATTTCAAATAAAAAAATGATACCACAAATCCAATTGATCAACAATAATTTGTAGGTGGTGTGAATTTTGTGATTACCTTCCCATATACAAAACCTATAAAAATTCACACAAAAACTGTTAAATCATACACGTGAAATTAACAACAATATAAAAATACATTAACTAATAAATTATAATATATACATTGTTGAATGAATGAAAAGAGTATGAAAATTGGTAAGAACAAGAGATATCGATTGAGTACTAGAAATTCAAAAGTATGAGAATAGGAAATTGAAAGAAAATTTGATGAAAAAATTTAAAAGTATTTGAGAGTATTTGTAAAGAAGGGCCTAGGAGGGAGGGAGGGAGGGAGAGAGAGAGAGAGAGAGAGAGGTGTCCCCCTCCCTTGTCTGGTAATGGTCATTTGACCATTGCCAGCTGGAGTCGGGGAAGGTGGGTTTAGATCGAGCCAGCCTGCTTGGCCCAATTTTTAACGGGCTCACGAGCCTGAAATACCAGGCCTCTCAGCATAAGAGTGAAAATTTCATTTGTCGAAAGCAATTCCAATGCTAGCGGGCTCAACCACTTCCCGCCCCATTTATTGCGAGTCCATTCGAGCTCGAGACTTGTTGGTCATCTTACGCGAATTAAATCTTAAATATTAAAAGAATATTATTTTTAATTTCTATTCTTAATTTTTATTTTTATTTTTATTTTCATAATAAAAATTAATTAATATAATAAATTATAAATAATTAAAATAAATAAATAATTATTCCTGTGATCTACGTGGATATCATCACCATGGTCCGATATTATCAATTGTAGATTCCAACTTTCTCTGTCTATAAAAGGAGCCCCCTTCCGCACTTCAAATTGGCCTGAACCGCTTTAAAGGGGAGTATTCTTGTAGTTGCGCCATCTGTTCGTTTTGGGAAAATGAGGGAGAAACGTCAAATTTGGGGAATTTGTGAGATTGGATTGTTTTAGGGTTCTTCGAAGTAGATAATAATTTCTTTTGACGTTCCGATCTTTGAGCCTATCGTGGGAATTTTGGTCGATTTTGAGGTCAGATGCTCTCAGTTAGGTTATCGGTCTTTGTGATTTAGGTTTTCTTTTCAATCGGAAAGGTGGAGATATTTTTTGGCGAATAACATGAATGATCAGTCTCAGATGTTGAATCAAGCTCCGTTAACCAGCCGCAGCTGATCAACCAGCCTCAGGTTATCGCGCAGTCTCAAATCCTGAACCAGCCTCAGATAATGAACCAGCCTCAGTTGATGAATCAGTCTCAAATCCTGAGTCAGCCTCAGTTACTAAAAAACCCTCACATGATGGCTCAGTCTCAGGCCATAAATCCGCAACCTCACGTCCCACAGCCTCAGCTTCTGAATCAATCTGGGATGATGATGAGCCAATCTCAACCGATGATGAATCGAGGCTATAAAATGTGGTCGCACCCGCAGCCTCCCGTCGATGGTACTAACATAACATACCAGAGCTCTTTGAATCCTGGTTTTGTTAACCAAAATCAGCCAAATCTAGGACGTAGCAATTGGAAGGGAAGGAATGTTACGGATAAACGGCAAGACCTTAGAAGAATGCAAAAACATGTACCTACTTCTGCCGTTATTGGTCCAAACAATGCTGGCGGATACATACCCCCGACTCTTCATGAGTTGCAGTCCCAAAATCGATTGAAAGCTCGGAAGTTTTATCCTAAGAGAAAATATAATAGATTTGCTCCTTATGCTCCCCGTAATACTACATCCTTTCTAATTCGCGCAAAGAAGGCTGGCGGTATTGCCTCGCTTGTGTCCCCTTCCCCAGTGACACCTGCAGTGCTTCCTACTCCTATGTTCTCGCCATCTAGGGAGGTATTTGTAGACATGGCTAAGGAAGAATTTGGCGTTGATGGTTATGGGTCAATGAAAGGGTTCATTAGGCTTCGTTCTCCCGGCAATGAGGCAGAAGTGCATGACGAGGAGGAGGAAGAAGAAGGTGGTGGGTCGAGTGAGAGTGATGTGGAGGAGCATGTGGAGATGGAGAGAAGGTTGGACCATGACTTGAGCCGATTTGAGATGATATATCCAAGTTATGGAGCTGAGTACAATAATGTTTTAGAGAATAGAGTGGATGACCAGGATAGCCATATTGCTCAACTAGAAGAGGAAAACTTGACATTAAAGGAAAGGCTTTTCTTGATGGAGAGAGAGTTGAGTGACTTGAGGAGGAGAATGCAGTTCCTTGAGAGACATAACCACGGTGTTGAGTATGCAAACGAAGAGGTGGTGGAGAATGAATCTGAAAATGAAAGTGAAATGGGTGGCGAAAATGACATGGAGATTGGAGAGAATGTATCTGCTAATGTGCACGGCAGAAATGTTGGTGTTGATTCGAAGAGAAATTATGTTGAGTTGGCTAATAATGAAAACTTGGGAGATGTTTGCATTGAAATGTGTTCGTCAAATAGAAGAAATTTAGATGATGACAAACTTGACGATGAAAAACTAGTAGAACAATGTGTTTTATCTTCTGGATCAGACAGAGAAAAGAATGTGGGCGAGGAAGAAAAGATGGCGGAGGAGCTTGAAGGAGGTTTTGAAATAAGAGAAGAGGTCAAGGATGGAGAAATAGCGAATACCTTTGTCTCTAAAGGAATCCCGAAGAAAGACATCAAAGATGATGAGGAGCAAAATGAGTCCGAATGTGTAGAATCAATGGCAAAAGAAAACAAATCCATTAACGAAGAAACCAGGCATAATTTTCTACCACATGAAAACGCTGATATGAATGAGCAGTCCAAGGAAGAGATGGTGGAGAATGCTAGCTCAGAGAAGAGCATTCATTGATTGCGGTGTTTACTATTTCCGGCAGCCATGTAAGTCGTCAACTCTGGATTGGCATCTCCTTAATGTGTATGTGTCGCCGTAGATGTAATTACCACAATTGTCAATTTGAAACTTGTTTTTCTATGGGATATGATCGGAGAACTAGTGTTCTTGTCTGACTTTTTTTGTTATTAAGAATGAAAAGTCAACAATATTTGGTATGTGATGTGTTCTTTACAATCTTAATTCATGTGGTTTTTATTCCTACTTATGTTTGTTCTGGTGAATTTGAATCCATGTTCTTTAATATTTAATATTTTGGTTATTTGTTTTTATATTTAACCATGTTTCTTGAAATTACTATTGTGTTTTGTGGGACTAAGTATCTGAATTTTCAGATGACATCTCTTCTTTCTTGCTGTTTTTCTGTCAATGGTTAGATTCCTCTCTAGTAATGCTCTTCATCACTTCTATCTTCCTTCTCTTCTACATATTTTTTGATTTCTTATTTTTAAAAAAAAAGTCTAAAAATTTGTGATGTTAATGCGGACTCATTTTTGGATATCTTAATCTTTGGATTTGGGTTGTTAATGTTGTGGGTCATGGTAGGAAACGTTTAATCTTCTCCATACAATTATTGTTTACTTTGAGCTGAAATTTTCACGATTTTGTTTTTGGAATTACCCCAAAACACGTTGTACTAAGTAAGGATAAGAAACTTACTTATAAGTTGGGGTGTTCAAAACCGAATCGAAACCGATCATTTCGATTCGGATTGGTTTGGAACACTCCATAATCCATTTTTGGTTTTATTTTGTAAGAACTGAAGTTTTCGATTTGATTTTCGGGCTATCTTTTGCAAAACCGACAATAACCAAACCAACAGAATTTGCGATTAAAAAAAATGATGCGCAGCGAAACAAACTCGCTCCGCACCAGACCAAACTATTTCAAAATGTGAATTGCGAAGGGCAAGGCAAGAAACAGAACCAAAAGTTTCACTCGGTTCAAAATACAAAAGCAAGTCTCTCCCCTTCGAGGCTTTTTCCTTCCCGTAACTCGGAATACCCAAAAAATTGTTTTCGTTTGGCGGATTTTCGACTGATTTTACTAACAAATATTTCAATACTTGGTCAAGAATTCGTTGAAAAATTATTGAACAAAATATGAGATTGATAAGTTAATTATATGTGGAATCCACTGAAGTAGCCAAATTTTCATCTTCTTCTTGGTTCAACTAATGGAATAGCCAAGATTAGTTGAATGGTGAAGAATTTGATATGTTTAAGACCAGTTTCTTTCAAAAGACAGCTTTATTCAAAACAGAAATTATTTATATAAAGAGTAATTAACAATTAATTGATTATTAATACGTAAAACTGAAACCGAAACTAAACCGGACCGAACCAAAAGTTTTGGTGTAACATGATATCTTATGAGAGCAAACCAAGAGGACATTTGGCGCTGCTTAGTGACCATCTAGAGAGAGAAAGAGAAGTTGGGTTGGAGTTCAAGACAGACCAATGACCCTACCAGTGGCAGTGTCAAGATCAATGTCATAGAAGCAAGGCCTTGTAGGCAGTCCAGGCATTGTGCTCATCGTTCCCACCAAAGGGTAAATAAATCCTGCACCGATGCTGCCTCTCACGTCCCTTATCGGCAGTACAAACCCAGTGGGGGCTCCTTTTTCTGCTGCCTTGTGTGAAAACGAGTACTGTGTTTTTGCCATGCAGATTGGCAGACCCGAAAATCCTTGCTTGCTGTACATTTCTATCTGTTTTTCTGCCTATTGCATAGAAAATGAGATCAAATAAGCAATTGAATTGCACTTAAATATGCAAGAACAAAGACTATTTCAACTTAGATGGCAGCCAATCAGAGTTTCTCTGTCCTTTCGATCAAATACAACTCAATTTGCTCAAAATCACTCTCAATTCGATTCAACCATTATCGATATAATCAACCGTCTTTCGTGGGTGACTGTGAAAAAGTAGTAATTCTCGAGGATTCAAAAATAAGTTATGATCAAATGAATGTTTCATTTTGTATGTGATATGAACTTGACATTAAAGGAAGAGGAAGAGGAGCTTACTTGGTCTGAGTATTCAACTCCACTGGCACCATATGACTTGGCTATGGCTTCTATTTTCTCTTTGATGCTAATATCCAGAGGATATAAGAATTTCAATGGCTGTGTAACATTTTCACAGGCTTTTTGAACTGCTATTCCAAGATCCACCTGAAGATCGCGACAAAGTTCAATTCTTTTGCGAGATCATCACAAAGAAACGATTCAAGATCCAAACATGCATTTTTTGAACCGTCAGAATTGAAAATTGATGCATGAGAAGTGAGAGAAAGATGATAACCCATCAAAAGTTAAGGGAATATGAGTAACAACGAGACGTTTTGGCAATTTTTCGAGCTACTTGACTATATTGTAATGTTATTGTCTTCGACAAAAAAGAGTCTTTTATTGATATTTATTGTTTTGAGTTTTTCAAGATTCGTCTTTTTAGTTTAATTTTGTTTTCTCTTATTGGAGAAAAATGATTTTAAATTAATTCATCGTTTTTTTTTTTTCCGAGAAGCGTTCTTCGGATCTTCCCCTCTTTTCCTCTTGCATCTTTCTTCTCTTAATATATTCCGTTTCTTATAAATAAATCAATGAAATGAACAAACTAACCGCTCCTTTTCCACCATGAGCGTGATGAGTACAAATAATAGCATCAAAAGCACCAGCTACCATTGCTGCATCTCTAACTGCATTAAGTTCTGCCTCAGTGTCTGTCGCAAACTTGTTAACAGCAACAACAACATTAACACCATAAGCCTTTGTATTTGAAATATGACGAGCCAAATTCACACAACCCGCCTGAACTAGATCCAAATTCTCGGTCAAATATGCATGATCGAGTGGTTTTCCGGCAACAACTTCCGGCCCCCCTCCATGCATCTTCAAGGCCCTTATTGTTGCCACAATTACAGCGCATTGAGGAGATAAGCCGCTGTACCGACACTTAATATTCATAAACTTCTCTGCTCCAATATCAGCACCAAAACCAGCCTCTGTGACCACAAATCCTCCAGATCCTACCAGCTTCAGAGCAATTTTATCAGCAACAATGGAGGAATTTCCATGTGCAATATTTGCAAATGGGCCAGCATGAACTAGAACTGGAGTTCCTTCAAGAGTCTGCATTAAAGTGGGGTTAATAGCATCCTTCATTAGCACAGTCAAAGCCCCACCAACCCCTAGATCGTCAGCCGTAACTGGATCGCCTGCTTTGCTATTTCCGATCACCATTTTTCCCAGCCTCTCTCTCATATCAGCGAGAGAAGTGGTAAGAGCTAAAACTGCCATTATTTCACTGGCAACTGAAATATCAAATCCAGTTTCTCTCACCATCCCTTTCTCTTCAGGACCCTGCCCAACAGTAATCTTCCTCAAAAACCTGTCATTTACATCCATCACCCTTCTCCAAGTGACTGAATCTGGGTCTATATCAAGCCTTGCAAATTTTTTTACTTCTTCAGAAGTGAGATCCCCAGGGCAGGTTTTGGAAATACCAAGCTTTTTTAAACGTCTAAACATAATGTCGCAAAATTTCCGTTTTCCTTCTTTGTTTGGCGGGCATAGCCGATTTAGGAGAGCTTTGTCTGATTGGGTTGACTCATGGAAGATCCTAGTATCTATGGCAGCAGCTAGAAGGTTATTTGCAGCTGTTATAGCATGAATGTCTCCTGTTAAATGAAGATTGAACTCGTCCATTGGAATCACTTGACTGTAGCCGCCCCCTGCAGCACCCCCTTTGATTCCAAAAGTTGGTCCTTGGGAAGGTTGACGAAGACAGGTGACAACCTGTAGTAATCGCATTAAAACCAGGTAAGATTTCTTTACAGAGAGATAGAGAAATTGAAGCTTTGCTTGAATCAAACTGGCAGATTATTTTAGAAGAAGAAGGGGGGAAAAGCAATAAAATGATTAAAAAAAAGTAAAATTTTTAAAAATGGGTGCACCTTTTTTCCAAGAAAAGCACCCAGAGCTTGACAGAGACCAACAGTAGTAGTAGACTTGCCTTCTCCAAGAGGCGTGGGAGTTATCCCTGCAACCACCACATAATACCCATCGGCAGATCCTTGAAGCTCGTCAAGTACAGACAGCAATACCTTAAAACATAAAACCCACATCGTCAATGATCATACAAATGACGTTGTCACAATGAGGGGATGTTCCTAGTGGTAGCCAATCCCATGATGATTACTCAGATAGTACACAGCTTGTACACTAAATCATATTGACCAACTAATTATAAGCTCTACCACTAAACTTTAACTGAGGTTACAAGTATCATCCATAAGCAACTAACCACTTGGTGGCTGGCAATAAGAAGTAGCCATTAATGAAGAGGTACTGTTAGACAAATCCAAGGCTCTGTAAGATTTCTAATAATTTGATCAATGATTATCTTATCCTATATTTTCCTGAAATCCAAACAAAATAGACTAGAATCTGAATCCAGTATGGTCTAAAAGTTAAACAGAGCAATTACCTTGGCCTTGTATTTGCCGTAAAGATCATAATGAGCGGGGCTTAGATTGAGTTCTTTGGCTATCTCAAAAATGTGAAGAGGCTCCACTGAGTTGGCAATGTCAATATCTGCAGGCACAGGAGACACCACCTGGATTTTCCTCAGAGTATTCGATGAACTCATTTTTTTGCAACCAATAAAAAAAGAAGGAAGGATTAAGGATTGTCCTCCTCTTTTTATTTTCCTTCTCCTGCTGATATTTGCTAGCCCAACAATGCGAATGAATGAATGAATCTGTATCACTCAACCCAATATATCTGCATCTATCATTGAGACCAGCCAAAAAGCAAGCCACTTTTTGCTCTTATTTCTTTCCTCTAGAGAGAGAGAGAGAGAGAGAGAGAGAGAGACCTGATAGGGAAGAAGTCTACTCTTATCCTGCTGAGGTGGACAGCTGCGGGTAGGAAGGGACCAATCACAACCGCATGATTAGATAAACCAACAAATCACATTCTTTGAGCGTTTCGCCGGTCGCCGGAGACAAAGCGACCCGTGGGCACCCTCGGCTAGCCCGTTGCATCGTGGCTATGACCAGACCCATGCATCGGCCAACGGGCCATCCTTAGTCCACCTCTCGGGCCAGGTAACTTTGGCCCACTGGCCATTCCAGCTCTTGTCCTGTCCCTATGGTCAACAAGTCGGCTACTGGGATGGCTGAACACTTTCAACGACCAAGCCCACGGATAATAAACTGGACCGGCCTTGTAGCAAATAACTGGGCTAGAAAATGGACTCTACTATTGAGCGTCCCATGGACTTAACTAGGACATGCCCATGGACCATTGCACTAGCGCCATCTTGACCGTATTTGGGTCAGCCTCCTAATCAATATAACTGCCAAGCCTACAGACCATATCATTAGGCCTAGGCGAGTTTACCATATCAAATGCCCAGCTCATGGACTACTACTGGGCTAAAAGCATAAACCACGTCATTGGAGTATCAATGGACCTAGAAGAATCTCATTGCCGCCATTGCGATCAATTTCTCAGTGCAAAAGCCTAGGGGATTCAGGCAACGACGCCGTCGCTTATCAACCCGGAAGTATTCGAAAACGCCGGAATAGATAACAGCGTTTGGCCTCCAGTAAATATCTCCACAATTCGATCCCGATGCCTGAGCGATCAATTCCGATGTCCATTGTCAGACAGATAACCATTGTCTATGTTGTGAGATTGATAAGACCAAGAACGCAGTTTGTTTAGTGGAATCGTGGCGATGCCGTTTCGGAGTATTTTTAAAGAGTGCTTTTACACCTGAAGAAAGCTCATCAACGCAGTTCGGTTGCTGGAGACGAAAGGTAACCGCCTTCGGAAGAGATCGGAGTTCGTTTAATTGATGATGCAGGTGAGATTCCCGTCTGGCCAGCGAATGGTCTTACTACTAGGCTGATCCCATTGTACTAGCCCATAACATTGGGCCGAACGAATGGCATCAGGTCCAGCCCACAGCCTCACTTGGCGAGCCTATGGACCATCACTGATCTAGACCATGCACTTAATTGTTGGGTCAGCCCATGTACTTTAACATTGGGCCGACTAATGCGCTTGATCAGGTCCAGCCAACCCACTATCACTGGGCTAGCTTATGAACCCACTGATCCGGACCATGGACAATTGACTTCTCTACCACGCAAGGGCTCAGTCAAGAACCAGGCCACTTACCACATCGAAGGCTAAGCCAGCGCTCTCCCATCTTAGCCACATCGCCTTATGTTCCATCCCTTTGGCTTTGGTAACGTGCAGACACGTACCCACATGGCTATGCACTGCAGGGGACAGAAATCCATCAAGCTTGCCTATTGTGTTTTTTTTATCTGCAAAGCATGTTAGCGTCAAGTGTCATGCTCTTTTTTGAGTCAACTTTGTTCCTGAATTTTGCTATAAAATAACTCATGTCCACTTAAATTTTCTAAAAAAGAAATTGACAAATTTGAATAATATTTCACGATGCATTTTCCCATAATATTTTTATGATTTTTAATACTTCTTTATTTCCATAAAATGACACAACTATTCGGAGAAATTAGATTATTGCGTTCACTGACGACTAGTTTGAGATGTTAGTTACAAATACCTTCACTGTTAGTGGATCTATCAAATGGAAGATATTCATGCTGCGAAAAAATTGTATTTTTCACAGTAGAAAAAGTAATTTTCACTTTTTTTCACAGCGGAAGCGTTTCGTTGTTGAAAGAGTATTTTCCGCAACAGAAAATGTAATTTTCATCATTTTCACTGCAGATACATGTATTTCACTACGAAAAATAAGTCATATCCCAATAGCTTTCATTCTACAGTAGAAAGCAAATATTTTCTACAAAAAAATATTTTTCACAGTAGAAATAATAATTTCGACCAATAATATACGTCATTTAATAGAGCTCCTAATGTTGAGGGTATCCGTTACCAATATCTCAAACTTTGAAACTTTAAATAACAAAAATAAAAATTTAATATTTCAATTATACTATTTATAAATAATCAAACAAAAGAAGGGATTCATTTTGTTGTACGTGGACCCAACTTCATCGATTGGCATGCTATAGTTATTGTAATGTCAATGAAAGACTTTGCAGGTTAAGTGCATTTTTAAATAAATAAACAATGTTTAAATGTTGGCAAATATCAAATTAATTAATGATTTAAAAGTTATATTCCCATATTTTATTCAATTAAATATGAGACATCGTCATCCTAAACACTTTATTTATATTTAAACACTTTATTTATTGTGTTGTTTTTAACTTTTTTTTATTTTTTTTATCATACATTTTATTTATTGTGTTATTTTTATTTTTATTTTTAATATTTTGCTAAGTTTTTTATTATACCAAAAAGAGATTCTCATATATTTCTGTTCAAAGAATCACCGACGAATACAAATATTTTTTTTTTTCAACAATTTCAGCATTTTATTGTCATCTAATCTGAATTTAAAACAATAATTTGATGAAAATGGTACAATTTGACATTTCTCTTTTTTGATCTACTATTTTCTTTTTTTTTTCGGGATTACTCTTCTCCAAACACGTCAAATTACTTAAAAGAATTCACAGTTTGATTAGAAAGACGTTATCTTTTCACTGAGGAAAGTTGTCTTTCCTAAATTTTATTTCAATAATTTATTTTCCACAATGGAAAGAAAATGTTATTTAAAGAAAAATATAATAATGATGTTTCCTTCATTTATTTATCATAGTTGAATATTTTATTTATTAATAAAAAAAATTTAGTGGTTGACAATAATTTTTTTTTGTTAATTTCCCTTAATTATATATATATATATATAATTAAATATTAAATTATTTAATTTTGGGTAAATAACACTGTAGACCCTATAGTTTGCGATCAACGACAAGTCAAACCCTGGAGATTATTTTTTAACAACTAAAACCCTGAACTATGAAAAAATGTCGCCGGCGACCTTGCAGTCACGATTTCCATCCAGAGCCGTCTAGGTTAACGCCCCGTTTGTACCCTGTCTAGCTGCGTCGAACAGAGTCGAAGGGCGATGGCAGAGCCGATGGTCGAATCGTCCAGAGCTGACCGAAGTACGACATTCGCTGGCCGTTGGATCGACGAGGATCGTCCCTCATCTGGATTGAATCTGGCGTCCCTGCCAGATGCGATGACGGACAAAGATCCTTGGCCGTTGGATCGAGTGAGGGACGTGCCTCAGATCGACGGCTAGGATTTAATCCGCATGGCGAAGACGAACGTCGATCCTTGTCCGTTGGATCCTCGCCTGAATCGAACGGTCAGTAGTGACTCCAAATTAATTGGGTCACGTGCGGGTCACATGCGATCCTAAATCGCAAGAATTCCCCATTATGACGGACGTCCGTGGGAATACTACTGACGTCCGTCTTTAAATAACACGTCATCAGCATCTGGACGGCGTCCGTCGGACCATGACGGACGTCCGTCATAACCAAAACGACCGCGTTTTCGTCCTGACGGATGACAAAACGCTGCTTATACTGGCGAAGGGAGTCCAAGCCCTAGAAATCGCCCTAGAAACGCTGCTTATACAGGGCAATTTCTAGGGCTTGGACGCCCTTCGCGAGTATAAGTAGCGTTTTGTCATCCGTCAGGACGAAAACGCGGTCGTTTTGGTTATGACGGACGTCCGTCATGGTCCGACGGACGCCGTCCAAATGCTAATGACTTGTTATTTAAAGACGGACGTCCGTGGTATTCCCACGGACGTCCATCATAATGAGGAATTTTGGCGATTTAGGATCGCATGTGACCCAATTAATTTGGAGTCACTACTGACCGTTCGATTCAGGCGAGGATCCAACGGACAAGGATCGACGTTCGTCTTCGCCATGCGGATTAAATCCTGGCCGTCGATCTGAGGCACGTCCCTCGCTTGATCCAACGGCCAAGGATCTTTGTCCGTCATCGCATCTGGCAGGGACGCCAGATTCAATCTTGGCCGTCGATCCAGACGAGGGACGATCCTCGTCGATCCAACGGCCAGCGAATGTCGTACTTCGGTCGGCTCTGGACGATTCGACCTTCAGCTCTGCCATCGCCCTTCGACTCCGTTCGACGCCGCTAGACAGGGTACAAACGGGGCGTTAACCTCGACGGCTCTGGACGGAAATCGTGACTGCGAGGTCGCCGGCGACATTTTCTCATAGTTCAGGGTTTTAGTTATTAAAAAATAATCTCCAGGGTTTGACTTGTCGTTGATAGCAAACTATAGGGTCTACAGTGTTATTTACCCTTTATTTTTATTAAGCCGAGGCCGGTGCTTGGTGCAAAATTCAATTTTCAGTTAGGCACTGGTTAAATACTACGTTGGAGATTGGTTGACAGAATTTAGAACTGAGAGGGAGGAGGTTTCTGCTCCGATCGATTCACTAATGGATGGGAAATCGGGTTCCAGTCCGAAGGCGGCTTTGCTTGGAGCGGAGGATCATAGACGGAGCTGGAGTGGAAGACGCTCCGGAGGGCGACTAGTTCGGAGGTTCTCCACCAGCTCACTCCGGCGAGAGTTCGTGTCCAGGCTGCCTGAGAAGGTTTACTCAGGTCTGGACGACGTCGAGTCTCCCTACGAAATTGATTTATCTCGGACCTCAGGTTTAACCAAAGGTATCTCTCTCTTTAGTGTATGTTCGTCTGTGCGCGCGCGATGATTTTGAATTCTGTTTGGTAGCCGAGAGAGTAATCGAAAACGTTTTTTCAGCTAATAATTCTTTTGTTTTTAAATCTTTTTAGCTATACATCTTGAAAGAATCTTAAAATTTTAGAAGTCCTTTCGTTTTCAAGTTTTAGAGCCAAATTTCCTGGATTTTCATTGTATTTTACAGTAAGGAAACGTTCCATGGCTGTACATAAGGAGGATTCCCTCTTGTGACTGGAGTTTCTTAGTGTTTTACTTTCCATTTTACGTTGTAGGAGTAAAGGAATATTACGAACAACAATTTGCGACTCTAAAGTCTTTCGATGAAGTTGATACATTGGAAATAATGGATTCCATTAATGAGGAAGACGAAGAAGAACAAACTCAACAGGAGAGAGCGATGAAGATTTCTAATTATGCAAATATTGCACTCCTTGCATTGAAGGTTCGTAACTGTTCTCTGTTCTGCTTACTCCTTATTTTCCTTTATGAGCATGACTGTGTTCAACTGAATTGCAGATTTATGCTACGATTAGGAGTCTATCCATAGCCATTGCTGCATCCACCTTAGATTCTTTGCTCGATCTCATGGCTGGTGGAATCCTTTGGTTTACTCACTTGTATATGAAAAAAGTAGATATCTATAGATATCCTATTGGAAAGTTGAGGGTGCAGCCTGTTGGCATCATAGTCTTTGCTGCTATTATGGCTACACTGGGTGGGAACACTTCTACGAGTCTACCCACTATTTGTTCTTCCCCTCAAGTTCCAATTATGCTTGCATGATCGTAATCTGCCATTTTCGTTTCAGGCTTTCAGATAGTGATTCAAGCTTTTGAACAGCTAATTGAAGGTACCCCATCAGAAGATTTGTCCAGAGGTCAATTCGTATGGCTGTGTTCAATTATGATATTTGCCACTGTGGTGAAACTTTCACTCTGGTTCTACTGCAAGAGATCAAGAAACAAGATAGTCCGTGCATATGCAAAGGATCACTACTTCGATGTGATAACGAATGTGGTCGGATTGATTGCAGCCGTTCTTGGAGATAAAATCCGGTGGTGGATTGATCCGGTCGGGGCTATTCTCCTGGCCATGTACACGATGATTAATTGGTCTGGAATTGTCTGGGAAAATGCAGGTCCATTCTCACACTGATTTCTTTCCTCTTTCTATCCTTAAATCTTTGGTGTTTCATTGTTGAAAATCGGAGTTGAGAACTATGTCTTCTTGATGTTAGTTTCACTTGTCGGAGAATCGGCTCCTCCACAGTTCTTGCAAAAAATAACATATCTTGCTTTGAGGCACCCAAACATCCAGCGGATCGACACTGTTCGTGCTTACACCTTCGGCGTACTTTATTTTGTCGAGGTTAGTCATGTACATTATACTGTCTTCTTTCTTTCGCTTGATCCCGGTCGTTATAATTTTAATCCATCACTGTCGTGAAGCTTAATGAAAATAGTCCTATAAGGATTATGCTACCAGGAAAAAATTATGGGCATATATCATAAAGATCAAAATACAATTGTGAGTTTTACAACTGTAGTTTACGTAAATTTATAGAGAAACAAAAATATAAATGCAATGCTGACCCACCTGCCCAGTCTAATAGAATTCGGATTATACCAAAGATAAATCCTAACACTTTGGTCTAAAGAGAAGAGTTATAGAAACGGAAAATCGGCGTGACAACTAGCTAATACAAAACACTTCAATAAAAATACTAAAATCAAACTATGAATTGTTTCCGTTTAGTTGTATACTTAGTTATTGACATTACTTAAACTTTATCAGTGTCGCTATTGTTGAATGTCTTCCTAACGGAAGAATCCTATACTCTCTTTTTTCTCTCACGCTATCGTTTTAATTTTTTCGACACCAAAAAATTAACATTTTGATTAGCAGGTAGACATTGAGCTACCAGAGGATTTGCCTTTAAAAGAAGCACATGCCATTGGAGAGACATTGCAAGTAAAGATTGAAAAACTTCCTGAAGTAGAGCGAGCTTTCATTCATCTCGACTACGAATGTGAGCACAAACCAGAGCACTCTGTCCTAGTCAGTCTCCCTCGTACTCAAGACTAGTGTTCTTTTTGCAAGTAATGAAATTTTGCTAATTGAAAAACTCTTGTTTTCTACAAAAAATCATTCTTATTTTATATAATTTACATTGCTTTTTACAAAAAAATAAAAGACAAGATAAAGTTTTCTTGTTTCAATGTGTTCTATTGAGTCGAGAGCTGCAAACTATGGCCTATTGAATTCGAGAATTATCGTCTGTATGATTGGTCGATCTCGTTAAAAATGAAGGCATAGCAATTTTGTTCATCGTGTTATGATTAGCTCATTTTAATCACTATAGCTTATATGTTAATTGGAGTGACTTTGCCATACTTTAAGGGATTATTAAAGAGATACACTATATTCTTTTTGCACATTTAATAAAATTTGCATAGAAGAAGTGTGTGATAATGCATTAATTTATAATAATTCAAAATAATCATGATTTTGTAACAATAATGTATTAGTTGTCATATGAAATTAGTGCAAACCAAATGGTTAGTTGTAACATCCCCGTCTTCCCAATAAAATATTGTTCGTTTTGGGCCGAAGTTGGCACGACTTTGTTTTTGGGGTTAGCAAAAAACATGTTGTATTAAGTAAAAAGAATAACTCGACTTATCAACCATGCATTTTCTACCACCCAAGCAATGTGGGATTGCACAGCTTCACTGATATAGGTCGGACCCTCTTCTAGGTCATTATTGTCTTCACAAGACGTGCTACCACGTTAGGACATCTAAAAAACTAGTTCAACGAGACTAATCAGAATTAAACTATAGCAATAATTATAAAAAAAAATGCAAATAAACTTATTAATTTATAATAGATGAATTTTAAAAATTACATTTCAATGAAAATTATCATTAATCCTATTATTATTTCGTAGTTAACTATAAATTGTTGCCCCGTCATTTAATACTTGTGTTGGATACATACGGTGCACATACGCGCGTCAATCTCTACAAATCTCAATAAAATATTGTTACAAAATAATCCAAATGTTATAATCTTTGTCTAGCCAACCAAAGAACTTAGGTTTATTTGATTTAGAAATGAACATCCTACCATTTGAAGACACTCCCTTTGCAAAGAAGAAATTATTTAATATTATAAAATAAACTACAACAATTAAAATACCAAAACTTAAAGTGGAAGAAGTAGAAACATCTAATCAAGTATGAGGTGGAATATCACGTTGTTTTTACAGAAGTCTTAAAACGTACCAATGCTAAGTTCATAAGCACAATGAGTGTCACTCAATAAGACCTGAATTCAAGATAGATGATGGGTGACCCACGTGTTTGTCTTCATATTAAGTGTGTATAATCTTATGTCCCTTCAAATAGTAAAAAATACATAATTTATAAGTAAGGTTTATCTTTAATCTTCCTACTTAATATAACATGTTTTTTGTTAATCTCAATAATAAAATTGTGCATGATTTAGCTCAAAGTGGACAATATTGTACTTAAAGTACTGAGAGATATTATATGATGATATGAGTGTAGGAGCAATAAATGATGTGGATGAAAGAGGAGAAAAATATGTGTGTATAGTATTTAATATTTTCTAAGGTAGGTTGTTTTTTATTTGGGCCCAAAACTATGTAGCAAACAAAACTTAAAACTAATTTCTTTAACAAATTTTTTTTTTGAATGATAGGAAATGAATAAGGTAAATTTTACAGTCATATTTTTTGTTAAAAAATATGTCTCACATGTCTAAACTTTAATTAGTGTATTTTTTCGCACTGATTTGCGGATGTACTCGCAGACATCCGGAATTTAATTAGTAGAGCATGAGTACATCTGTGAGTTGAACTGTGGATGTCGTGGGTTGGGGTGGACGTGCGAAACATGTTTTTTTAACAAAAAATGTGATTGTAGTGTTCATTTTGTTTATTTATCACAGTTCAATATTTATTTGTCAATAAAATTAATCAACAAAATAATCGCAAATATCACAAAGTTCAAATTTGATTTGAATTTCAACCAAAAATAATCTTCAAAGTTTAGATATTTCTATGATTCAACATTTGCCATAAATCATCAAACTTTTCTCCAAAAAATCTTCAAAAAATGTCAAAGATTTTTAACGATTTTTATCTCTAGCAAAAAATCCAACTTTGCAGAGGACATTCTCACGACAGTCCCAATCGAAACGACTTGATAGCGAGAATGAAAAACAACAATGCATATATATGGTGACTGACGATGAATATATAACATTTGATGACAAACTTGTTGTTCAGAGGTACAATGCCTCTGACAAACTCAAAAGCAATAAAAGATCGGAGTTTTCACAATAGACATGACAATAATTTGTAATAGTGGTTGGACGACAGAGAATAACAAATCTTCATAAACAAAACGAATGACAAAGGTAACAATTTTTTATTTTTTATTTTCAAAACAATGGTAATTTTTTGAAAAACTTACACGAACTTTGTTCGATGCGGAACGACTGGAGATAATCTATTTCAACACACTTGGAGACACGAATTTTTGAAACCAGAGCTCTAGTACCACTTGTTAGAGATTGAACGATAACTGTAAAAAGAAAATACAATGCAGGATATCAGATTTACGTGGAAAAACTCTTTCGGATAAAAATTATAGGGAGAAATAACTCTACTATGAAGATCAAAATACAGATATAAGTTTTGCGACTCTATCTAACATAAATTTATGAAGAAAATAAAACTATAAATGAAATATATAATATGAGACCAAATAACTAAACTCCATAAAATTCGGGTGGTACCAAAATTTATCCCGACCCATTGGAGATTGACTTGGACTACTCAAGAAAACTAGCCAGTATTAAATCCTCATTCTGCCCATACAGAGTTGTAATTTCTATTACAATTAAAGAGATTAGACAATTAAAACAAATTAAAAACATTAAAATAAATTAGGGATATCTTACCTTCTATGTGAGATGCACTAGATGCCAAGAGTTGCAATTAGTATTTCAATTAAGGAGATTAAAGGTTAATTGATTTGACAATTAAAACAAATCAAAATCATTGAAATAAATTAGGGATAAAGACATATTCCGAAGGTTCATAACATAAACGCGTAGCCAAACAACCCTCTTTTACCTTCTAAATTCACCAGCTTTAAAAATTCCAGTTTCCCGCCTTCCCTCGCGTAAGAAATCTTTTCCCTCGAGTATATATATAACCTTACCCAGCTCCCCCTCTTTCTGTCCTCTTCTTTTTCTTCGCAGTCTGATCTGTATCAGGGTCACAATGCCGAGCAAGCGTCAAGCGAAGACTCCGTCCTCCTCGGAGAAAGTCGTTTCCTCTCCCTCGAAGAAGCTGAAGCGCCAGGAAGACGAAGAAGCTGCTGCTTCTCCGGCGCCTAAAGTAGCTCCTCCTTCTCGCAAGGCGAAGGCTGCGATTGCGAGCGATGACGAGGCAGAGCCGATGTTTGTCGGATCACCTGTTCCCGAGGAAGAAGCCAAAGAACGGTGGCCTCATCGATACTCGAGGAAGGTACCGCGTTTCTGTTTTTTCTTTTTTTTTTTTTTTCATTTCTGAATTTTTTAAGTTTTGTGATTTGGTGTGAAGAAATAACAATAATTAGGGAAGGTACTACGAATAGAGGAGACCAAACAACATTTTTAAGTAACAAAAATGTAAGTTAAAAGTACCAGCAACATACTGAGAAATGGTGAGGATTCGAGGAAGAGATACTGTCGATGTTAAACAGCAACGCATCAAACTTAACGCCTCAAACTATCTGTCACTCTCCTTCTTCGTTTTGTCTCTTTGTATTTTTTGTACATCTATCTCCTGGTTCGCCTTTACCCTTCTGCTTGTACATTTCTTTTCAATTGTAAATTTTTTTTTCAAAAAATGTAAGTTGTGTTTTACCATAAGGGTGCTAAAAATCGCAAAGCTGCCTAAATCAATCATAATCATTGCTGATAGTGCTGTTAGTTTGGTTCCAAAATGACGCTAACTGATTGGTTTGGTCACTCAGTATTTGAACCATTGAACTATACTTATGATGAGCCATTGAACTATGCATATTCATTTAATTCAAATATGATGAGCCAATATTACTAATAAGTATATGAAACGTAAAACTATAGTAATACAATGCACATTTACATTTTTTGTTTGTCTGCTTGTTAGATTTGATTTTTTAGAATAGGTTCTTTAGTTGGTTTGTTGTAGTTTTGAAGCATTATAATTTATTTAGTTGTTTGGATTGTGTATGGTTAAACTATCATAATTGATTTGGATTGAAAAGTTACTGCAAACGAAAGTCATTCTCAAGTATAACAATGCCTTGCCATTGTACTGAAGGACATCCCTAACAGAGAAGTTGAAGCTATTGCTTACGGTATTAACTTAGGATGCAATTCACTTTTCTTAGATCCTTTATTGATATTTTGTTTTCTATGCTCTGTCTCTCTCTAAGTTCTCATTATTTTTCTTCTCTTCATATAATGATACATTTTTATTTTTCAGAAAAAACGCTCAGCAGTTGCAGAGGATTCAAAAAAGTATGTAATCTATTTATTTAATTTTAATTACTCTTGCTTTTATAAGATAAGAAACAATATATTTTTTTTTTGTAATCTATATGATTGACGGGGTGAATTTTTTTCAAAGGGGGAAGACATGGTCATGTTTATTTCTTTAATGGGAAAGAGCAAGATGACATGGTGCCTAGTAAATTTCTCAGTTAGCTCAAATGAATGTTTATTTGTATCTTAAACAAATTTAACATCGCCGATCATGATGTTGCAATAGAAATCATTTAGTGCAATTATTATTTTCTTGTTTCATATTGGAAAGTCTTTATATATATAGCATGTAATATTATTTCCAATAATTTTTTTCCCATTTTTATGCGTCATTTGTGACAAAGGTGAACTTTCACAAATGTTGATTCAACTCGTTACAAAGGATTGATTGCTTCCCTTTCTCTTAGTGGCTGAGAATCCAATTCAACTATGGGATTGAGGAAGATTATTTGCTCATTGTTGAAAATTTCTTAATGTTTCTTGTTATTTTTGTGGTGTAGAGACGACTCGGATAATTTTACCCAAGCACGTTACCACTACCTATTGGCTGAAGATGGCAAGATCCATTATAATCTTCATGACGATGCTCATGTTAAGGTAAGTGATATTGTTTATCTTATACACGATATTCATTGCTGATTAGATAGTGTAAAATAATTGAAGGTTCTCTAACTCACAATTTTTTTTACAAAGTATTCGAGTTTAATTTATCTTTCATCCACATAGTTGAATTGCATGGCTTTATTTTTATCCATTTCTTTTCTCGGTAGAATACCAAATCTAAATTCATCAATATTCATATGATATCTTTACTTACTGCAATTGTTATGAACATTGACATTTTTGATAAGTGGCCACCAATTTTTAATGAACAAGTTGATTTTTAAATTACCTTAACTGATTTTTAAGCTATTTTAGGCTGGTGAAGGAGAAGAAGATTATATTTGTAAGATTATAGAAATGTTTGAAGGTGTTGACGGGAAGCCATATTTCACAGCACAATGGTATTATAGAGCTAAAGATACGGTAGGTTGAGTGTGATAATTTGTTACTGGAACTAAATTTTGACACTTCAACGGGCTAATGCATATTGTTCTCATTGTTTAGGTCATCAAAGACCATGAGATGCTTATCGACTCTAAGCGTGTTTTCTTTTCAGAAATTCGGGACGACAACCCATTGGACTGTTTGGTTAAAAAGCTACATATTGCTAAACTTCCCTTGAATGTATATCTTATACCCATCCCTGTTTTTAGTTTGATTGATCCAAAAGTGTTCTAACTATTGTTTTTTTTGTGCAGGTAGATTCTGCTACAAAGAAACAATCCCTTTTGGATAATGATTTCTATTGTGACATGCAATATCTTATTCCATATTCTTCGTTTGTAAAATTACAGGAAGGTAAATGTCTTTTGAAATTTTCTATGGTTTGCCTTGTTTTTGCAATGCAAAAGTCAATATTTGGCGTTCTTTACTTTCAATAGGACCTGCAGATAACTGTAGAAATGGTAGTGAAACGTCATCAACAATCTCATCTGATGTCGACATGAATGGAACGAGTGAAGTCAACTCTGGAGGGTCTGTTAATGACCTTCAAAAGCATGATAAGCCTGAGGTTACATTATTAGATCTATACTCAGGTTGTGGAGCAATGTCAACTGGATTGTGCCTGGGAGCACAATTGTCAGGGTTAAATCTTGTGACAGTAAGTTATTTCTACCAATCGCTGTTTTATTTATTCATTGTTGATCTGTGCTGACCTACAATGTTTACATACTTGTAGAGATGGGCAGTTGATCTAAACGAACATGCTTGTGACAGTCTTAAACTAAACCATCCAGAAACAAATGTACTTTTTTTTACAAATTTCCTGTCATTTAATGTTCCATTTTATCCCTATTCAATGATGTTCAAGCAATTTGATATTGCAAAGCAGGTCAGAAATGAAGCCGCTGAAGATTTTTTAACATTACTAAAAGAGTGGAAAAACTTATGCGTCCATTTTTCTTTAGTAAAAAGTACAGAAATGGACAAAAAATATGTGGATTTGTTCAGTGCTGAAGGTGAGGAAGACGATGACATTGAAAGTGATGAAGAGGAGAATGATAATCCAGAGGTGTTCGAAGTTGACAAGTTACTTGAAATATGTCATGGTGATCCCAAAGAAAATAGTAAACCTGGCTTGTATTTCAAGGTATCAGAATCTAATTATTAACATGTGCATTATATTTACATATTGTCATTTAATATATTAAATGTAAATCTTTGGACAAATATTTGCCTTGTTTAGGAGAGTCTTAATTTTCTTCACTAGATATCTCTATGCGTTGAAATTGTGTGTTTTGTTGACTAACAACCTTTCGTTGCATTGATTTCAACTTTCTTAAATTTTTTGTGGGTGTGGAGGCTAATATCGCATTGAATGTAGATGTAGATGGCAAATGATCTCTTTTTTTGTAGGTTCGCTGGAAGGGTTATGGTGCTGACGCAGACTCGTGGGAACCAATTGAAGGTTTAAGGTTTGCTACGACTGAACCTTAAATCCTAAAGAAGTAGCATCATATCAGACTTCAATAACCGACTTTTTATATACGAATTCCTTTAACAATTGAGTATTCGTTTTCCAATTAACTAACGTTGTCAACTGTTGATGCAACAGTCACTGTGAGGAAAGAATCAAAGATTTTGTCACAAATGGTTTCAAATCAAAGATCTTACCTTTACCGGTAAAGACAATTTTTTCTTTCTTTTTTGTTATGAAATGGACTCATCGATTTGACTTTTATGTGACGTCAAACTTTTGTTTATGTTGGTAGTGCAGGGTGACGTTAACGTGATATGTGGTGGTCCCCCCTGTCAAGGCATTAGTGGTTTTAATCGCTTCAGGAACAGGGAAAATCCACTGAAAGATGAAAAAAACAAACAGCTTATAGTTTTTATGGATTTGGTGGACTATCTTAAGCCTAAATATGTTTTGATGGAGAATGTAGTTGACATAGTGAAGTTTGCTCATGGATTCCTCGGACGCTATGCATTAGGTCGACTGATAGCAATGAACTATCAGGTTCGAATGGGAATGTTGGCAGCAGGTGCATTTGGCCTTCCACAATTTCGTATGCGTGTTTTTATGTGGGGTGCCTCTCCTACGGAGGTAGTTTACTTACTGCCTTTCGTTCTACATTTTCATGTTTTTCTATTCAAACAAAAATTTGATTCAAAACAGCAAAACTGAGGTCAAATAACTCTACACGGATGGAAATAAAAATATAAGATCCACTTACTGTTATCTCTTTTCAATTTAAAAGAACTAAAAATAAAATGCACGCACATTGTATGGAAGTTTTTTTACAAATTAACCGATAAAAATCCTCTTGTACGGTTCACGAATGCTATATGTAAGAAGAGAAGTTTAAATAGTAATATTTTGATATTAAGAGTTTTCTTATTGAGATTTTTAATAGTAAAAAGTAGATTTACGAGATTAAATATTATGACAAATTTTTAGTTAATTTGGTCTCATTGCAATTTTTTATTTTTATTTTTAACAATAAAGAGGTTATTATTAATTTTGATATAGTATTAGTTTTCCTATTCAAGTGTTCTTGCTACTCAAAGTTTTTTATAGTTTTTTTTTAGTTTAGTTCCCTTTTCTTTGTATTTTATTGTTTCAATATATTTCTTTTTGTTATGGTTAACTAATTATTGCTTTTAAAATGGATATTTTAGTATATTTTAATTATGTAAGGTTATTTTGGCTAAGTTGTTGTTGGCCAACATTATGATGGTTGAATGTTCTTAGAAAGTGTCAGAGAATTGGAGGAGAAATTATATAGTTTTGAGTATCAAGTTACTGAGAGATTTCATGAATTTTGTAAACATTCTGTGTGCTTGTTCTTGTTTCAATGTTAAGCATTACTATTTTCTATTGGTATAAGAAACGTCTATCAATAACCTTGCACTATAAAAAAAATTATTTTCTTTTTTCAGAAGTTGCCACAATACCCTCTTCCAACTCATGATGTTGTTGTAAGAGGTCTCATTCCGGTTGAGTTTGAGGTACGAGATTTTTCATTTGTCGACATATTTGGCTTTTGTTTTACATATTTCATGGATGCAGATGAATGCTGTTGCTTACGATGAAGGCCAAATACCTGAACTAGAAAGCAGGCTTCACCTAGAAGATGCAATTTCAGATCTTCCTGCTGTATGTTTGTGGTATTTTATTGAGTGCTGTTTATGACTTGGCTTTGTTTCACATTTTGATTCTTTCTTTATTATATGTCATGAAGATTGGAAATGACGAACATCGTGATGAAATGCCCTATGATAATTCTCCGCAGACAGAGTTTCAACGATTTATCAGATCTAGAAAGAAAGGTAAGTTGTTCCATTTTTACTTTACTGCTCATGTTTATTATTTTGTATGATTGGCAATTTGAATGTTATCTGGCTATAAGAAACAGACTATTTTGAAAAAAAGGGAGATGCAAAAGAAGAAAATTACTCTTTATTAGAAAAAACAAATATTTAATTTAAAATAATTTTTTCTCAATAGTAAAGAACTAATTTAAAAAAAAATCGTAGAAAAATATGTTCAATTTAGTAATAATAAAATTAATAGTTCCAAAGATCATTAATAATTGATTTTAGTCAAGAATAATAGGCATGAAATCTTATCATATTTAAACTTCAAAAATACATATATAAAGATCAAAGAAAACTATTGGTTAAATTAAAATTAGTCCAATCAGTGAAATTGTTTTGCTTCTCCAATGTCAAATTAAAGTCATTTTGTTTTGTTTTTCCACATTATTGATCGATCATTGACATATATGAGAATGTAAAGTAACCTAGTACGAGAAGTTGATGATTTCTTTGACAATCCTATTCACCCTCTTGAAGTATAGATAAAGTTATGTGATGTTAATTTTGCCAATTATAATTTATTTTGATGACATTTACGCTTTTATCATTTTTTTTGCAGAACCATCAAGCATGCTAGATGTTCTCTATGATCATCGTCCGTTGGAATTGAATTCAGATGATTACCAACGTGTTTGTAGAGTACCCAAGTTAAAGGTTTTCTTCACATAACAAGATCGATGCAAACTTTTCTCATAACGAATTTGCTTAATTGCTCATTGATGTATTTAATGTCGTGCTAGGGAGCAAATTTTAGAAATCTTCCAGGTGTCCGTGTTCGTCCTGATAACAAAGTTGAATGGGATCCTGACGTAGAAAGAGTTTATTTGGATTCAGGAAAGCCTTTGGTAGTTTTTCTGTCCTCCCTCACACACTAGTTTGGTGGTTTTATTTTGTTTCCTTTTTTTTTCGGCAATTCTTGGAAGCATCTGTTAATTTAGTTCATTAATATTGATATGCAAACAGAAAGAGATCAAATTAGTACGCCATATTGTTATTTTTGTCTTTCTATTTTGTAATTTTTTTTTAATTCTGTACTTTAATTTTATTTTTTGATATGATGTTTAAGTGTGACTAATTAATTAATATCATAATTAAAATAAATAATAAATAATCAAAAAAAGACAATTAATGAATGACACACGTGGGAAAGTAAAATTAAAGTGTAGAATTATAGAATAAATTTATAATTACTTTTTTTTATTTAACATGCAATTGGTTTCTTAAAAGAAATTGTATGCGGTGTCTTATTGTATATGTGATTTTATGACAGGTTCCTGACTATGCTATGAGTTTTGTGAATGGGTCATCGTCGAAGTAAGTAAAACGAGTTTTAACCATTATTTTTTTATTTATTTTATGATATGAAGCCTTAAACTCATACTAAGGATTATCTACCTTCAAACCAAAGTTGGCTAAATAAAATTTTCCCTTTTGGATATTGTTAAAGGCCCTTCGCCCGTTTATGGTGGGATGAAACTGTACCCACTGTAGTTACAAGAGCAGAACCACACAATCAGGTAACTTCTCTTACTCTTACTTGGTATTTAAATATTTATGCACTGTTCGCTATAAATTTCTACTGAAAATGATAGGAAAAAAGTAAATTTAAGATAACTCTTTTGTTTCAGATTCTGATATATCTTCACATTTAGGGTACCTTGATCTTAGGTCTTTCTGTTTTTTTATTGGTATCTATCTCTGGAAATGCCAAAGGAGGAGCATAAGCGAACTGTTAAATAGGAAATTATTAGTGTTACAAAGTTCAAGAATTGGTCCTCCTATGCCAAGTTTTGTTGCGATATAATTATTTTTCATACATATTGCCATCATTTTTTGTAGGCCATCTTGCACCCTGAGCAGGATAGAGTTCTATCAATTCGGGAAAATGCAAGACTGCAAGGCTTCCCAGATTACTATAAGCTGTGTGGGCCTGTCAAAGAAAGGTACTTAATGTTGGTTCCAAAATTTATTACAATGAAATCTGTTTTCTCCAGTAGTGTTCGGCACAAATTTTATGTTTTACTTGCGATATGATTTCTTTAGGAAAATGAATTATAAATGCACAAGGATAAAGTTCTGCTTTGGTGAACAGGAAATTTTATAAGAATTTATTTAGTTAAATAGTATTTCCTGGAGGACTTGACTAAATGTGAGATATGTGAAAGGTAGCAAAGACACCCAATGTACTTGTTAATGTAGAATTTCTCAATGAAAGAGTCTTCTAAGTATGCTGCTAGCACATGTAGGTATAATATGAAGTTTGTGTGTTTGGGCAGATACATTCAAGTAGGGAATGCAGTGGCAGTACCTGTTGCTCGAGCATTAGGATATGGCTTAGGTTTAGCATATCAAGGTTCAGCTAAAGAGGAACCTGCGTTTAGGCTCCCTGACAAATTCCCCAACACGACCGAGGCAAATTCTTTTGCATCATCCCAAGAAGATGCTTGATTCAATTCTTGTATTTTTATTAATTCCATGAGGAGGAGTCTCCTAGCATACGTGATATTTATTGCGTATGTATCGCCTTCAACTGGTATTACAATATGTTGTATTTTGTTTCTCGGATATTCATTCACCACTATTTATCGTCTAATTTTTATCTGCATCAATTCAAGGTTAGAATGCTCTGATCAAATTGAGTAAATTTATTTCTTATTAGCACATAGTTGAGTATATTAGATGAGGGCCCTCTTTGTGATCTGCCCTTTAGCGCATGAAGATATGCATGATTTGAGGATTATGTTTTCTTTGCCCCTTTGCAAATGAATAAAAATCATTGATGTATGTCATGCAGATTATGAGTTTTATTAATAAGTATTTTTTTGAAATTATTATTCATGAACTCAATAGTCAATACCTCATTCTTTCAATTTGAATTTTTATGTAAAAATTTTGGTGTTCAATATATTTCAATGAGTAATCAAAATATTTTTAATAATTTTTAGTGCGCTTATTGTTTTTTTAGCTCGTATATTACTTTTTCTCAATATAATTGACATTTTGGACTTGGATGGATTTCATTCAAACTTTTGTAGCCATCAGTTAAGTTGTGATGTTATCTCGTGTTATTTATAATGTTTGAAAGTTATACCAATCTTTCTAATAATTGGATACAGAATACTTTACGCATTTAAAAAATGAAACTAGTTATTACTATTATTATTAACTTTATTATAATTTGGATGATGCCAATTGATTGACTTGTAATTTAGATAAAATTAAAAAGAATTCTTGAAAAAAAATGATTATTGTGGAATTTTAAGGACTTTTATTATAATATTGTTTGTTTTAAGTTAAAACTTGCGTGATTTTATTCTTGGGGTTAATCTTCACCATCAACATCTTGTGTACAGTTCGTTTGTTTGAAAAATAAATGATAATGGTAGGATAAAACTCTCGGGGATGGATAAATTAAGCAAATAACATGGAAACTACAGATACATAAGGACTAAACTGTTGAAATCAAATACGTGACTTACAGTTTGACCATCCTTGCTCTTCACTAAACCTCTGCCAAAGCTAATGAGTTTTAATGCTAAGCAGCTATTCCAACTCCAGTCTGAGATGAGACACTTGGATTCTTTGGAAGTGGGGAGTTTGGCTTTTTATCGGCCAAACAATGCCTATGGTGCCCATTGTTGCATTGATGGTCGTGATTGGCAGCAACGATGTTTTGTCACAGTGATATCGGTATGCATGCCAGTAATATCAAGTGAAAGGGTAAAAATTCGAAAAAAGTAGACTTCCAAGAAGAATATAGGTAACTGAGTATACCCAAATCAAATATCCCCATTTCTTCAAACTAACAGGAGAAACCATCAAATAGGAGGCGTACCAATAGAGAGACGGACTTGCAGAGAGAAAGCGTGTAGAAACCTGTGAAACCTTGATAGCTGAGTAATCATAATTCAGTTGAAAAAAAAAACGAAGCCACATAAAAATAATGGTCGTGAAAATAATGAATACACGTATGATTCCTCGTAATAAAAAGATGGTGATGACTGATAACTATGACTAAAAGACAAATGTAATATTGAAATCACTGCGCATGCAAATGGCAATATAAAACAATCTGAATGGTCCCAAAATCAAAGTCTTCACAGGGCAAAAGGTTTTACAAGATTCATATTATTTCTCAACAAAGTAACTCATACTTTAAGTACTGTTTCCAAAACATAACAGCTGTTAATTTTTTACCGCATTATGGACATAAACAATATTGCCAACTAATAATCTTTACAAACTCTTGTAAGCATTAATGTCATGGTCCATGGAGAATGAGACAAACCTGGACGTGCATGACAAAAAATGCAGCGGCAGCCATAATGCCCACATGAAGAACAAAAGGAAGAACAAAAGGGGACAAGTATCCTGGCTTTGTTTTCGTATCGTAATCTTCAGGGAGAGAAGCAGGGCCATTTCGGGCTATTTGCTTCCTCTGTCTAAGGCTCTCATCTCCTGTTGACAGTAATAACTTTAAACTTTACAGCACAATGACAAAAAGATATTTTGTGTACAGCTCAATAAATAAATGGACTTAACATCGTTTTTGTCCCGATGACGATTGAAGGATAAAGGAATATTAATATAATTCTTTTTAGTTTGTAAAATTTGTCTTCAAAGAAGAATGTGTTCAACTACCGAAGTGGAGAATACAGGCTTAGAAAAAATCATTACCTCGTATCTTGGGAAATGAATTCCCAGGTAAGCGATCAACACTTGATGTTGTACAAGTATTTCTAAAATAAAGTACAGCAGCAGAATTCTTTTCCTCAAAAGAAGCTTGAAAACCCACCGAGAAGAAAGTTTTAGGCTTTGACTTGGCATAATGAATAATTGAGAAAAGAGCCAAAGATAATATCGGTGAGCCGAGTAGGAAATTTGGTAGCTGTTTAAATTGAAAGTACCTTAAAAATCCTACGCCCCTGGAATCCAAGAAATCTTAAAGATAAGTAGAATGCATTAGCAAGTTTACTTTCTTTTTTTTTTGCTGTTCACTAGTTCTTCTAATTTAAAGCTCACTACAATATAAACCTGCATGTGAAGCTCTAGAACATAATTAGCCACTAACAAAGTTTCCAATTTGTTGTGTAATACAGAAAATACAAAGGAATTAATACACAAAATTACAGTGATTTTCTAATCAAAATTGAGGACATTTGTTTCTGATAACATAGGACATCAACTCATTAAATGCGAATGACATGTATAAAGACGGGATTGAAGAAAAGTTAGCACTTTAAGACCATGATGAATGTTATAGCCTCAATAAGTTATACCAATTTTACATAAATTTAAAATTTAGGAGGTATGTGAGATTTATTTAGTTATTTTCAAAATATTTAAACATGCAGTGATTTCAGTAAAAATAAGTTGAGTTTTTTCTACAAAAATTCTCCATGAGATATTTTTCATGTCCTTGAATCACAACCAAAAATCTCATTAGCTTAATTAAACGATCATTGGAACAAAAGTACTATTGAGGGTAAAGGAAATACCAATAATGACTTTGAATAAATTCATACAGAAGAGGCACTCTTGCTTTACACCATGGTCTCATTTCATCTGGAAAACGTCCTAAACAAATATTGTAATATCCATATGCTTGAAATGCAATAAACGGGGCAAAAACACAAATACAATGCAACACTCCAAACATGAGAACCTGCAGCGCCAACTGGCACATAAAGAGTGTTTAAGAAAAACAAAACTTGAAATAATGAGGTTATGCGTCTTTCCATTTCATTCCAAGATATCTCAAAATACAACCCAACATCAACTACTTATAGATTACTGATTCAGCAACTATCCTAACTAATAATCTAGAAAACATATTGAAGTATACATTTTGAATGAAATCTGTCTTGGTCAAAAGGAACTCAAACTCAGGGTAGATTCTAGGACATCCAAACTCGTGGCCACAATGATGTTGTGATCTTTCTCCCTTTTCAAACTCACCAGCAAACTCAAATTGATCATTGAAAAACAAAATTTTGTAACTTGCAATAAGGGAGATGACACAAGACTATCCATATAAACTTATATTCTTACGCTTTTATATTGGAACATAGAATACATTAAAAGTTCACAAACATATACATAGTTAGGCCCTAATAAACTTCCATGACTTGGGTTACATCAACTTCTACAATTTTTTCTATCATAATGATATCAAAAACCATTAGTAATAAGTTTGGGAATAGAAAGAAAACACAGGAAGCTACAAACATGCATTTGTAAAATTAATATTCAGACTGCATATAGTTTCTTTTCTACCAAACTCCTTGAGAAAGCTGTTAGAACAAACTAGATATAAAAGAATACATACACGTAGATTCTTTTTCACAGACAGAGCATCATAAGCCTGGTGCACGGTTTGAAAACAGATATAACCAGCATTAAGAACTCCATTAGACCTTGCACTGCCAGAAAGTGCAAGCCAAAGAGTAGAAAGACTATTTCTTCTAGTCATCAAGTGGTACAATCCTCCAAGAGAAAAAAATGAGTAAAGACTTTCAGCATATCTGCAGTCATTAGAATTTGAAACAAAAGAAGAAGCTTAATATTACTGGCAAGAATTTATCCAAAGAGGGAAAATGTATTTCATCACGGTCTCTTTGATTACAAAATCTAGTCTCTCTATGCCATTGCTGTTTGATAACCAAAATTCCTAATTTTTTTTCTCTTGATCGAATGAAACTTTGGGAAGAGACTGATACAAACAAAAAATATACTTACATGGATGAATAAAATATTGAAGCTGGATTGAAACAAAATAGAATTGAAGCCCTTAATGCTGCTTTGGGGTCCTTCAATACCATGAGTGAAAGCCTGTTAGAGTGAGAAGGAGCAGAAATAAGAAGTTTTACACAGAAAATTAAAAAGATCCACAGAAGTAGATTGCTAGAATCAAAGATCCGACATATGGTTATTACTTTTATAAGAGCAATTCATTTCTACAGCAGACAAACTACATGGTTATAGCAAGAAAACATAGTCAAAATAAAGATTTGTTGTAGAAGATTTACAATTAATTAATTGCCAACTTCAAAGGTGTTAGTTTTGTTTCAATTTCACTAGTTTAACTAAGAGTTCGCATACCAAGACATTACTACTGACTTCTTCACCGAAAAGAAAAGGAACAGTAAGTGTAACCCTTGAGGTCTGAGCATCTTTCATAGCTCTCACCCATTTGTACAATTATTCTGGTTCTAATAAAAAAAAATTTAGTATTATTTTAAAAGAATTAAACAATGATATTACCATCAATTAGAAGAACTAATAGACAAGACCATGAGACTAGAAATCATAATTAGTATAATAGATGGAAACAATGATTAGCTCTTGCAACTCAGGTATATGAAGAGATCATTCACTAGCAAAACTATTAAAAAGCACCGTTGAAGATCAGAAAAAGGATATTGGCGGGCGAAAGGATGGTGTTTAGTACAGTACTAAAGCATCAATGCCTTCTTGTTAAGCTACTTAATCAACTTTGAACGTGACAAATTTTTTAATTTCACATCATTAGCCATCACATTATGACGCTGGCATGCAATCTAACATGCAAAGATTTATGAAGAACCGCTTCTATGTATCTAAAATTAGTTGCATGCCTTACAAAATATCAAGAGTAGATAAGGAGGCAAAGACTCGAAGTAAAAAAAAAACTACCTGTAAAAGTAATGAGCCGCAAACAGGAAAGCAATGTTATTGATTAAATATCCAGATAGCCCCATCACAGCTCTCTGACCAATAAACGGAACAAAAGGCCTGAGCACTGTCACAAAATGCAAATTTTACCACAAAATCTCTAACCTTGACCAAAAAAAAAAGTGAGCGCTGCACCAAATGGGAAACATCAAAAGGTAATCAAAATCTACAGAATCAAGTCCATCAAAGACACTCTGACTATAGGACATCAACGAAATTCTAAAAATTGGCTGATAGAACTAATTGGTTTCGATTGAAATATATAGCGTTGTCGAACCCACTGAAGAAAACGACAATTCAGACAACGAAGTCCCAAACAAGAACGTTACAAAAAACAACCAACCTGTGCGAGATAGCAATGAAATGCAGAGTGGAAGAAGGGGCAAAAAAGCATAAGTCTGTTCATATTCATAACCACACTGAGCAATGCGGAGGAAGTACACCCCATCCCAAACAACGGTGCCTTCAATGGCGGAACCGATCCTAGGAAAACGAACTGGTTCATCAACTAGCGATGGTGAAGAGGAGTCGATCAGACAACTAGGGTTTAGAGGTGCGGAGGTGTCGTAAGGGCTAATAACGGCGCGCCAAATGCAGATTAAAGTCAGCACGAAGAGCCTGGAGACGATTGCCAATTTATGAACAGTACGTAAATCATCATTATTCGATCGAAGGGTGGTTTTCGCCATTGAATTCAGATTCTTCGTCAGAGAATTCAGGGGGAGAAGATCAGAACACAGAGTCCAACTCAAAATAACAAAAGAAAGTACCCCCGCCCCCGCGCCTTTTCTAATTTCTCCTGAAAGAAGACCAAAATGGTAATTTCACCTCTTTAATTTTCTCTTCAATTCTCCTAAATAATTATATTTTAAGAAAATTAACAAAACAACCACTAAACTATAGAATCAATGACAAATCAACTACTAAACTATTAAATTAACATTGTCTTTTTCACTACGAAAAGTGAGTCTTTGAAACAAGAGTTAGAAACGATTACTTTCAGTTGCGAAAAGTGAGTAATTGGAGATAAGAATTGAATGACGATGACAACAGACCAGAAAAAGGAAAGAAAAGATGGTGATGAGAACTAAACGGGTGAAACCGAGAGGTAAGGTGAACCACCGAAAGATATTTAAAAAATTGAAAACGTGAAAATTTTTTTCGACGATGATAAAACTATGCGGGAGCTTCCCGGTGAGTATCCCAATTTTAGGGAGAATTTGTTTTAAAACTGCTTTAATTATTTCGATTTTAACATAAAACTAAAATATAATTAGAATTGCAGAGCATATTCAATACTATCATTTTTCTAAAATTTAATTATTTTTTAACAAGTTAACGGTTATTTTTGCATCGTTTATTTCTCATAGTTGAGTGTTTTATTTATTAGCAAAAATTATTTAGTGATTGACTTATCATTGATTCCATAGTTCAGTAATTGTTTTGTTAATTTTCTTATATTTTACTATTAATAATATACCTTTTTTTTAATTTAAAAACGATAGTATTAATCTAATGAAAAATTGATTAGTTGATAATTAATTATTATATTTATCTCATCATAATTACCAAATTTTTTTCTCTAATTTGGTTTAATATATTGTTTGTTTTTTTCTTCCATAACACTTTTTTTAAAATTATTTTAAACCCAAATATAAACTAGAGATTTTGTTTGGTTTAAACCCCAAATTTATTTTCTAGGCCCAAACTTTGATAGCTATCATTTTCTATATTAGCTATTAATTCTAGATGAATTAAAAAACATTTAAACTAGCTTGGATATTATTGAAATATATAAATCTTTAGTTATTCTTAGAAAAATATTGCATTCCTAAAAACAAAAAGAGTTTGTTAATTTAATTAATTAATCTTGTTGCAAGAAACAATTCAAATTATTATAATTTATGTCAGTTTGATATTGACGTAGTCTTTTTAATAATCACAGTTACTTGTGTCTTTAAAATAATCAATTGTAAAAAATATGTTTATATAGTAACTTAGCTTCTTAAAAGTGATTTTATCAATTTTAATGTTTTGACAAGTTATTATATTTAACTGTTAAATTAGATAAAAAAAAATGAGTGAGAGAAATTGCAACGTTTCCTAGTACTTCAAATACAATATTGTCTGTTTTGGGCCAAATCATGCACGTTTTTGTTCTTGGGTTATCCAAAAACTTGTCCTACTAGATACATTGGAGAACTCTAATTATAAATCATGCATTTTTCAATCTCCCAAGAGATGTGATATTGGGCACCCCCACTGATATGGATTGAACCCTCACATGAGTCATTTTAGCCTTCATAAGTTAGACTACCACAAAAAACGAGTGATTAAATGTCATTATTTAAAATTTAAAAAATTAAAACAGAAAATAAATATGTTTTATAATCACTTTCGTATTATCAGAAAAACAAATCTTAAAAACTATAATTCTACAAAATCGACGTGCCTTTAAAACAAACACTTTTTTATTTTTTCTTATCAAATTCTTTATCACGATTAACATTATAAAATAAACACTCAGAATCATTAAAAAACAATCTTAAATGCAGCTCTCTTCGTCACACAATATCATTAAGATAGACAAACACGTAACACATATAACATGTGAATTCACAATCGAACATAACACCTCTGTCATCCTTGTCATGGCCAGTTTTCGGACCAAACATTGTGATAACGTCGATCAATAATGTGAAGGATACGGCAACACAGTTAGGTCTTTATATGCTTAAATTGATATAACTTCCACCCACTAACTAAGAAATTAATTGGGTTAGGCTAAAATGCTTCTCCAAGTTGCTTGCAAGGAGTGGCAGCATTTATCGCAAAGTTGTTCAAAATGCAACTGACACGGCGATAGCCTGTAATTTGCTCGAAATATTTAAAAAAAACAAAAACATAATTATTGTTTTTATATTTTATCTTTTATACCCAATTTGGGTATATTTTATATAATTTATAAAATTCTTTTTTATCATTTTTAATTCTCGTAGTTTAAATTTTTTTGATTAAATTATCGTAGTTTTAATTTTTTTTTTAAATAGTCATTTAGTTTAATTTTTTTTTATTAGATTTAACTAAAACGTGACCTGATAATTTGTTAGTCACGTTGTTCATTTATGGTCGTTGAAATATTTAATTTGAGTCAAATAATTGCTATCAAAGTAGGTTGTTTTTAGTCTGAAAATGACTCGAAACAAGAGTTAATTTAAAGAAATTATCGAACGACTTTTTTTCTTAAATTTAATTAATATAAATTAAATTAAAAATATAAATATCATAAAATTAAAACTTGAAAAGCTAAAATGGAGTGAACCAAAAACATACTAGAAGAACTAAAAATGCATTGAGTTCCTTGCCTTCAGATTTGGTGTTACAACAAAACCTAGATAGAGAAAGAGGCAGCTCAAAAGAAATAAATAAACTTGACTTGGAAACCTACTTCTTTCCAAAAGAATGTCCAAGATATAAAAATAAGATTTATTAGGGGGGTGGTGGTGATGGGGAAGGTGGATTTATGTGAATTTAATTCCTGTTAAATATAGATGAAGACGACCCAACTTGTCATTGTCACAATTTCATCCAAAAATGTTAATTATTAAAAAAAAAAAGGAAAGTTTCAAAATTATTTTTTAGAAAAATTAAATTTTATCTTTCAGTTATCAATAATTTGGATCATACTGTCAATTTATTTATTAAATTTAGCACACATATATCATAATTTTATTTAATAAGGTATTTTTAAATCAATATTTAACCACTCTGACGATTTCAAACTCTATCCCGAGATTGATAAAGTTTGAAATCGACAGATGAGAGATCGATGGAGTTTGAAATCAGTTTAGAAATTGCTGGGAAGGGGGAGGGTTAGAAATGAGGTTAAAACACTCTATTAAATGGAATACGTGGTATAAGCTTGTTGGATTTAACGAATAAATTGACGACATTGTCCAAATTTTTGATAATTAAAAGATGAAGGTTTGATTTGTCAAAAAGAAGGTTCAAGATTTAATGTGTAAATGACATCAAACATTACTGTGTAAATTATATTTTATCCAAAAAAAATATTGATTTAACTATGTTGAACAATAATGATATCTATGTACGATGCTTCTCCGACCGAGCCAATTTCGGTATTATCTATGTGACAGAGATCGAGTATTGTCTGGAGTGTCGATCCCACTAGTACACTATATATCCACTTTTAAGTGAAACTAACACAATTCTGTTTTTGAGGTTTATCACAAAATGAATTGTACAAAGATGAGAAAAAAACTCTATCTATGAACTATTCGACTCTACCTTTACCAAATGATATGAAATTGTGAACTTGTTTTAGAACAATATTGTCCACTACAAGCTAAAGCTAAAGCAATTTAGTTTTATCACAAAATATATTGTACAAGCTTGACAAAAAAACTCTATCTATGAACTATTCAACTCTACTTTCCCAAGGGATATGAAATTGTGAACTTCTTCTAGTACGAGTTGTGCTCTTACAATCAACTATATTTTGGGTCATCATTGCATTAGGACAAATTGTCACACATTGGATTCAACCAAGTGGATCTTCTGTATTTGACTTGTCATGACCCAGAGGCAGGTCTAATAGAAATGTCGGATCATTCAACCCGATCATTAGAGAGGATCCGATCATTCAATCCAAGACTAGGGTGTCAGTGAAAATATTCATACAAAATTAAGCTCAAAAGCTCTAAACCAATGAGCTAGATTCCACATAGTGAATGACAAGAATTAAAGATAGCGTAATATCAACAAGTGCAAGAAACAAAACCAAACAACCAACTCCTTACATACTAGAGATGAAAGAATAGGACTAACGGATCTCCATCCATCTAAGGGGAAGTCGAAGAGCCTAGGAGGGGGAGCACAAGCCAACATCCCACAAATACCTTACACATAACCTATACATCAAACTTGGGGTAAAATATAGTCTAAAAGATGAGTAACTAACTCAGTAAGGAACTTATACTAAATGCAATGCTTAATAAAAACAAGTTTTACCTTTTCGCGCCAAAACCATGACCAAATAAAATGTTGTACTCAAGTTTGTGTCATTGCCTATACTCGTTATCATAACCCTGCATGAGTTTCAAAATAATTTATCAAAACATATTTAATCATCGCGAGCCATTGATGAGGCAATCATCAAAACCTCAATAGATACATAAGCAGCTATAGTAAAATACGTCTCCATCGTTTTTCATCCATCAAACGAGAATCCATGAAAAATGAGAGTCACATAAGGACCCCTTCGAACAAACACACATAAAATCGGCAGTCCGAAGATGACAAAGCCACATGAGTCCGGAAGAAGATACTATAAGTGCGATAAGAAGATATAGCTCCTCATAGAAGTTGTCGGCGAACCAATCAGTGACAACACAACCCAAATACTTAAACACCCTTATCAAGTTTAGGGATTCGAAACCCAAGGGACACATTAACATCGCTCTATTATCCATTTTCACATAACGCGCAAACAAAATCTCTTCATGCAGTAGAAGATGTATCGGGGACATCCTCATGATACTTTGACACTGAATCCATCCAAAGCATTAAGAGGAATTAACCTCCCGTATCATAACCATATCACACCATGAAAATCATGCACGTAAAGTAAACGTGTAAAATTCACATATATAGGGGTGGGAATCGGTTCGGTTTGAACCAGGTAAGCAAACTGAACCGAGTAGTTTTGGTCGGGTCCGTTCGGATTTGTTAAGGGAGAAATTTGTTTTACAACCAAACCGAACCGAGGTTCTAGGTTTTGACTAGGAAGAACCGAGTAACCTGAAACCGAACCGACATATATTAAAAAAAACGTGGAAACTTGCCAAGCGTCCTGGAAACCTAGAAACCTGCCCCTAACCCTACCCTTCTCTCTCTCCGTCTCTCGAGTCTCTCTAGCCGCCGAACGTCCTACCCAGTGCCAAGCCCTGCCCTAATCTCTCTCTCAGTCACTCTAGCCATCGGCGATTCGCACTCTCCGCCAGGCCCGACTATGAAATCCCTCTCTTAGAGTGTCTAGCCATCAACCGAAGGCAGAAATTGCGATTTCACATTTCGTGAAATTGGATTTTTCATTGCACTGTGATACTGCTAATCGACAATACCTGACATTCGGTTGACACTCTGCCTGTCTAACGTCTTCCACTCTAGTCTCCAGCCCAACCCGCAAGGTTGAAGTCTTCACAGGTTCATGACAAACCATTCGTTGAAGTTTCAGTATTTCTATTTCAGAGACTATATGTATAGGGTTACTCTTTGCTATCAATATGATTCCTTCAACGGAATACATAGAATAGATATAGCCAAAGGTAACCTCTAGGAAGTAGGAGGTAACTTGAATCGTCCATTGTTGTCCTCATCATATTCCAGTTGCTTGTAAAAACTCCGTTGCAATCTTTTTCATGTTTGATCTAACAAGCTGGTGGACCTTAAATAGGTATTTGTTTGAAAATCATACTCTAATTACTCTTTTTATTTTTCAATAATTACATTAGTTTCTGAATTAAGCTTTAGGATACTGTATGTAAAAGAGTTTATGTTATTCTGCAGTGTTGAATCAAAAATTGATGTTCTTATGTTTGTTTTCTAAGTTTTGGCTCCAAAATCTTGTTTGTTTAGTTGTTTTTAAAATCAAATTTTGTTAGTGTAATTTCTGTGACTGTTTTGGAGATTTGAAAAACAATTTGTGCTTTAAAGATTTGAAAAACAAGCCTAAAACGGACCAAAACCGATGTCAAAATAGAGCAAAAACCAGAGAAAATCATATTTAAAAACTGAAATTAAGAACCGAAAACTGATTTTCAAAAACCGAATCCGAACCTATGAAAACCGAAATTGAGGTTCGGTTTTTAGATCGGTTTTCAAGTGTATTCGGTTCGGGTTTGGTTTTTGAAATGCAAAACCGAACCGAATCTGTTCGGTTCTAGTTCGGCCAAAAACTGAACCGAACGAGCTGATTCCACCCCTACACGTATATACATAGTATAAAAACTAACGTGCAGTCGAATAGTCCCCATCCTATTTTTCATAAGTGGCAATCCCACAAAATATATTTTGAAAACTATGATACAATGCAATGCGATAAAGTATAAAATCTCTACCACGATAATGACCAAAGAGTGAAGTTGACAAGCATCATGCGCCTTCGAGAGCAAGCACCGAAATTGGGGGAGCCGTTAGTACCTAAAACAAAATCAATATCAAAACCCGAAACCAAAACTAGGAATACAATAAGAGTCATAAACCGGAATACAAAACTAGACCGAAAACAAGACTTGGCCAACAAAGTCGAATGAGATTCGCTAAACCCAAACTCTACGAAATAAACAGTGCAATCGACCAAAACATAATAGAGGTCGACTATACACATCAAAAAACAACAGAAAGACCCACGGGTCGATGAGACACAATCACAACCAATGAAATACGACATGTCCAACCTAACGACTCAGCAATCGACGAGACATAGCTGAAGTCAACAAAACATGACTACGGTCAACTGAGACTGCCTAGTGTCAACATAACATGACGAGGGTCAACTGTGACAACTCAACCATCAACAAAACTCAACGACAAATAATCTCGAAGACATACCAGTCGACGAGACTCAAAACTCCCGACTCGAATGACTCAATAGCCGAGGAGACCTAGCTAGAGTCAATCGAGTATAACTCATTGGAAATTGGCTCAAAATCTATAGACTCTACCGAGTCTAAAACCATGTCAAAATTTAGGAATTTGCATCAACAATGACAATGAAATAATGGAAGAGTCCTATACCAGGTTTAGAAACTCAACCGACACATAAATGACTTTCAAATATGAAAAATAATATTGTGTGGTCAACCTGGGACCTCCTATGGTTGACTAGGGACTGCCCGCGGTCAACCAGGGTCCACCAGCGGTTGACCAAGGACCTTTAGTGTCCAAACTGTCTATTTTGCAGTTGACCAACTCATTGTTTTGGTTGACCAAAAACAGTCTGTGGCCAAACTGACCGGGCTACAGTTGACTGGCCTACTGGTGTGGTCGACCTCTCTAGCCTTAGAAGACCACTAAGGTCGACCGGTCACTAACTGCGATCAATCCCAAATCAACCCAAGGCATGCCAAAATGCACGACCTCGTCTGCGGTCCACCAAGCACAATGAAAGGTCGATCGAGACAACCTTCCAGCGTGGTTTCCGCAATAGAAACACGTCGTTTTCTCCATTTTTTGCCTCCAAATGACAAATACTCCGACATGAACTCCAAAACTATCAACATAACCAGAAAGAACCCTTGGATTCGAGTTTCCAAGCTCAAATCCAATGCCACAAAAAAACTCAAAGTTCAAACGATAAAATGAGGCTAGAAATCGACTTACTAGCGAAACTCCTTCACAAAAGATGGAGATCAAAATGCCATGAACACAAATTAGGTAAATAAATGATGAGAATCACTCGTCTATTTCCTTCTCTCCTTCTCCCTCTCCTCTCTCCTCTCTCTTGCGCATATGGTTTCCAAAAAGGGAAAAAGAAACTTTCATTTAAAAAAAATAAAATAAAATATAATTAATTATTTAATAAATATAATATAAATTAATATATTATAAATATTAAATAAAAATTTTAAATTATAAGTCTGTGTAACCTAACAAAATACGGAACTCCATCTAAGGGAAATGAAAACTTACCAAACAAAATTTCACCTATTTGGATTGCAGGAGAACACAAAACGCACCAGTTGATCATGATTAGATTCCTTCACACGTAAAAACTAAGGCACATGATAAGGATCTAGTCAACACAAAATAAATTGACTCGATTAAAGCAAAAAATTTTATTCATAAAAATATAACATCTAAAAATTACAGATTTTACATGACTAATCACTTTTGTTGTCACTTTTAAATTGATTTTAGAAGAAAAAAAATATTTAAAATTGGTAAATTTTTTGTGAAAATATTTTACAAACACACTTTTAAATTGATTTTAGAAAACAAACTAATATTCAAAATCGGTATTAATTTACCAAACTTTTTAGATAATTACTTTCTACTTATTTTCTTATGTAATTAATTTCTTGATGATGAGCATTTTGTCTAGGCTTCGTATAATTAGGTCTATGGATAAAACACAACCTTTTCACATGTTAAACAACCTTATCTATAAATACCCACAATCAAACGATAATTCCCATTCCTCCATCCCTTGATTTATGGTCTAAAAACCAGAAAAAAAACATTACCAAAAATCAATACACCCATCTCTCTTCCCCTCCAATGGCGTCAAAGTCTGCAACCTTTCCTTTTCTCTTCACTTTAGCTCTACTTTTTCTAGGGTTTTCAACCTCCGATCTAGATAAAGACAAAGCAGAATGCGCCGATAAACTCGTGGGTTTGGCTACTTGTCTTCCTTACGTTAGCGGCGAAGCGAAAACGCCGACTTTGGATTGCTGTACAGGCCTCAAAAGTGTCCTCGATAACAGCAAAAGATGTCTGTGTGTTCTTCTGAAAGATCGAGATGATCCTAGTCTTGGGTTCAAATTCAATTCCACTCTTGCTTTGGCCCTTCCTTCTACTTGTCGCGTTGCTAGTAACCTCACAGAATGTATTGGTAAATAATTTGTTCCGATTTTGCTTCTGTTAATTTTGATGAACTATCACTTTTTATTTGGCAAATTACTCATATACCCTGATCTTGACCTTTTTTTTATTGAGGGGAGGATTATTTATTATTTATTTTTATTTAAATTGATTTTTCCTTTTAATTGCTCAGAATTTAGGATTAAATCTTAATAATCATGGAAATTAGATGTTAAATTAAAATTATTTAGTTAAATTTACAAAAAAAAAAACACTTTTCCTTTATAAAAATATCATTTTTTTGCCATAATGTTGAGAATTGAGGCCTAAGCGGTATTGGAGATTCTCAATTACTCGGAAAATAAGAATAATTTCATCTTCCAAAACTATAAAATTGAGAGACCCATTAAAGATAAAATAATTAACTTGATTATTTGAAAAAATGGAGTTTCAATCTAAGAAAATTAAATAAAAAAGTAATATTTATATTAAAAAAACTATAATTTTCAAATATTATGATTTTATCTTTCCATTCTCTTTTTCAATGGGTGTGCAGATCTCCTGCATCTGCCACAAAATTCCTCAGAGGCCAAGTTCTTCGAAGGAACATCACACAGCACGGGAGGGAGCAGCACTGCAACAAGCAGTGGTAAAAACATTATATTTTTTCAAGTATTTTAAACTATTTTATGTTCATTGTTATCATACCATTGTGATGGTTGTGTAACCAGCTGCTAGCCCTTCAACTGGGACATCTCCGAGCTCAGAAGTTAAAAATGGAGGAGGAGGAAGAAGAAGGAGATGGGTTGCAATGGAGGCGATCTTTGGAGTTCTGATTTGGGTTTTCACTTTTTCTCACCTACTCTCTCTTCTTTGATAAGATATCATCTCTCTCTCTCTCTCTGTCCTACCTTTCTCTCTCTACAGTGTTTTTTTTCCGTCTAAATGAGCCATTGGTAATGTATTTGCCTGCAATTATATCGAACATATATCTCATAAATGGTTTTTTTCTAGTCACTTCTTCGCAATCTCGTAGTTATATATACTTTTTGTAGTGAAGTGAGATTTCAGAAGGAAAAGATTGCTCTTTAAAACACACTGGACAATCCAAATTGTTCTTTACCTAGTATTTAAAAGATTCATATCAATTAATTGAGGGAGTGAAGTGTCATTTCACTTCTATTCTTTCAGCTGTGATTTACAATTTAACTCTTAAATTATGACGGTCGTGGTTTAACAAAATAACCTCTAAACCATGATAATTCGTTGCAATTTAACAATTTAACCCCTGAATGAAAAATGTAATCGTGGTGTTTATTCCGTCAATTTTTTATAGTTCAATGGTTAATTTGTTAGCAAAAAAAATATTAGTGATTAACCTGTTACTGATTGCATAAAATGATGGTTGATAGGGGTGAGAACGGTTCAGTTTGGTTCGATTTTTGGCCAAATAAAAACCGAATCGGTTCGATTTTAGACGAAATTTACATTATAATTCAAGGGAAAAAATTTAGGATAATATTATTTGTATCACATATTGCATCAAGTGAGATTGTCACACCAATTTAAGAGAAGTAATTATAATGGTTAAATCTAAAATATTGATTTTTGGTTACTATACATTATTTATCTTCATATATTATAATTTTAATTAAGTTCTTTTAGTTTTAGTCTCGTTTTTAAATAATTTTTCAGTCAATTTTCATCGATAATTATAATGATAAATATCACACATGTTAACATGTATAGGCTATTTGATTGACGTTGATGAGAATATGGTAGACCACCCACGAATGTGAAGTCAATTAATTATAATTTTTCACGGGTAAAATGACAATATAAATCTTGACTTTAAGGGTTTTTAGCCATACATACTCTATCGTTTAATTTTTTTTGTAAATTAAACTTTATAGTTACGCATATTAGCAATAGATATTTTATCCGTTAATAGACTGGTAAGACACGCATGTGGTATACACATGGTGTTAAGAACAGAGTCCTAATCGTATGCAAACAAAAGAGAAACAACGATTAAACCCCCTGTGTTGCAATCTCTACCCTCGATGAGGATGACACAGAAAAAGAGATCGCCCATCGTTCGTCTTTCGTTTTCTTGAGGTCAAGGTTTTGCTATCGTAGCCAGGTGTGCAGCTCGTGCGTGCCTTGCCATTGTTACTAGGCGTAACTATAAAGTTTAATGTATCAAAAATTAACTGTAGAAGACATGTTAACACGATTTGATGAGTTCAAAATCTGTATTGTTATTTACTTTAAAAAAAATAAAAATTAACATATTAATGTAAATAAATTAAGAGCGCGTGAACGCATATGGTTGAATTTAATTAGCAAAAAATAATTTAAAAATAAAATTAAAACTATAAATAGGAAAAAAAAAAAAAGACTAAATTAAGAAGAACAATAATATATTCTATCCTTGATTGTAGTTCTTTTATTTGACTATGAATATTCCTTGGCCTTTGTTTGAATAACGTCTTCTCTTCCTCTCTGCTCGTCTCTGAATTTTCGAAGCCTACGAATCCATGGCTCTGGTCAGATTCTCCATTTTCTTCTTCTTCTGCTTCGAACTCGTCGCCTCTTTGGCTCTTTCAGGCACCAATAATTGCACTGTTTACGAGATTCTCCCCTAATTCGGTCTCCCAAGTGGCCATTTTAACGGACTCAGTCTCCATCTACGACCTTTCTTCCGATAGTCGATTTGTCGTTGTTTTGCCCCAGCCTTGCTACGTGCAGTTCGACTCACCGGAAAGCTCGGCTACGGTTCTATTACTGATCTGAAAGGAATTCAGGTGCAGAGATTCTTCTTTTGTTTCGATGTAGATGAGATCCGAATTGATTTGCCTCCCGCTGATTGCATTTATTTTCTTGTCGGGATTATTAACAAGAAGCTCGATATTGATCAGTTCAACACCGTCCATTCATGCCGTGATGGCGCTTGCCTTAGCTCGTGGAAACAGATTTATCAGGTATTGATTTTTCGTTATCATTCTTCGTCGCTATATTTATGCCTTTGCGTGCTGCTGATTGTTGCTGTATCAGTCGGATTAAAACCATCCGAGTTGCATAATCCTCCATTTTCGGACACTACATTAGATAAATGTATGAATTCTGTAGCCCGAATCCTCAAATTTCTAATTCTGAACTTGTGAGGTCGATGCTAGAAAATCACTAGTCGATTGATTCGAAGTTCAAAATATCAAAATGGTGGTGTTAGATTCAGATGACTTCTTCTACCAGGGAGAACTTAGTTTTCTCTCGTATCAAATGGCAAATTCTCTGGTCTTTTCAGCAGTTGATCTCTCATTAAAGTCAGAGTCTCGCTCTTTTATTTTGGCCCATCAAACCAGATTCTTATCAGCGTCAATTAGCTTCTTTCATTTCATATTTTGAATTCAGCCCTTAACAGTTGCCATTCTTCCTTACTTTTCATCCAGCTTCCAACTCAAGTGGACGAGATTCAAATGGTAATCACGGAGTGAACTTCTCCTCCTGGTCAGATTTTATGGTCTTCTTCTGAGAGTGATGAACTTGTAGTAATGCCTGGCAGAATAAAACTCGGAAAAGTCCAGTTTGATCAAGTTATGTCAGAAAGAAAGGAGAACTGAAGGAAACACTGATCAAGAGTGAGTAAAATTAGGGATGGGATGATCTAAACAGATTTTCCAGTGCTGATGTGGCAGTGCTGAGTGAGTCCAAGTTGCTCAAAAGTTGCTAAGTGACAGGAAGAGGAAAGTCTTATCCAACGTAAGGTACCACGTGTAAGTTTGTAATTGGATAAGCAGATACCAACCCAATCTCAAAAGTGGGCCACGCTAGTATTTCCACCAATAGTTTGAATCCAGCGATACCCGCCCAAGTAGTGGCACAGCTTAGCCCGTATCTTTATTCTGGTCTATTATACTGGTCGTACTCTCTGAGGACTCGTGTCAAGCACTTGCTCTGCTACTTGGAGAGGGAAGTGGAGAAGAAGAAGAAGAGGAAGCGGAAGAGAAAGAGGGAGAAGGAGAAGGAGAAAAATGGCAGCGCAGGCTTTGGTCTCCTCCTCTCTAACATCTACGGTTGGTGCAGCCAGGCGTAGAATTGGAGGGAAACCATTGTTTCACTCGAGAAAGTCAGCTTCTTTTGTCGTCAGAGCGGAAGCTACACCTCCTGTTAAGGTGCGACATTTTTCTCTCTGTTCTTTCTCTTCGCCTGTGAAATGGTAGGAGAAGTGGATTTCAAATCGCTTTCTCCGTTTGAATTTTCTTCTTGTTGTTTGATTGTAGCAAGGAGCGGATCGCCAATTATGGTTTGCATCCAAACAGAGCCTTTCGTACTTGGATGGCAGGTACCTCTCCTCTCCGTGTTCTCTTTCCTATTTCCATTTCCAGTTTCTGTTATGAAGCGAATCTCCCGATTCGATTGCTTTATCAAACCAAAACTTTTTGTGATCATAAATACGATTCCAAATTTGATTGGCCACAGTCTACCCGGCGACTATGGATTTGATCCGTTGGGACTCTCAGATCCAGAAGGAACCGGAGGATTCATCGAACCAAAATGGCTAGCCTACGGAGAGATAATCAACGGACGATTCGCCATGCTAGGAGCATTCGGAGCCATAGCACCCGAAATTTTCGGAAAACTCGGCCTCGTCCCACCGGAAACCGCTCTTCCGTGGTTCAAAACCGGCGTGATCCCCCCGGCCGGAACCTACAACTACTGGGCGGATTCCTACACGCTCTTTGTGTTTGAAATGGCGCTAATGGGATTCGCAGAGCACAGAAGATTCCAAGACTGGGCAAACCCAGGATCGATGGGAAAACAGTACTTCCTAGGGTTGGAAAAGTTCTTGGGAGGATCGGGAGACCCAGCGTACCCAGGGGGGCCGCTGTTCAACCCTCTAGGACTTGGGAAGGACGAGAAATCGATGAAGGAGATGAAACTGAAGGAGGTGAAGAACGGGAGACTGGCAATGCTGGCGATCTTGGGTTACTTCGTCCAGGCATTAGTGACGGGAGTCGGACCATTCCAGAACCTTCTGGACCATTTGGCTGACCCTGTGAACAACAATATCCTGACCAGTCTCAAGTTCCATTAGGATTTTATGAGCCTCCCCAATCCGTATATTTGATCACTCTTTTCTTTTGCTCTAATCATCTCTCTCTCTCTTATACTTCTCCTTCTTTCTTGTCATTTTCCTCAAGAATTTCACTTAAATTCAATTAATTTTAAAGTAGCCGATAATCTACTCAAATTATCCGGCCGAATACACCAACTTAAACGACACATAAACAACAATTAGAACATACATGCAACATCATTTGCCGCGTCATAGAATGTTAAAATACATGTTAAGAGTAATATTTCAGTATACTCTGTTCTTACATGTTGTACATATATTGTTCACTCAATTAACACATCATCACCAATCCGAATGACAAACGATAATAGATCATGTGATTAGAATATCCATCTAGCATTTCAAATTGACCGTTTTCCCGGCCGCATAGAATCCCGCAAGTATTAATAATTTCCCAAGTTGCAAATGACAAGAATCTCTCGACGGGGAAAATGGAAATTGTATTCTCCTAACATGACAAATTCAACCATCATGTAATTCAAGCATTTCATATTCAGAACTTCTCAATTTCCAAAAACATGGTTGTAATTATTTCCATCAAAGCAAAAAAAAAAAAAAGAAAAAATACAAATGCTTTGATTGAGCATCCAAAAGAAAAGGGAAGAAAATAAATGGAGAAACCAGAGACCCATTAGTTCGAACCCAACCCCCGTTGAATGGTATTGTTAAGAACACGCCCATGAGAAAAAACAGATGCAGCTGCCAAGTAAGTCCCCATCTTCTCCCACTACATATTCTACAACCCATCAACCAGCCAAAATTACCGACCCCAAAAGAGAAATCAAAGTAATTTGTATTCTGTTAGTACAGCCCTTCAACCACTATTTAGTAAAACTTAACTCTACCCCTTCCATCTCAATGATAAACACATCTCCCCTTCCTCCATATCACCTGTGAGTCCTAGGTTTAGGTAAGTGATGGCTTTTCAAAGCTAAAATGAAGACAGCACAGAGAATGATAAATTGAAGCAATTTCAAAACAATCACCTTGATGGCTCTCAGATTTCAGAAGCTAGTCCCATGCACTGGTCATTGGCGGACCTCCATACCCTCCAATGTAGCCACTAGAACCTCCATATCCACCGCTGCTGTTGTTGCCTCCACCATAATAATCAGATCCGCCTCTATTGAAAGATGAGTCCCTCCTAAAGTCACGGCCACCAAAGCGGCCACCACCAGACCTCCGTCGTCCTCCGTAAGATCGAACTGCATACCTTGATAGCCAATCAGGTACTTCTTGATTAGATTCTTGCATCAAATCAGATAGAGCTCTCGCAATTGATGTATTATTCTCATTGAAGAAAGCAGTGGCTAAACCACTCTTCCCAGCTCGCCCTGTCCGTCCAATACGATGAACATAATCATCAATATCGTTAGGAAGGTCAAAGTTCACCACATGTCCTACATGAGGAATGTCAAGACCACGGGCGGCCACATCAGTAGCCACTAGAATTGGGGTGTTGCCACTCTTAAACGACCTCAAAGCATGTTCTCTTTCCTGAAGAGAAACAAATACATAAATATAAAACCAAAACACAGTAGAACTGACAATAATGCAAACTAAACATACATCTTCTATGCAAATTAGCAAAACTTTTTAGGAAAAAGAAAATAAAAAGCATTTACATTTCAAGATCTCAAAATCAAGATGATAAGAATAATCTTAACTCGAGATTTTAGCTCTGTTATATGTGCCTAAATAAGGACATGCGACAGAAAGTAAACATACACTTATGTAAAACTACAGAAGACAGTTGATCGTTAGTTTGTATTGTTTAGTCACACGAACTTTGATTTGAGATTTACTAGAGACAGGAAGGATGATCATTTATGGTGCATTAGGAAAAAGAGAAATGAGAGAGTTTTCAAGTATATCAAACAATCTGTTGTTGTTTAATAGCCCCTCTTTGGGGGTTCTTCAATAAATAACATAACTTAGTTTCTAGCCAAAATAAAATTAAACAAAAGTAATTTAAACACATCAGAGAAGGTTGTCAATTTTTCATAAATAAGAAAAATTAGCTCAATTCACCAAATTGTTTCTTTCTGTTCTTCAGATGGCCATTAGCCTGCACTTCTTTAATATCTTTTTCAGCTAGCATTCAGAATTATTTTGACAGGTGAGAAGATTAATATAAGGAAATTAGTTAATGGAGAGTAATTCTAAGTCAAGTCTATTATGTAAAGAGTTGGTATAATTAGGGAGGGGGCTATCAGAGTAATTTGTATGGAGTTACTAGGGACTCGAAAGCCTAATGTAGTGAAGGAAGTGTCTTGATTGCTATGTTATTGATTGATAATTCGTAATAAAGATTTTGTTTATATCAATTTGGTATCAAAGCAGATCGAATTCCAGGGAAGAAAATGATTACAAGTTCAGAAGCACAAAAAGAGATTTCAATGTATTGACAGAAAGAGATTATGAGAATTAAGGAGAAAATGGATCGCAACATGGTACAGTTGCAAGAGCAGATAGCTAGAATTCTTAATCGGTTGGAATCACAGAGAAATCCTGGAATGGAAAGAAATCCAAGAAATTCTTAATCACATAGAAATGAAAAAAATGACAGGTCTAGGCAATTTTGTACGTTAGAATTTTTACCACATAAACTAGAATTACCGATGTACAGTGACGTGGATCCGGAGTGGTGGCTGTTACGTACAGAAAGGTTATTTGATATCAATCAATTGACGGAAATGAAAAAATTGGAAGCAGCAAGAGAGTTTTGCAGGTCCTGTTTTGCATTGGTATCAATGGGAAACTAGCAGAAAACCCTTTAATTCATTTTTCGGAGTACAAGGGAAATAGCAGAATATGAAAAAATAATCATCAGAAAAGATAATGGAGACAACGAAAAATGTCGAGGACAATAAGGGATTCGGGCGTAGTAATAGAAAGATGGAAGCAACCACAGAGTTGAACGGAAAAGGAGAATCAGCAACCGAGGAAATCGTTTGTGAGAAAAAAATGAGCGTGAATAGTTTGCGACAAAAGAAATCTTCTTGGAGAAGATGGATTAAGCAGCAACAGAGACAAAAAAAATTCGAGGAGAACGTGGGTGGGGAAATCGTGACGTCAGAAAGGGAAGAGTCGGCTAAAGAGGAAGAGAATAAATTGGTTTCACTGGTGGCAAGGGAGGAGGCAGCAGAAGAGGAAGTTGTAACTAACGGAGAAGGAGAAGGAGAAGCAGTAGCCAAGGAAATGTGTTGCGAACAAACAGTCGCACGCGAAGAACTGTTGACAAAAAAAATTAGGGGAAGGGAAAGTGGGATTGTTGCGACTGCAGGAGAGGAGCCTGCGATGGTGGAAATGGAGGAGCCGGCGACAAGCGAAATGGATGAGCTGGCTGAGGAGAAAACTGTAACTCCAAAGATAGAAGAAAAAAAAACCACCTTGTTTTCAAAAGCCCTAATTTGATGGAAGGAAATAATTGTTGGGTCAACTCCAACTATAGCATATTTAGAAAAAAATTGGGGTCTTAAAAAGAAGAGCATTTCAACAAAGGCTATCGGGTACTTAATGAATCATGCAAAGAAATAAAAGAAAACTTTTGGATATAATTCTAGCCTACTTCCTTTTAAGAATCTTGAATATGACTTGATCGAGACAAAGTTTTATGATTTCAAATTCATTAGGGAAGAAGATTGCGAAGATGTAGATAAAAATTGTAATTTTCATTTTCTTCCACCTTGAGGACAATGTGTCTTTTTAAGGTAGAAATAATGATAGGTTAGAAAATTAATAAAGGGAAATTAGGTAGTTGAGAATAGTTGTAAATCAAGTTTATTATATAAAGATTTAGTGTAATTGGAGATGGGGATATCAGAGTATTTTGTAAAGAGTTACTAGGTACTCGAAAGCCTAGTGTAGTGAAGAACGTGTGCTAATTGCTATGTTGTTGATTGATAATTTGTAATAAAGATTTTGGTCTTATCATATTTCTTTATGTTAGACCATCATGTTTCATTCGTAGCCCTTCTCTAGTATTTATGCTTTATCTAAATCAAGAAATTATTAGAAGTAAAAAAAAAAAAAAAATGTTTAGGTCAATAGCGTTAAGAGATGATTAAAAGCCTTAAAATTTACTTTAGCAGCCAAAATTTTGAGATTATCCAGAACTCGTCGACGTAGAGCTCAATTACACTATAGAACTAACCTGCTGTGTTCTATCACCATGGATGGTAGTTGCAGGAAAACCATTAACAGAAAGCCAATGTTCCAGCGAATCAGCACCTTTCTTTGTCTCCACAAAAACTAATGTAAGAGCTTGCTGCCAAAAAACCCACAAAATTATGGTTTGAAAAAAACTTCATAATTTTTAAACTCTCTTGTAGAATTTAGATTATTCTCTGTATTTATCTGAAAAAACGAAAAGGAAACTTTGAATTCAACAAGAAAACAAATATTCAATTCTTCAAAATTTAAATAATGCACAAGAAAAAAAAAAGTTCAATAACTAAGAAGCAAAAAGTCGATACCCTTCCTGAATTCATACCTTGCCCTGAACACCATTTGCCTGTTGTGCATGAAGAAGGTCCATGAGGTGACTTCTTTTGTCAGACTCTTGGACAAACGCAACTCTTTGGGCAATTAAACCAGTACTTGAACCAACTCTTCCAACAGCAAGAAATATGTAATTTGAAAGAAAATCAGAGGCTAATTTCTGCAAGTTAACCAGATGTTACAATAAAATCAAACAGAAGACATTGTAAATAAAATATAATCAAAATGGAAAAATGAAAATCAACAAAAAAAAAACTTTCAAAGGATGTAGGTTTTGGTGCAAACAATACTTGTTCAAAAACAATTTCTTTATAGTAGTGCATCTTCAGGAATCTTGATCAATAACAGACGAATAAATCTGCTGCCATAATAATGATAAGAGCACATCACACTCAAATACGTTTACTTTTAAAAAGAGCAAAAATCATTCATGAAATCTGGAAAACTAATTGAAATTAAAGTGGTGTCTCTTTAATTCAGAAATAAAGAAACAAGCCTGTATCTCTTTTGGAAAAGTGGCACTGAACAGCATGGTTTGCCTCACACCTGGACGAGGCATGTCCACCTGCTCCACAATTCTCCTAATTTGAGGCTCAAAACCCATATCCAGCATCCGATCTGCCTCATCTAGGGCTAAGTATCTTATCATCTGTAATGAGACCTTAGCCCTTTCCAACAAATCCACCAATCTTCCTGGAGTTGCTACAAGAATGTCAACACCTCTTTCCAATTCCCGAAGCTGATTCAAAATTGATTGTCAGAATCTTTATCTAAAATAAAAAAATCACAATGCCAATAAAGCAGATAGGATTTTAATGAACTTCAAAAGAAGAGGAGATGCATTCACTATCAAGGACAGCAACCATAGAAAGGAATCTAATACATGAACAGTAAAATCTGCAAGGAGAAAAAAGGTAAATGCAACCAAAATATCCCTTAAAAGACCAAGCACATTATTTCCTATTTGTTATTAATGAAAAGCAAGCTTGAAAGGAGAAAGAAGAGTGGAAGCAAGAGAAAACTATCATAGTATTGCAACATCATTATGTATTGCAAGTAAATGAATAAAGCAAAAGCTCTGATTTCATAACAATAATGACACAAAATATGCTCTGTCATTCTCAAGAACAAAATATCCACGTTGGTAATGCCAAACAACTCAATGTGTTGCCATAAGTATACTACCTTGTAGAAATATCAAAAGCTAATATAAAGGGAAAAAAGAGAGCAAAAAAAAATCACATAACCTGCTGGTTTATTGGCGCTCCTCCATAAGCAACCACTACCCTAACCCCACTTTGGTATGAGAATTTTCTAGCTTCTTCGTGGATCTGAATTTTAGAAAAAAAATGGCTTTGTTAAGTGACTATAAAATTTTGAAATAGAATTATGGCATTAAAAATTGAAAAAGAATGAATCTGAAACTCACTTGCATCGAGAGCTCTCTAGTAGGAGACAGAATAAGTGCAAGTGGGTATACTGTGCGTGCCCCTCGGGGTGGTCTCTGTACACTCTCGCCCCTCATTATACCGCTGATAATGGGAAAGCAGAAAGCAGCAGTCTTGCCTGAGCCAGTCTGGGCACAAGCCATTAAGTCACGCCCTGCAAGGGAGATGGGAATGGCATACCGCTGAACTGGTGTTGGCTTCACATACTTGCACCTTCTAATATTTTGATTAAGTGCATCACCCAAGTCAATCTCAGCAAATGTATTCACCGGTGGCGGCATGTTCTCACCACTTGTTTCCACTGGGATGTCTTCATAAGCGTCAAAGTTAATGCCAGTGTTTTCTGTCTCGTTGAATTCTTCCTTTGTATCACTTACCTCGTTTCCAAACGGGTTCACTTCCCGCTCCCTCCCACGGTCCCAACCACCACCAGTTCTGCTGCCCCATCCACCAGATTGGCCACCACCACCATGACCAGATCGATTATATTCATTCCTAGGACCACTCCAGCGAGATCCACCTTGTCCAGATCGATCACTTCCATAAGAAGGCCCACTTTGCACCTGTACAGGAGCAGGCGACTCTGAAGGGCCAGAACGATTTCGAAGATGAGGAGGAACATAAGTTGATCGGCCAGGCGCATAGTTGATGTCACCTCTGCCATTTACAGCAGAAGAACCAGTAGCTGCATTATCAGCAGCAGAGTTTGCTGCCAAATCTGCCCACGATGCCCTCATATTTGGTAACTCTTCGCACGTACAATCACAAAAATAATCTTACAACTCAATTCCTTATCGTGAAACACAACCCTTGAAAGAAAAATAGAATTAATTACCAGGAAACAGTAGCCACCTTCAACTGTCTCTAAGACCTGCGAATTCCACGAAATATCTTGAGGAATATCCGGTAAAAAGAAAACCATCAAGCGCAAAATCTTCGCAAAGCATCAAGCTCATTCAAGCATAAGCTACGTATAAAAATATTAAAAACAAATCTTAAGAAAACTCGTCAATGAAATAAATGCGGGCACATTATACAGCACGCAGAACAAATATTCACAACAATTTTGGTAGCAACAAAAAATTAATCTCGAGCCCCATCAAAAACAGCATATTCCTTAATCCCGTTCTCTATAGTGATTTTCGCATAATCCAAACATTTTATTATCTTTCACGCACCAAAAGTATAGTTAATTCTGATCTGCAATGGCGGTATCTGAAACAAACAAGAGAAAAACGGCGTATGCAGACTAAACAAAAAACAGAAGTAAAAACAAAACCAATGAAATCCAAGCATGCAAACAGGATGATAGCAAAATATGAGTGTGACCTGATAAATCGAAGATCCAAAAACCCTAATTTCGATTGTGTAGCAGACAAAAATAAGAAGACAGAAGGAGAAAGAAAGCGCGGAGCCTTTACAACGAGCGCAATAATACCTTCCTTCCCTCTAAATAATATATTTTTTTCTAATAATTTAAAAAATAAACTATTTATTTCGACTTAGGGTAGTTCTTTGTATTACAATGCGAAATTAATAAAAGAAACCTTTAACTATTGAATTAGCCATAAGTTAAATCTTAATTTTGTGAATAATAAAAATTTTGAATTATGAAAAATAAATAACTCAAACCTCGTAATCTCTTTTTTGTTCAATTAAAAAAAATTTGTTGCAATAGATAGATCTTTTTTTCATAGCGAGCTTGTGCATGACTTATTTTACACAGTGGAAAGTAAGTATCCACTGTAAAAATTAAGTCCTTCTATTCTAAAAACTTGTTTTCTTCAGCGAATAGTTTTCGTAGCGGAAAAGATATTTTTTGGAGTAAATATTTGTCTTCCGCTGTTGAATCTTAGTTTCCTCAGGGGAAAAATATTTTCTGTAGCATATATTTATCTTTCATTGCTGAATCTTAATTTCCTTGGCATGATCTTAACTTGAAACACAACTTCATATCAGTCAGTATATCAAAATATACTCTTATAGATATAATAATCAAACAATTATTAATATCAGCTTTGTATCTATGTCAATTCAGTCCTGATGACCGATTAGTAGAAACAATCTCATATAGGTTGGAGACAGATCAATTGAGATACTAGTCGTGTTTGAAGTTGATGTTTAAATTCTCTTTCATTTAATTAAATTATATTATACCCAATTCTAATTCTCAATTTATTATAAATATTGTTTGACGATAATTATCAGTCCAATTTTAATTCTTATATTCGGTTTCTTAAATTAATTTTCATCAAATATATATTCAATAACTATCTAAATAATTCCACTACACCCAATTAATTTTTCATTTATCCTTAATTAATTTCGTTACAGAAAACAATAATTCTTACGTGATATTAATTAATTAATTTAGAATATATTATTTTAATTATTTACAATTTAATTTTAATTACTTTATCCATGAAAAAATTTTATATTATATATATCACAAATTAATATTAGTGTGTGAAATTAAAATTTTAATATTATAATTATGGGTAATATATGACTTTTTTTAAATAGGATCGCGTGGTTTCAATTATATTTTTAAAGGATGGTTCAATCTATTTTCATTAGTAAATCTAGTGAAAAAACAGTTATTCATTTTTTTTTGTCATGCAATTTATCATGTCACCTAATATAATTAATTTTAATAAAATAAGTAATATTAATTTAGTTATTTGAAAACTAAATAGAAAATTAATTAATTAATGTTGTTGAAAACACATGAAGCAGGAAGTGTCATTTTATTCTAAATAAGTATTTTGGATGGATAGTTGAGTTAAATAAAAATATTGGTATATGATTTTTTTTATTAAATTTAAGAGTAATTAACAAAACAAACACTGACTAATTTTTATTAACAAATAGAACAATAAACTATAAAAAATAAATGAGATAAATATCGATGTCATGTTTTTTGTAAAAATTTAAATTTGTAAGATAAGATAGAATTCATTAGAGGAGACATTGATAGTTAGAGTTAGAGACATTAAGAGTTAGAGTTGGAGTTAGAGTTTGTAGTTTAGAGTTCGTTCGATAATCGCTTTGAGTAGTGTGCTGTATCTGGAGCGGAATATGAAGTTATATACTAGGGCGAAGGAAGCTCATTCATCGTACTTTTTTTTTCTCAATATTTTGGTTGAGTAAACTAAGATTTCACAGTAAAAGACAAGTATTCGATGCAAAAAATTATCATTTATGCTGCGAAAAATAGTTTTTCTGCAGTAAATACTTGTATTCTGCTAGAGAAAGTAATTCATTGACTATAATTATTTTATGTATGAATCTACTGTGAAAAGAAGATAATTTATTATGAAAAAAAAAATTTAAATTTTTAACAGAAAATATGACAATAATATTTGTCTCATTCATTTAATATAGTTTAATATTTTATTTATTAGTAAAAATTATTTAGTACACTTCATAATTGAAGGATTATTATATTTTTGCTTAATTATCCTAAATTTAATAATAAAAATAAATTAGAAAATGGTAAAATTTAAAATGTTCTTAAAATATGGGGACGCAAACGTATTTTACCCACAATTTTTATTTCAAATGATTATTTGTGCGAAGACAGCAGTTCAAATCCTCAAAAATCTTAAATTTTAATATCGACGCGTCTACGGGTGAGTGAAAGGACCATCCAACGAAATGACAACACCTTGGAGCTGATTCATTGGAGCGTTTGTGTCACGCTCTGTCAATGCGAAACGGGAATAAGGCTTCAACTTTCTAACAAAAATCTAAATTCATTTCGTTATTGTCGTTTCAAAAGAAAACCCAAAACCAAAACTAATTAATTTAATCGGAGGAAAAAAATAGTGGTGATTGAACGAAGGCTAGAGGGAGAAAGAGGAGGGGGAGAGAGAGAGGTTGAAGGCGAAGGGGGGCAGCATTGGATTGTTCACGATCTCGTTCTGTGCGACTAATTCCAAGAACGAGGAAGACGACGGAGTCATTTCCTAGGGTTTTCAGAGGGGGATCTGTAGGGTTTCCAAGTTATTGAGCGTAATTTTCGGCAGTTGGATCTTGATCCGTCTGGCTTGGTTCGTTTTTGAAAAAGAAGAGGAAATTTTAAGGAAATGAGCATGGATTCGATTCCTTCAAACTCACACGGCAACTTGGACGAGCAGATTTCGCAGCTCATGCAGTGCAAACCGCTGTCCGAACAGGAGGTACGCGTCTCGCTCAACCTCCTTTCTTTCATGTCTTCGAATCTGTGGATACCTTATTGTTTTGGGGAAAATGTATTTTGGATTTACTTCAGGGGTTGTTATTCAGACTTCTGGCATGGGTGAATTAAGTTAGTAATTCTGTAGGATGTTGTGTTTTAAAGTTTTTTTCTTTCCCGTGAATTATAGTTATTGGGGCTCAGATCTATTTTTGAATTTCTTAAATGCCCTGATAATATAGGATTTGAGGAAACTTGAATTGATCTAGTACTGTTATTATGATATTTTCTCAATTATTTGGGATGATATGGTATTAGTATTTTACATTTATAGAGGAACTAATGGATATTTGTAGCAGCTAATATGAATTGTTAGTAAAGGGGCTTGAATCTATGTTTAATAATATGACGAAGTATGGCTAGAAGGAAGAAATTATGTATTTGAATCCATTTCTTTGAAAAAGAAAGAGTTGGGGTTTGTATTAAAGAAAGGGATTTAGTCTGTGCGCAATGGAAGTGTGTTGAGCTGTTTGTTATCAGAGAATATTGAAAGCTGATGAAGTGAGACATTACAAAAGCTTCCTGTGTATTTGATTACAAATCATTAGTAGATTTGACATGAGGTGAGAGCAAAGGCTTCTAAATATCCTTAAACTAGTAAAAGTTTTAACATTTACTGTGCATTTTATATCTGAAGGGGGAGATCAAGATGATGATGAACAGATTTCGTCGAATTTTAGTTATGTAAGAATTACATTGCTGGTGCTGTTTTGTTTTCACGCTGGTTTTATTCTTGATGCAGGTGAAAGTATTATGTGAGAAAGCTAAGGAGATATTAATGGAAGAAAGCAATGTCCAGGTTTTTCATTTGTTTCATGCTCTTTTATGCAATTATGCGCATGGTGCTATAATTGTTTAGAATCTCATATTGTGCCAAATCAAAGTGATCTGATTATCATAGTGTATATTTTTGGAGAAAGCAGTGTGGTAATGGGTGTATTTGTGTGTTTTGCTTTTGTAGTTGATATTTGTAGTGAGATTGTTGAAGTCAATGCCATATGACATAGGGGGAACTTTCTTTGAAATTTGTTAGAGGCTTTTAAGCTGGATATATCTCAGTTATGTTTTGAATTTGCTAACCAAGATGTAATAATGGACCAAGGTGAGTAGAAGGAACTCTATTATCTCTTTTGTTTATTTTTTTAGTAAACTATACAATTAATTGAATGATCGAATGTATTGAAGCTGTTGCTCATTTTCCATTTGCATTGTTTCTTTATTGGTTTTAAGTGTGGTGTCATTAACTAGTTTCTTCTTTTACTTGTCTACAGCCCGTGAAAAGCCCTGTTACAATATGTGGCGATATACATGGGCAGTTTCATGATCTTGCAGAGCTGTTTTGCATTGGTGGGAAGGTATTGAGTCTCAGGGTTGAATGTATATCCCTTATGTATAGCATATGACAAACTTTTCCTGTTGCGAAAACAATTTACTGTTTTTTTTTGCAGTGTCCAGATACAAATTACCTGTTTATGGGGGATTATGTGGATCGCGGCTATTATTCAGTTGAAACTGTGACGGTAGGCATCCCTTTTATTGAGTGTCATGTGTTATTGTCTCTTGAACCATCATCCAGGCATAGAGATCTTGTTGTCTCCTGGTACACTGTTTTAAATGACAACCCATTTTTAGTTCATCTATTCATAAATTGTTATGATAAAATAAAAAATGGTAAATCCAACTTGTCAAGCATGTTTTCGCATTTCATATATGGTGGTTTTTCATATTTGTACTTAAAAGGGTTATTTGTTAATATTATACCTTTATGGATTAGAAAAGTTTGTTGCAAGTGGTTAGCTTTGGTTGGAGACTGCACCTTCTTGGTGGGTTCAAAAGTTGATTGATTATTTAATAGTACTTATTTGGCTCATGTACACAGCTGTTGGTGGCACTAAAAGTGCGTTATTCTCAACGAATTACAATTCTTAGGGGGAACCATGAAAGTCGCCAGGTATCTTTGAACCATCTCAGATGTTTGATGTGCATTAATTTTTTTTCAATGTTTTAGCTGAAAGAACTAGCATTGTAGAGACATTTGAGTACTTTTATTCATTGTTATTCCATTCAAAATGTAAAAAAAAGATATATAAAATTTTTTTAGTGAAATTTCATGGTTAAAATTCTCTCTTATTGTGGTATAACATCAATCACCTTGTTTTTTTCCTATTATTTCCCTGTTATTTCTTTACTTTTTTTAACAGAATCTCCTTTTACGATGTGGACTCTTTTTTTATTAATTGGATTAGTGATTATGATTTATGTTCTTACCATTTGCAGATTACCCAAGTTTATGGCTTTTATGACGAATGCTTAAGGAAGTGAGTTTCTTAAATTATGTATTTGTCAAACTATTAGACTATATTTTTCAATCAGGTTTAAGCCATCTTTATTCATCCTTTTTCTTGTTACAACCATTACTTATTTGCATATGGTTTAGTTTTTTCCGGAGCACTCCCTGTTTCGTGGTTTCTTTATCCTTGTTTTACTTTTCTTGTGGTAGGATACTTGATGTCAGAGGAGTAATGTATTTTACAGTCAATTTTACTCTTACTATGGAATTTGCCATACAGGCTTCCATTTGGTCTGAGTTTTTAGACAACACCATGGTTCTGCAAGATTATCTTGCACAAGCAAGAATGATTATTTTTTGAATGCTGTGGCCTTAGATGTTTGACATGCTACGCAATTGCATTCTGCCAAGTTCTATGCAGTGACACGTTATATGAGATTATCCTTTCTTTTGTTTTTTTGCAGGTATGGGAACGCCAGTGTTTGGAAGGTTTTCACTGATCTGTTTGACTATTTTCCACTTACAGCTCTGGTTAGTACGTGTATAATTTTTATTTACTTCCCTTTTATGTAATATTTTTTAAAACAAATTATTTGTAGTGTATTTGCTGATTTCAATTTTTGATACTGTTTAAAATGTCTTTTTGTTTTTCAACCAAGTACCAAACCTTAATTCTTATTTACCACATTTATAGGTCGAATCAGAAATATTTTGTTTGCATGGTGGATTGTCTCCATCCATTGAGACACTAGATAGTATACGAAATTTTGATCGTGTGCAAGAGGTTCCTCATGAGGGGCCCATGTGTGATCTGTTGTGGTCTGACCCAGATGATCGTTGTGGCTGGGGAATCTCTCCTAGAGGTGCCGGGTATACATTTGGTCAGGTAATTACCAAATCCTTCTAATTAGTTGTTCCAATATCCACATTATAACCCCATATAATTGTATCTTCCATTATTGTTTTGCAGGACATATCTGAACAATTTAACCATACCAATAACCTAAAGCTGATTGCGAGAGCTCATCAGCTGGTAATGGAAGGATATAATTGGGGTCATGTAAGTACTTCGGTAATCTCTATCGATAGCATCTTACTTTTATTGGGATTTTATTCAGTCAAAATATTCCCTTGTGGCAGGACCAAAAAGTTGTCACCATATTTAGTGCACCGAACTATTGTTATCGCTGTGGAAACATGGCATCAATTCTTGAAGTTGATGACTGCAAGGGCCACACTTTCATTCAGGTCTCTCCCTCTCTCTAAAAAAGTACCTAATTATATTGTAAAAGCATCAGTATATCTCGTGCCGTCTCTACTGTGGCTAAGAACGTGTTTAAATACTCTAGGATTTCTTTTGAAAAAGAACAATAGGAATTGATCTTAAGATAATGTGTTTATTTGTATTTTAATTTTTCTTTTTGTTTGCTATGTATTTTGCAAGATAGTAATTTCAAAAACATTAATGTTTATTTGATGGTACGATGTTATTCATAGAAGTGTTTCTGACTCCCTTAAACTTTTCCAAGAATAATTTATTGCGGGAGCATATCCTAAAAATCTGAGATCTCTACATTTGCAGTTTGAGCCTGCTCCTAGAAGGGGAGAGCCAGATGTAACTCGAAGAACACCGGATTACTTCCTGTAGCGTGCATATTATCTGGCGAGGCTAATTTCCGGCATTTTTGCCGATAACTACTGTCAAATTATTAAGGATTTAAGAAGGATTGCAATGAAGCTACGAGGATAGGACGTGGAGGTGAGGCTTCCTTTGAAGTTTGATTCATTATTTGCTTGCTCAATTCTCAAGTTTTCTGTACAAACAAGAATGGAGCTGCAAAATGTGTACCATTTCCAGCAAAACAATGTGGCTGCCTTTGTTCTCTAGTTTTCAGCTATATGCTCTCTCTCTCTCTCTCTCTCTCTCTCTCTCTAGGAGGATCATTGGTGTAATGGGTGTGTAGAGAATTGACAACATTGAACTTTTGGTTAAATTGGTGCCTTTTTTATACTTTACTTTCTCCCCTGTTGACATTAACGAGAGCATACAAACAATTTGAACAGGTATTCTAAATTTACCCTGTTTTTTCCCGGAAGTGTGTTGGTTAGATGGCACTGCGACCGCCTTGATTTTCTGATTGGAAGAGACATAACTTGATGTGTCATCCCCTCACCCAGCATTTCTATCAGAATTAGACCATCGTAATTTCAATCATATATAGTTTTATTTTTTATTTTTATAATTATTCCACATTTTTATTATTGAAATTGAATTATTTGTCAACCCTTCTAAGTATTACTCTTGCAATAAAATGCAATCATAAATCATCCTCAAACACCAACCCTCAAATTTATTCAAGCATTTAAATATTTAATCACTCATTCTCTCTTATTTTTTAATAGAAATGACTTCAAATTTAAAACATTTCTTACATTAATTATTAGCCCATGTCCATCTCTTGAAGGTTTACATAGAATATGTTTAGTTTTTTTTCCAATGAACAATAGCGTTTGTAGTCCAACGGTTAGGATAATTGCCTTCCAAGCAATAGACCCGGGTTCGACTCCCGGCAAACGCATATTCTTCTACGTTTTTACTAGTTTGTATATGAATTTATCAATTTTGAGTAGTTTATGAGATGATACATGCATTCATATTATATTCAACGTGGTCATCTGGTCAACAAAAAAATCACAACTCACAAAAAATAGTTATATTATTTGGTGGACCTACATTTATATAAACTATATATTAGACATTATTATTATCATATAAATATACCGTCCATAAAGTTATTTACTAAGCTTTAAGATCGAGACTCTAGAATATATTGTATAACATGATTAATTATATGTGTATATATATAATCAGGGTTAATTACACATTCTGTGATAGACATAATGATAATTACCCACTCAAAGCTACTTAATGAATTGGGTAATGATTCTCATTTCTTACATACTCTTCACTTTTCCTGAGAGATGATTCTGATAAGTGTTTAGAGAAATAAAAGAACTTCGCACCTAATTGATTTGCTGCTTTGAAAATCACGCTAATGGATTCGGGTACGTCGTTCTCGCTTCCTGATATTTTAACATGAATAAATGTAAACTCGGAATTATGTTTTTTGGTTTTAGATTATAGAATTTAGACCATTCAAAGTTGCAACATTTAAAATAGATATTGATAAATCATGTCACATTATTTAAATAAAATTAATACACTAATAAAGTCAAGACATTGGACTCTTCTATTTGGACTCTCAAGCCAAAAATATTAAGCTAAGATTTTTCAAACTTAATGACGTTTCCAATTTGGCATTCAAGACTTTGTTTGCCGTTTTGGCATAGCAATAATAGCACCTAAGTAGATATCACCTCATTGACTTAATAAGATATTATAATATTAATTGCAATATTTTAATTAAAAAAAAAAAGTAAGCTAAAGTTGTGATATTAATTCTATTTAAAGTAATTGATAAATATAAAAATTAAAACCTCGAGATTATAAATTGTGACTTGTATAACCTTGTTTTATATGAGTCACTCAGTTAATCAATTAAGTTAAGAAAATTAACAAATTAACTATTATACTTTGAAATCTTCAATAATTGAATAATTTTTGTTAATAATTTAAACGTTGAACTATGAAAAATTGACGTAATAAACATTATGGTTACGTTTTTTTGTTAAATAGCGTTGTCGTTCTTATGAGGAATGTTGTATTTCTTTTGCGGAACGTTAGTTTTATGCAACAGAAACGTTGTATTTCCATTACAGAAAGTGAGTACTTGAAATAAAACTTAGGAAATTTGTCTTTCTGTAGAGGAAAGACAACTTTACTCTGTAGCAATATAATTCTCCGTAGAGGAAAGATGACTTTCTATTGCGGAAAGACAACGTTTCACAAAGGAAAAACTGCAACTAAAAAAAAATTATTGTCTTATTTGTATTAAAACACAGACAATATAGACAAAATGTGGTTCTCATATAGACAATAAAACAATTATAAATCATCCAAAATCTAAATATTACATTATTTTACAAAATCTTCTAAATTATAAAACTAAAAAAATTAAAATAAACTCCTACAGTATTTTTTCAAATCTATTCTCTATGGATATTATCTATTTTTCAATGAAAGTCTATAAAATCATGAATTTTTGTAGTTTTTTCCATTACAAGTTCACAGAAAGTTAACGACGATATTTGCTCAGTTCGTTTTTTATAATTCAGTGTTTAAGTTATCAACGAAAATTGTTCATAAGTTAATTTATTAGAGATTCCATAATATAATAGTTGATTTGTTAATTTCTTTTAATGTAATTAATATAATACACAGGTGATACGTAGACGTAAAATTAAAAAGTAATAAACATGACTTTGAGATTGATTTTTGCAAATAATTAGTAATTATAATTTAAAACATTTTAGTAGATTTAAAATGTAGTAATTGTATTTATTGATGGTAAAATAGAAAGAAATGATATATTTTTTAATATTTTTGGAAAAAAAGGAAAACCAAAATTGATTATAAAATGAGATTAAGAGGTACTTAATTGGTAGTAATCATGATTAAAATAAATTTTATAAGTAAATCCTATTCAATAAATTTTAGGGAAAATGACAAATCAACCATCGTGGTTTCTGATCAATGACAAGTTAACCACTGTGGTATATTTGCTAACAAGTTAACCACTAACGTATGAGAAATTGACAAATCCAACATCACAATAAAGTTAACCCAAGCAAAACTGCCTGGACACTGCAAATAAGTGCCTGGACGCCGCTGGTTTGCGGCGTCCAGGCAAAGAAACAAGCTTGGCAAAGAAGCAAGCCTGGACGCGCGGCGTCTCTGGAGCTCTCTATTTGTCATGCATGGCATTCTCGATCAATTGTGTTTCATGGTTACTTCGAATTCGTTATGTATATGTTTTACGAATGCAATGTTTTTATTGGTTTTTTGACCTCTGCACCTTCAAACTAGCATAACTTTTGCTACGGATGTCGGAA
>CM039470.1:36449517-36491569 GCA_022433065.1 Begonia loranthoides
CTTCGAAAAGACCAATGTTTGACAAAACTGCACCAACTTCAAGAAAATATTTCAGCCACTTTCCCCCAATAATCGCTGCAGCTTGAGCATGAAATCCGGATTCCCAAGCACTTTGATCGACGGAAACCGCTCCGATGACAGCCATAAGAGGGATCAAATAAGCCAGACAAGTGAAAATTACAGAAACAAAAAGGGCCATCGGAAAAGTTTTCTGAGGCCGATCTACTTCTCCGGCCAAAGTACTGACATTATCCCAAAAGTTCAAATTCCAAAACAGGGTATTGAAGAACAAATTCCAATCCTTTTTCACTCCCTTATCGCCCAGACTGATCCATCTGCGAGGACGAATCTTGGGTAAAGCAATTAAAGTCATGAAAATAAAAGGAGCGAGAGAAATCAGTGCTAAAATCACAGCTGCATATCCAACGATGGTTAAACCAGTGTAGTTCAGGAATGAAAGAGACAACGTCGAAACGGTAATTGCAACATAACGCGGCCAGCCAGATTCCAAAGCTGGAATGATTTTTTCGATGTAATCGATGCAAAGAACAGGAAAAGCTGCGATATTTATAACGCCACTGAGAAACTTCCATGTCCCCATCATAGAGCCCCAGAAAGGGCCGAAAGCTCTCTCCGCCCAGATGACAAAACCTCCGTTGCCGGGGTACGCGGTGGCGAGCTCCGCCGTGACCAGAGCTTCCGGTACGCTCCATATGAAGGGAAAAATCAGAAAACCCAGAATCGCTAGCAGAGGTCCCGCGGCCTGCACGGTGGGTTCTTCGCCATAAGGACCGCCGGCCACCTCGAAATAGATGAGGAAGATAAGCGGAATCAGAGTCAGCTTCTTCGCAGTTTTCGGGGAACCTCCACCAGCGGAGGAGACTGGAAGTCCTTCTCCAGGCTTCACGGCGGATTCCTTGATTACTCCCTGTTTTTCTCGGTCGGAGCCCGGTTTCACACCGTTGGAGCTTTCAAGATCCATGCTTCCACAGAGAGACAGAGGCAGAACAAGGAAAGTAACGTCCCTCTAGCTGGGTATTGACCAAATGCAGAGAAGACGCAAAAAGACAATTATGGAGTTTGAAGAAACTCCATTAATAGTCGGGAGAGGTTACTATTTCATTGCAAAGATCAAAAGGAAGTACCTTTATATTCGATTTTAGGAGACTTAACACAGAAACGAATCGAATCTCTTCCATTTTTCAAATCTCCCTTAACTTCAACGCAACAAATCAGTAATTAATCTCCTCCGTCCGCCCATTATTCTCCTAAGCAAATTCCCCTTTTGCGGAAAAATATGCCCTTTGGACCTAATTACCCTTCTACCAGTCAACAGAACCTCTGACTTTTTCTTCTAAAAAAAATCTTCCCAAATTACTATAATATTATCATTTTCAAAATTTTAATAGATAAAAAAAACTAGCTCCGTACATCAATTAAGATAAGAGAAAATTACAAATCAATTATAGTAGTTTCAAAGAGAAGTTAATCACTCTATTTTATTTTTTAATAAATTAATGACAAAATCAATATTATTGTTATGTTCGTTGTCAAAAATGTAATGTGGAGCTGTGATGTGTAGAAAGAAACCTAGACACCGCAATAGTTCATGAAAAGAAAAAGACAGTTAAATTTGGCTTGGATCTTACAGATATTGGATGACGATGTCAAGCAACTTTGAAGATAAACAGAGTCATTGTTGCAATGTTGTTGTAAAGACTTCATCTGAGAAGCTCCAGCTAAATCATCAAGCTAACACAGAATTATGACACGTGTTGATAGCAGTTATTTTCAATTTTCTTTCCTTCTTGTATTACTGAATAGAGAACTCTGTATATAAAGAGTTCTTCGCCTGTACATTGATGAGAAGAGTTTTATGAAAAGATTTTTCTTCTTTTCTGTCTCAATATGGTATCAGAGCAATTTTTGCTTCTCTGCGTAATCTTTTTCTCCGATGACTCGAAATAGGGCCTCTTACAAATAAGTAATTGTAGGTCCTTCTTCAGTCGGTGTTCCTCCCACTGTTGATTCGTCACCTTCTGCGCCATCTTCTTCTTCGAGTCCAGCGCCTGATAATCTGATCATGACTACTAATTCTTCATCTAGGTCAATCATGGAGGATCCAAGTAGTCCTTTCTTCTTACACAATTCAGATCATTCAGGTTTGATTTTAGTTGCTCATCCTCTCCATGGCCCTAATTTTCTCACATGGAGGCGAGCGATGATCATGGCTCTTAATGCCAAGAATAAGTTTGCATTTGTCGATTGTTCAATCACACAACCACTAACTTCCGATGATAAATTCAGTCGTTGGAAGCACTGCAACAACATGGTTATTTCCTGGATTCTGAACTCTGTAAACAAGGATATTGCATACAGTTTAATATACTTTGATTCTGCTACAGCTGTTTGGAGTGATTTATCAGAAAGGTTCAAGCAAAGTAATGGACCAAGAACCTATCAATTACGCAAATCATTATCATCTTTTTCTCAAGGAACAATGGATGTCAGTTCCTATTACACTCAAATCAAAATTCTCTGGGATGAGTTGCAGGATTTTAGACCTATTCCGAACTGCTCTTGTGGGGGTATGAAATCTCTAACTTCATATCAACAACAAGAATATGAGATGCAATTTCTAATGGGTTTAAATGACTCTTTTTCCAATATTCGTGCCCAAATTTTGATGATGGATCCTTTACCTACCATTGGGAAAGTCTTTTCTTTAGTTATCCAGGATGAGAGACAACGGACAGTTCTTGAACCACGATTTCAAGCTGAGAAACATGTTCCTATGGCTTTCCATTCCAATTCTAATTCTTTTACTCAACCTGGATCTTATTATAAACCAAAGAAAGATCGACCGTTCTGCACACATTGTAAACTTTCAGGGCACACGGTTGAGAAATGTTACAAATTGCATGGTTATCCTCCAGGGTATAAAGTCAAGTCAGGCAACAAGGTTTCTATAAACCAAACCTGCAATGATCAAATGGGTTATTCACCTCCCATTAATATCAAGATTTCTGATGGTGTTTTAGCAGAACAATGTCAGCAATTGATAGCTCTTCTGAGTGCTCAACTTCAGCGGCATTCTTCTTCCATCAGTGATAACTCGGATTGCTTTGTTTCGCCACCATCTGCATCTAGCTTCACTGGTACTTTTCTTTTTTGCTCAAATTTTGTTTTTTCCAAAGATGCAGTCCATTCTTTTAATCAATGGGTCATTGACACTGGTGCAACCCACCACATCTGCTCTAATCTCACACAATTTTCTCATTTTTCTCCTGTTGTTAAATTGGTTACCGTAAAGTTGCTACTTGTCTTAGCTTCAATTCATGGATGACATTTGACTCAGTTAGATGTTAACAATGCTTTTCTTCACGGAGATCTTCATGAAGAAGTTTTTGTAGAATTGCCACCAGGTTATCAAGTCACTAATTCTTCTGTTCAGCATGATAATTCTTCACCTTTGGTTTGCAAATTACATAAGTCTTTGTATGGCTTGAAGCAGGCTTCGCGCCAATGGTTTTCTAAATTCTCTACTGAGTTGTTGTCCCATAGTTTTAAACAATCAGATTTAGATTCTTCCTTATTTACTCGCTTCAAGTCCGATTCATTTCTTGCTATTTTGGTTTATGTTGACGATATCATCATGACAGGTACTTCAGTTGATTACATGCTTCTTTTTAAGGATATTTTACATAACAGGTTCAATCTCAAGGACTTGGGTAATCTCCACTATTTTTTGGGGCTTGAAATTGCAAGGAGTTCTAAGGGCATCTCTCTGAATCAAAGGCATTATGCTTTACAATTGCTGGCAGACTCTGTTATCTTGGGTGCAAACCGGTTTCTACTCCTATGGATTCCAATTGCAAATTGTCTCTTGATGATGGTATACTTTTGGAAGATCCTACTATTTTTCGTCGACTTATTGGAAAACTTTTATACTTGACCATTACTCGACCTGACATTTGTTTTGCTGTCAACAAATTAAGTCAGTATTTAGCACATCCACGGTCTTCCCACTTATAGGCTGCTCATCGTGTTTTAAGATACATCAAAGGCTCTCCAAGTCTTGGTCTCTTTTATCCTGTTGATTCATCTCTTTAGTTGAAAGCTTTCAGCGATTCTAATTGGGGTACTTGCCCGGACTCAAGGAGATCTATTACGGGTTTTTGTGTTTTTCTTGGCTCTTCATTGATTTCTTGGAAGTCAAAGAAACAACACACCGTCTCCAAGTCTTCTGCTGAAGCTGAGTATAGAGCCATGGCTCAAGCTTGTTGTGAAATCATCTGGCTTAAAGCCCTCCTTGTTGATTTTCGCGTTTTGCCTTCCATGCCTACTCTTTCATTTTGTGACAGTCAATCGACTCTGCATATTGCATCCAATCCTGTCTTCCATGAACGCACAAAGCACATCGAAATTGACTGTCATTTAGTGCGTCAGCAAGTTCAGCAAAATCTTATTAAAACACTTCATGTTTCTTCTCGTCATCAACTTGCCGATATTTTTACTAAGCCGGTTAATCCTGGTTTGTTTCATGACCTTATCTGCAAGATGGAGTTGCTCAATTTGCTTAGTCCATCTTGAGGGGGGCTCTTACAGATATTGGATGACGATGTCAAGCAACTTTGAAGATAAATAGAGTCATTGTTGCAATGCTGCTGTAAAGACTTCATCTGAGAAGCTCCAGCTGAATCATCAAGCTAACACGGAATTATGACACGTGTTGATAGCAGTTATTTTCAGTTTTCTTTCCTTCTTGTATTACTGAATAGAGAACTCTGTATATAAAGAGTTCTTCGCCTGTACATTGATGAGAAGAGTTTTATGAAAAGATTTTTCTTCTTTTTTGTCTCAATATTGGACTTAGCCTCGACGTCCATCAGAATGTCATCTATAAAAATTTTTGACCTAGACACTACAGCGGTATATGGAAAAATGTTTTATTGCAAATTTGAGAATTTAAATGCGATTTTTGGTTCGAGAAAGGGAGTCATGGAGTAAACTTGATGACAAATTGTATATCTCTAAGAGAGCTTTGATTTAATATCTTCTACAGTAAATTTTGATATTTGTAGTCAAAATTATAGTATTTTGAAGTTGAAGAGATAAAAAATCTAATAAAAATATTAGAATTGTTAAACGTATATATATATATATATATATATATATTTCAAAACAATTATGAAACGCTAAAATCAACCCATATTTGTTTACCTAGAAAACGTGTTTTTCACCGCCAACCAAATATAAATCAATTATTGAAGTCTCGTTGTCTATAAATTATTTTTAAAATTATTATTTTATTACAGCACGTGGTTGTCTGCACATTACTTCATGCACGTGTTTCTATTATTGAGTTATTTCTTTTTATAGATTAAAATTATTAAAATTCGATAAACTATTTTATTAAAATGTATTGCTTCAATAATCATATTAATTATATTTTTCAATTTGCATTATTTTTATTATTTAAGCTTCTGATCCAAGTAGTTGAGACCCATGCACAAATATATATATATATATATAAATAATATATATAATTTATGGGTATTATTAAGGAAGTTGTATTTGCTTTACTCTATTGTAACTTTATTTTTGTTTAAGGAAATTTTGTTGAAAGAAATATTAAATATAAAAAAAGTATTGAATATGCTATGTAATTTTAATTGAACTTCAATTTTATGTTAAAATTATAATAATTGAATAATTTTATTGAAAAAACGATACGGAAAGCAATCGTTTTGCAACATATACTTGCTTCCAGCTGTGTTACAAAAAAAATATCCTTATAGTAGGACAACGAACTAGTAAAAGAAAACAAAAAATGGTACTGAGAATTAATCGAGTGAAATCGAGAAAAGAAGGTAAGCCGCTAAAAAATATTTAAAAAATTAAATGTAAAAATTATTTTTGACGATAAAAACATCATGTTATAGCTTTCGACATCATCTCTGCTATAAAATTACTTTAATTATTACAATTTTAATATAAAATTAAAATTATAGAGTAGATTCAGTATTATATATATATATATTTTTTAATTTTAATTTTTTTTAATAAATTAACGACTTATTACATCGCTCATTTATCATATTTAAATGTTTTATTTATTAAAAAAATTATTTATTAATTTGATAATATTCCCTGCCATTAAGAAATTCTTCTTCTGCACCACTGAATCTTTGGATTAACTCTAAACATTAGAATCAATGTCAAAATTAACTAAATATTTAAGCTTCTATCCATCAAGAATTACAGATAGAACAACACAAGAATGAGATCATTCGACCGCTAAAAATCGATAAGGAAAACTGAAGTTGAGAATCTGCAAGTCAAACTAGGATTAAACAAGAAATCATGACCAATATGAAGAGCCGAGGGACGGATATTCGGACGTGCGGGTCTGAGTTTCCTCCCGGAGGCGAGGGAACGAGCGACGAAGGAGGTGAGGTTCCGCCACTTGTACTCGAATAAGAACTGAATAAAATGTTGAAAGAACAAAGCCAAAAAAATCAAATTATGGAAATAAATGAATGATTTGTTCTAATAAATATATTAATTAGACTGAATAATTTGTTGCTCACCTTCCAGTATATCTGCAGGTTCCATAGCCTGCAAGAGAGTGGATAATATCAGACAGAAGTGAAGAACTAATGAGAAGAAGGGGAGAAAAAAGAGATTCATGAAGAAATGACCGAGTGTTTTACTCGGAGGAAACTCGATTCGATCTCTCGGAAGAGTCACGCTCGATAAAGTATTCGAAAAAAAACGAAGTTCTACAAAAACTGTAATATCTCATAAACTGCAGATTATATGTAGTAATTGAAATTTACAATCCAGTTCAGTAATTTTCTCGATAAATCATCGTACAACGAGCGATATATCGGACGATTTAGAACAAAAACACGACAAGATCCTAAATTCAATCAAACCATGTTGTCGACTCGTTAAAATTTTTGAGCTTCCTCTTTAAGATCACATAAAAATTTTCAACATCCAAGAATCTTTCCAAATTTTCATAGTTGGAAAGAACGAAAGAGACAAACTTACTAGGATCGATAGTTGTAATTCTTGCCGTCCCACGAAAATCACACGTTCCGCCAGAGCTTCGCATTTTCTGATAATAATCGTTGTAAGCGTAAGAAGCATGGCTAGTGACGTTATTCGGCAAATAACACGCCTGCCCGACTTGAATAGCAGTACAATTAGCTCCGCCTTGACCACAAGCCCAGTTCAAGCCCTCTATTAGATCATCATTATCCTCCCCCTCCTTTGCAACACAAAAAACACCAGAAGAATTTTCGGCCGCTTGGCTCGACCTCAAACTCAACGGATAAACGACCGACCCGTTGGAGAAGAAGACCCCAAAACTCTTCTCCACAGTCCCCTGCTTCTTGTCTTCATTGAACATCTCATAAATATACGTGTTTATCGGCATATTTAGCTGACTAGGCGGGCCTGAATTGTTCAAAACTCTATCAATCAAGTTATTACAGTAAGTCTTGGCATTTTGCACTGTCGCATCCGGATCATTGGCCCCGCCATCCCACGGCCAGCCTGACTCGGTCACAACGATTGGAATTGCCGAAAAATTGAGAGCTTCGATCGAATAGTAAGTGGCATCCACCATAGCATCAAACATGCTGTTATAATAGAAGAGAGTGTTGGGGTCGACAATCTGCTTGATCGTAGGGAGCGGCCGAAAAAGAGCATAATCAAGAGGGAAAATGCCGTTCCCTTGAAGATAGCCATAGTATGGGTAAGCATTTAGCATATAATCAGACTTTGTATTCTTCAAAAACTGAAGGATTTGATAAATCGTCGAGTTCCACGTGGAATTAAACAACGCAGTTGAGGGAGGAAACGGCCTCGAAATAACGTCCATCGAGAGGGGAGTCGAAACTTTGACTTTATAGTTTAAGTTGGAAGCAACGAGAGCTTTGTGAAGATAATTCATGGCTGAAACTAAAACTGGAGAAGCATTAGGAATTGTAGAGAGAACGTCACTGCCAACAGCTATGGCTGTAATATTGGTTGCAGGCCAGTAAGCTGCAACATTTTTGTTGATCCACGCTGCAGCCACAGCCGGAGATTCGCCAATGCCTAGAACTTCTTCATTTGTGACTCCAACAATTACTTCGATACTTGTATTTGCAAGAGCTTTTAGCATTCGGGAATCAGCATCGTATAGACGGACATGCGTAATTTGGTAGGCTTTGATTATTGCAACCACATCGGACGGTGATGGGAGATCTGACACCTCAGTGCCGATGTTTATTCCCACGAATGCTCCTGCACATTCCACAACAAGGCTTAGCTTCTCGTCGAAGGAAATTCATGCAAGAATAATCGAATCACCTTCTATGCAGCAATGATTGGTAAAATTGCTTTGATTATCTCAAAATTACTGACCGGTTACATAAAAAGCTATAAAATTTGTACTGAAAGCTGTGCATACTACGTAAAATGGACAAGAAGACGGTACCAACTCGGTATTATCTCTTTCCAAATATTCAAGATTTATGAGCTCATTTCAGTAAAAACCCAATGTTATGCACAAGATTAAATGCATAATACCCAAAAATGTAAATTCCAGACAAGGTTAAGCTCTATAATACTACTTGGTTCGAAAAAATAGAGAAAGAGAAGACCGTCGTACGATAAACACCATACCTAATGAATCGACAAACAAGGAAAACAGGAGCAAAAGTAAACTCCTGGGCCCTTTTTTTCTCATTCCTAGAATCAAACAATCTTCTTCTTTAACTCCTTTTTCTCTCAAACTCCAGCTGAGATCGAACTGCAAAAATTTCAACAATCAGGTACAAACTTCAATTAGATCTCTACCCACAATAGAAAGGTTTATAGTATACCACATATTCAGAGAAACTATGACCATACATTGAAGTAATCATGTTAAGATTCAATTTGGTTTTTGTTAGTAAATCCAAGCTGTTAAAATGAGTACAGAGAAAAGAAAGAATACCAATTTCTGAACATAAACTCGATGCATAAAAAGGGAAAGAGTGGTTGGAACGAGCAAATAAAACTAGAAGCGAATGGTCAAGAAAAATAAGAAGATGGTGACAAAAGTTTGGAACTCATAAAAATAATGGCAGAAAGCTATTAATTTTTCTTTGACAACAAACAAGTTCAACATCAAGATATTCTCCCCCCAAAACTAAGCCAAAACCTATCATTCTAGATGGCAACCCGCCCCGTGAAGACAATGATGAACCAGGTGAAGATCTAACCCATACCAGCAAGGGTTCACAGTTCCACATCACTTGGGAGAGTAAAAAACGCATGATTTATAAATAGAGTTCTTCTCCCTACCTAGTACAATGCATTTGAGCTAATTCAAAGGACAAAACCGTGTGGATTTTAGCCTAAAGCAGACAATATTGTACTGGGAAGATGTGGACGTTATAGTCAAAAATTTCCTTCAAGGAATGAACAAGAAAATGCATGTTAATTGATTATCTGAGAAGACAAACTGTCTCTAAGTCGTATAAAAGAATAAACAATTATATTTTTTCATAATTTTCACTGAATTTTAAATGGAAAATGACTGTTGAAACTTAATTCTCACTGCAAATTACAGATTAGCAAGCTTGAAACTACAAAAATGGAGAAAATATGCTCCTCAAAATCTCAAGTACACACATTCATGTGATGAAAACTGAAAAATTGTGAGATAAACAGGGGTAAATCAATTTGGTCATGAACTTAAAGTAGTTTTCACAAATGCTTGAAGGAGATCCTAAATTAGCAAGTTCCAGAAGCAAATACAGCAGTAGCTCACATTTCATCTCAGCTTAAACCTGACTACCAATATCATATCAACCTTCTTGCTTTGAGTTAATACAAATTATTAACAGTAGAGCGCAAAGAAAAACAGAGAAAGAATCAACCTAAATCAAAATCTAAAACTTTAAAGAGAAAATCCAGATGCCAGAAACATAAATTTCCTCAATAAAAACAGAAAAAAAGTAATTTCCAGAAGACCCAGATGACAAAATCCCTGTAGAAGTCTAACGGGTAAGTGTAGGGACTCCACTGAGTAGAAATCACCATTGAAAACTGGCTTCAGAAGGCGAGGAGTGAGTTACGAACCCACGCGCCGGCAATATCAGACATTTTAGTTTCTTACACTAAGCTCAAACGGAGAACTAAAAACGAAGTACCTTATTTCAGCGGCCGAGCAGCAGCTGAGGGAACTATTTTCCCGAATCAGATCAGATAAACATCGTTCGAAAAAAGGTTACAAAAAAAAAAGACAACAAAAGACTGCAATCGAACGGAGAGAATCCAAAGTAAAAACCTCACGTGGAAGACAGAGCGGCAGGATAAAAGACAGGCGAAGACGAAGAATTAATTGCAAAATCTCTTTGGCCAGTAATTACAACTCATCAGCTTCTTTAAGAAAACACTGACCGAAGAAATTGAGCAGCCGAAAAGACTGTGGTCGTCCCAAATTTTAGCGCTGTTCTTGATTCTTAGCTTGTCTTTTTCACTGCCTTTGTATTTACATTATAAAATTCACCATTTTCTTCTCCAGCTTCGCGATTACCGCCCTCCGTTTTACTAAATTAAGAAAAGATAATGACTTTGATTAAGCCATGCAGGAAAGAAAGAGACCCTCTTTGCGATTAGTGATTATCCCTCCGAAAGTCACTTTACAAAGATTGACAGAAAGAAGAAGAAAAGCTGTGGGAAAGCCATTATTATGAATGGTTCGTAACAGCAAACCATTTAATTTCAAATTCATGGGCCCATTTTGTGATTATTTAAACGAGTGTAATTATATTTTGAGAAATTAACCAATAAAAAAAATTATCAACTATGAATTCAATAACAATAATAAATAAATACTAAATAATTTTTGTTAACAATTAAAATACTTAATGATAAAAAAAAATAAGACAAACATCACTATTTTATTTTGTTATAAATTTAAATTTGGTAGGTTTAGTAAAATTCATTAGAAGAAACAGTAAAAGATTAACATTACGGAAGAGATGTTTCTGCTGAGGAAACCATGATTTTGTAGTAGAAGAAAAGTATCCGCTGCGAAAATTATCATTTTTGCTGTGAAAAATACCTTGTCCACCACAAAAAATACCCTTTCTATAACGGATATTTGTCTTCCACTAAAAAAAAGAAGTCTATGGAATAAGACATTCTTTCTACAGTGGAATGCATGTTTTTACTATGCAAAATACCATTTTCGCAACAAATAGTAGTATTATGCTGTCGGAAGCAAATCTTATAGAAAACAACTATTTAGAATAAGACTTATTTTTCGCGGCAAAAAACATAGTTCTTTTTTTACAGTGGAAGACATGTTTCTACAGTAAAACATACCCTTTTTGCATCAAATACTAACATTCTGCTCCGAAAAGTAAGTTATTGACTACAACTACTTCATGTACAAATCTATTACAGAAAGACGATCTATCAATTACAAAAAAAAAAATTTTTTAAAGAGTTTGAAAGAAGCTCAAGTTCATCTTGAATCTACATTTCTCATCTAAAATAGTTTTCTTTGTGAATTTCGGTAGTAATTTAAAAAATAAATAAATAAATGTAGAAGAAAAGTGGTTATATAAAATTTACTTTCAAACGTGTCACAGGAAAGATTCCTCGGCAAACTTCAAATACTTAATTCTAAAAACTCCGGTTGACTTTGCACTTTTGTATTTTAAATGGGGTAAATAACACTGTAGACCTTATAGTTTGCGATCAACGACAAGTCAAACCTTGGAGATTATTTTTTAACAACTAAAATCCTGAACTATGAGAAAATGTCGCTGGCGACCTCGCAGTCACGATTTCCTTCCAGAGCCGTCGAGGTTAACGCCCCGTTTGTACCCTGTCTAGCGGCGTCGAACGGAGTCGAAGCGCGATGGCAGAGCCGACGGTCGAATCGTCCAGAGCTGACCGAAGTACGACATTCGCTAGCCGTTGGATCGACGAGGAGCGTCCCTCGTCTGGATCGACGGCCAGGATTGAATCTGGCATCTCTGCCAGATGCGATGACGGACAAAGATCCTTGACCGTTGAATCGAGCGAGGGACGTGCCTCGGATCGACGGCCAGGATTTAATCCGCCTGGCGAAGACGGACGTCGATCCTTGTCCGTTGGATCCTCGCCTGGATCGAATAGTCAGTAGTGACTCCAAATTAATTGGGTAATGTGCGGGTCACATGCGTCCTAAATCGCCAGAATTCCCCATTATGACGAACGTCCGTGGGAATAAAACAGTTTGACAAAAGTGACCCGCACGTGACAAAAGTGACGGACGTCCGTCATAATGGGGAATTCTGGCGATTTAGGATCGCATGTGACCCGCACGTGACCCAATTAATTTGGAGTCACTACTGACCATTCGATCCAGGCGAGGATCCAACGGACAAGGATCGATGTCCGTCTTTGCCAGGCGGATTAAATCCTGGCCGTTGATCCGAGGCACGTCCCTCGCTCGATCCAACGGCCAAGGATCTTTGTCCGTCATCTCATCTGGCAGGGACGCTAGATTCAATCCTGGCCGTCGATCCAGACGAGGGACGCTCCTCGTCGATCCAACGGCCAGCGAATGTCGTACGTCGGTCGGCTCTGGAGGATTCGACCGTCGGCTCTGCCATCGCCCTTCGACTCCGTTCGACGCCGCTAGACAGGGTACAAACGGGGCGTTAACCTCGAAGGCTTTGGACGGAAATCGTGACTGTGAGGTCGCCGGCGACATTTTCTCATAGTTTAAGGTTTTAGTTGTTAAAAAATAATCTTCAAGGTTTGACTTGTCGTTGATCGTAAACTATAGGATCTACAGTGTTATTTACCCTTTAAATAGCATCAAACTTGGAGCCCAAAATTAGAGTAATAAATGGAATTTAAAAAAAATCACCCAAATTACTTAAATATGAGGCCACGGTAAACTTAACTATTTTTTTTTTTTGTTAACAAATTAAATTTTAATTTATGAAAAATAAATAAAATAAATTTTATAATCATATTTTCTGTTAGAAAATAAATATAGACATTCACATTACATGAATACACATCTGCGGATGATTATGTGTTTGCTGTAGACAAATAGGTGGCCGTCGTAGGCACGCAAGAGATTTGTCATTTGCGACGCGCAAGATTAGATTTAGACCATCAAATAATACTCAACCGATGACATACAAAAGATCTGTGACGCGCATGGAGTCCAACCAGCAAACCTCCATAGTGGACGACCACAACAATCTACGGACCTCCACAGCGGATGACAGCAGCAGCCACTATTATTTTAATTAATTTCAAATTTTTTCAATTAGTTATTATTAAATCTAATAGAAATTAACAAAACAATTCCTCAACTATAAAAATCAATTACAAGTTAACCATTAAACAATTTTTGCTAATAAATAAAACAATCAACTATAGGAAATGAACTAAGCAAACATCGCGGTTACATTTTATGTCAAAAAACGATGTCGTTCCGTTGCAGAATGTTGTCTTTCTGTTGCAAAACGTTGTCTTTTCACTAAATAGATTTAAAAAATTACTTTTCACAAGCAAAACGATTACTTTATGTTTCTACAACGAATGATTATGTTCCACCTGCTAAAAGATTACTTTCCTCTACAAAAAAATTACTTTCCTCTACGAAAAGTGAGATATTAGTGATGAAAATTGGATGACGACGACGACAAACAAAGAAGAAGAAGGAAAAGATGATAATGAGAACTGGACGAGTGAAATCGAGATGAAGGGTGAGCCACCGGAAGATATTTAGAAAATTGAAAACTTGAGAGTTGTTTTCGACGACTAGAAAACTATGTCGAAACTTCCGGCATCGTCTTCACGGTAATATTACTTTAATTATTATGATTTCAACAAAAAAACTAAAATAGAATTATAATTATAGATAGTAATGTTTCGACATCTAAATTATTAAATTAATTCAAATTATTTCAAATTAATAACGAGGAATGGTCAACTGTCGCCACGACAACATCATCTATCGCCGCAAACACGTTCATGTCCACGGACATGTTCACGTCTGCGGCCGCTTCGTCAGCATCAGCCATCTAGACCTGTGTTTTTGAAATTTTGCACTCAATGGGTCTGAGTTATACTCTAATAACAATCCGAATAGAAAGCGACTTAACAAATAAAAGAAATGGAGCGTGACAAGAAGAAGACAAAAATGGGATGCGACGATAGACAAGATAATGAGAGCCTGCTTTGCTTGGCTGTAAACTGAGACAGTGAAATAGCAAACGTCAAGAGAGCCAGCCTTTTCACTCTGCTGTCTCATTCAAACAATTCAAGTCTAAACCTGAATCCTTTCAATGCCTTTCTAAAATCCAATTTCAAATCTTTCAAATAGCTCAAAATTTAGAACAGGGTCATCAAACATACTCTGGCTATCAAACAATTTCCCAGAATTTGAGGGACGATGGAGATATTACTGTCAAGAGATCATCTGTTGATTAAAACTCTTCCCGACGTATAATGTACTTCAGGACTTGCAGGCCAAAACCCAACAAAAAGGACTGATTTTTTAAGCGAAAATCAAGCTGAGATTGAAACCCATAAATGAAAACTTAAAGGAGAAGGAAAAAAAGAGAATTAAATCTATCTAATTTTCATACCCTCCATAGATATGCGATGGCTTTTTGAAAAGTACCAAAGTATTGTGTCAGACCCCATGTTCATGCCTGTTCTCCTAACTCAGCTACCAATCAGGTAAGTTTCCATTGACCCTAAGGAGACTCAAGCTTGAAATGCGTTAGGAAACACTACAAAGACTACTTATTGAGCTACCTATCAAAGACTTAAAAGCCAAAAATTTACTCGAACAAAATTTCTATTTCTAGCACAAACTGATGCCTGTAAGCAGGAAGAAAAAAGGAAAAGAAAAAATGGACAAAATAGAAGAAAACGAGAGTTATTTGGTTCAAGTCAAGTGTATTAGTTAAATTGTAACAGATTCTAGTCAAAAAGCAGTCGAATCTCAGGATCAAAGAGAAGTTAACAGCAAGAAATTTAAACAAGAACAGAGACAGTAAATTTACTCCTCTTTCTGGTGGCTTTCAGACAGGTGTTTTTCCATCTGGCTTCCTTTTGTCTCTGTTCGGGGTCAAAAATTTTCCTGTTAGTGGCTTACCGACTAGTATTCCTGTCTCTTGGATCCCCTTCATATTCTTCATGATTTGGGATTTCGGCTTCGTGTGGGGCTCCTGCTTTGGGTTCGGGTTCGGTTTCGGTATCGGGTTCGGCTTCGACCCCTGACTGGGGGACTTGTACTTTGGCTTCTCAATCCATTAAGAGGTGGGGATCGTGAGTATGATGCCTCCCGGCCCTGTCGTGGGTATGAACTCTCTCGACCGTGTCTTCTGTATTGGGGCGAAACCGATCTGCCACAAAATAGCAAGCACCACCAGGGAAAACAGGTCAAATCAAAGGAGTAGCTTAGCGATCGCAAGAATAAATTTCTTTTGCATTGTACCTAAAGATCTATGTTTGTGATGCATGGTGAAGAAAAATGTTTATGCAACAAATGATGTATTTTTAACAAGACAACCTTAAGGTAGCTCAGCCGTACCTGGAGTAATCCCGCTGTTTCCGGGGTGGGGAAGAAGAATCATGATTACGAGACCGAGACCCTGTACGGCGGGGAGAAGATCGAAAATATCTTGGAGGAGACCTCCTTCTATCATGAAATCGGCTCCTGCACAGTTAAAATTCATCGGAAGTTCCCATATGCACCTTAAAGACCAATACTATCCTCCCATAATAGTACAAGATGAAGTTTACACCACCTCATGGTTCATAAAATAGCTTACACAAGTTGCAACAAGTTACACATGCTGACACTTTTTTTATAGAACAGCAAGATTTATAACATATAAGTTTGACAAAAACAATTTTGAACCACCCAAGAAGCATAATCAACGTCACTAGACAATACCTGATTAAAATTAAGATCACAAGCGTTTGTTTAAATTGTCACCATCTTCATTAGAAAACTTAATTTCTCCACAAACTAACTTTCTAGAGGCTACTGACAAGCTAGGAATATATCTCCCATATCAGTTCTCCAAAATATAAAATTTACTTTTCCAAAATATATTATAACAAGATATAGTCTGATTAAATGGAAAAAACCTTGTACCTCCCCTTGCCCTCCCTTGCTCTAATATCAGCTGGCTTCTTCCGATTTTCCTCAGCAAACACTACAGCCAATTTCCTACCATGAAAGATTTGACCATCCATATGATATTTAGCCTCTGCAGCATCAGCTGGATCTACATATTCAACATACCCAAAACCACGAGGGCCCCTGGTAAATTTAATAACAAAAGTGAACAAAAGAAAACAGATTAAGACGTAGACATCAGTGATGGCATAAGTTTGGTGATTATCTCCCCATAAAACCAATCGACGTATCCTACTGAGAAATTTTCTTATAACGTAAGGTCATTATAAAAAAAGCAAGCACTTGGCTGCTGACCTTGGATGTGTCAATTATAAGATGACTTCAAATTCTTCAAGACTTGGAACTTCTTCACAATGTATTCAAATCCAACTTCCTTCCAATCTTCACTATCATTAATCGTCTTCAAAAGAACTCTAATTACTTGATTGATGTCTTGAAAACTTTAATTTCACTGTTAAATCTCAAAAAGTTCAATGAATCCACCCAACATGCAACAAGGAGAAGTGTATCCACAATAAAATTTCCATCAGCAAACATAGACCCACAAAAAGGAAATTCACAAATTAGGAGCAGCTGACCGAAGTTAATCAAATAATTTAAACAATCCCAAAACTTTGGATATGATAATGGGTAAATTTCTCCAGAAGCTGATTTTTTTAATCTTAAAAGATTCAAATAAACATTGGAAAAAACAACAAGAATCAAACTGCATATAAGATTTCACCAATGCCAACCAATTCAAAAGAACTTTGCGCATATATAAAAAATTATGGGTATATGGAAAATATGAAATGCTCCAGATAAACTTTTTAATGAAAAATTACTTAAAAACCAACAAATATATTTCACATCCTCACCCAGTGTGAAAATCTTTTGGCAGGTAAATATCCTTCAGGGGGCCAAACCGGTCAAATGGTCGACTTAGGTCATTGGCCCTGCATCAAAAAGTTACAATCATAGAGATATTAAGCACAGTTGAAGAAAAAATCATCTTAAAGTAATCCAATGCAACAGTTCAGAACAAAAAAGTCTGAACCGCGGATAAAAAATTATACTAATGAAGTCTTGGTTCACAGACTAAGTTTAAAGTTGGTGTCAGAGTCATGATCTCAATCATTCTAATCAATTCTGAACAGTTAAGTGTAACCTACAGAACTTTGTTTGGGAGGGGTTCTTCCCCTCCCGCTCTTTGTACGTTCTCCTTAAAAATTCATCCCAACCAATTCTCATTCTCAAATTTTGTGAGACATGTTCTCATTACCCATCATAAGGACCAAAATTTATAATCAAAATCAATGCTTCAACTAAATTAACTACTGCAAAATCAAGAGATACAGCTCCTGTTTAATAATAGATGCAATGCAGCTAAAAAAACACACAAATTTCATTATGCCCCTTAACCACTAATATATTTGACCAGTGACCTATCAATCCAATATAAGAGTAAATATCAAGAGCAAACTCCAAAATACCTAATTTCAAAAGAGTCATATTTGTAAAATGACTCCATACATGTTAAAGATCACAGATAATAAGAAAGAAAAAAGAAAGTTGACAAGAACAAACCTACAATCATATGGCAGGTTTCGAACAAAAAGGCTAGCCAAAAGGTCTCTTTGACGACCACCATAATGGCCCTTAGGGCTGGGGCTCCTACTCCGGCTGTGTCCTCGGGCCGGTGATGGTGTATCGCTTCTATCTTTCATTTTCCAATTAATTTTTAATCTAATTCTGCCACAAGCCAAAAAAATATCAACATTTAGAATTGGTCAAATAAAAGTTGTCATATTAGGATCAGAAAACATTACTCGATAATAATCCCACCACAAGGAAGTAAAATATTAATTAACAATTCGAAAGCGACACTTGAAAAAAAATCCAAAAGCACAAATGCAACTCCAAACTGAGAGAAAAATGTGCAAATTTCAAATATCAATATGTAGAATTGCTTAAATAAAAGTCAGCACATTATGAGTAGAAAACATTACTTGACAGGAAAAAACCATTATCCCTTCACTACGAAGAATCAAACCACAATATTCTAAAGCCATGCAACATTAAAAAAAATTTCAAGGTCTAAATCCAATTCTAGAATGATAGATAAATACACAAAACCATGTCAAACTAGACATATTTCCAAGTTCCAGTAAAAGCAAACAAAGTTACAAAACCAAGATGATTAAAGATACCAAATTGTATTGACGATCTTAAAAGCAAAAGTTGATATTGAGATTAGGCGTTTTAGTAATGTTTTGAACTACTTGTCTATATCTCAATGTTGTTTATCTTCAACCATATGGAGAAAATTAGAAATATTTAGGACAATATTAATTTTATTATTGTTAAGTGAGCTTATTATTTGAAGTTTTTTAAGGTTTATCCTTTTAGCTTAATTCTCTTTAATTAGAGAGAAACTGCTTTAAATTGAGCGTTTTCTTCTTGACAAGGGTTCTTTCCTTCTCTTCCTTGGATCTTATTTTTTCAATAGAATTTGTTTTTTATTAAAAAAAATTATCAGAGTACATCTATTAACAAAATAAACGAATATAGGAACCACAATTCAGATGCTTCAGTAACTCCCTTGACACCAAGTATAGTGGCTCGTAACATTTATCAAATCGTATGAAAGATTCAGACGAACATAAGTCGGAAAACTTCTGTCCAAGAATCCTCAAGAACATTAGGAAGCAATGAAATTATGCAAAACTACAAAGTTAAAAAAAAACTGATCTTGCATGTGAACTATGTTATTCAAGACTGATGTATAAAGAGAGAGAATCGCAAGACGCAACATACGCGTTGTTTTCAAAACTATCAGAAATGAAACCAAAAAGTTAAAAAAATAGTCCAGCAGAGATTAGCAGCAACTAATTTTACAACAAAGAAAGATAAGATATCTCTAATAAAATGATGTACCAGAGAGATTGAGAGAGGCAGCTAGCACTGGTTCTTCTGGAGGAGATTACAACGAGAGAGAGAGAGAGAGAACTGGTCCGAATGGGTTTCGTCTGCGAGGAAGACAGAAGGGAATCGAGGAGAGAGGGAAAGTAAAATAACCCGATTTTCTGGGCCGAGTTTCTTAGTTTGCCAAGGCCCAACTACCCGCGGAGAATAATCTTTTGAAAGCGCGGCAACTATATATACGCAAAGCTATACAAACGCAGTTTAGCTCTTCTCTTCCAATGATATCTTCGATTAAGCTATCTCACCTTCCACTTCTGGGATTTTCTGTAAGCATATTTTCATTCAACTTTTCTACTTTAATCTTATTTTTATTTATTTTACATGCTTGCAATACTTTAAATTTCATATAATGTAAATGATTTAACCATCAATTATTAAACTAAATCTACCAACTTTGGTCCATGATATATAACGCTTTTGATGATGATGTTGAGTTCCGTTTATCGCCTTAAAACCTTTCTTTAACACGCCTCTTCGATGATCTGGAAACGAAGTGTAAAAACCTTGATTTGTTGAGAGTATTTTCGGTAGGGAGAGAGTAGTTTCGTTCGAATCAATCAATCATTTTCTTTCTCTTAGGTGATTGAAGAAGACACCCATACAAAGGCAACTCTCTCTATACATGCCCCTACATTCGTGTCTTTTCAATCACGTCTCTTCAACTATATATTATACACTTTTAATAAGGTTAAGGTGAGGGAATTAAAACCCAATTAACTTAATGTATTTAATGCTTAACAACCATCACATTAAGCTCTTTAATATTAAGTCAATGTGACATTAATTAACATGGACCACATTTACATAGATTATAATTAAATAATCTAACAATCTCCCACTTGGGCCATGTTATAAACTTTAATATCAATTGATATTCAGCTAGTACTTTTCAGCTGCTTCAGCTAACACTTTTCAGCTAACATAACTTGAATTCACAATTAATTAATATAGTGTACTTTAATGTGAATTATATCAAGTTATCTTTTCATAATGAATTGCATAATCGAATCATGGCAGACACATGTGAATTATGTCAACATGATTCTTTCCATGTATCACAAACTATACAATTCATTAATTCTGTAATTGAGGAACACTATAAACCCATCATATATTATTCATAACAATTATTGTACATAGCCATAATATGAATAATAATTAGACATACAAAAACACTTTCATTGAATTCATAAGTGTTATAAGATACAAGCTACGCTTTTACAATCACATAGACTTGTCACCTAAACCCATCTTTACAACATGTTCTTTAAAGGTTTTAGGTGGCAATCCTTTTGTCAACGGATCAGCTATCATTGAGCTTGTACTTATATGCTCAATGCACACCCTCTGTTTTTGTATTTCTTCTTTGACTGCCAAGTACTTTAAGTCCATATGTTTTGCTCCTTTCGAGTACTTGTCATTCTTTGAGAAGAATACAGTTGCGGAGTTATCACAATACAATTTCAGCGGTCTTTCTATGCTTTCGACCATGCTAAGACCCTGAATAAAGTTCCGTAGCCACAATGCTTGAATTGTAGCTTCAAAACAAGCTACAAATTCAGCTTCCATAGTGGAAGTGGCAATCGTAGATTGCTTTCCACTTTTCCATGATACGGCTCCTCCAGCTAACAGGAACACATAGCCAAATGTAGATTTCCTCGAGTCTACACAACCGGCGTAATCGGAATCTGAGTATCCAATGACTTCGAGTTGACTCTATTTTTTATACATGAGCATGAAGTCCTTTGTTCCTTGTAAGTACCTGAGTACTTTCTTTGCAGCTTTCCAATGATCCAATCCTAGATTACTTTGGTAACGGCCCAACATCCCTACTGCAAAACTTATATCTGGCCGTGTACATGTCTGGGCATACATCAAGCTTCCTACTGCTGATGCATATGGAACAAGTTCCATTTTCTTACGTTCCAAATCATTTTTCGGACATTGCATCAAACTGAATTTGTCCCCTTTCTGAATTGGAGCAACACCAGCGGAACACTTATCCATTTTAAATCTCTCAAGAATTTTCTCGATATGACCTTTCTGAGACAATCCCAGTAATCCTACCTTTCTATCACGGAATATTTCTATTCCAATAACATAGGATGTCTAACCCATATCTTTCATTTCTAAATTCTTTGAGAGAAAATCTTTGACATCACGTAACATCCCTTTATTGTTTGCAACAAGCAGAATATCGTCAACGTACAATACTAGGATACAAAACTTACTCCCACTAACCTTCATATAGATACACCGATCAACGGTGTTCTCTATAAAACCGTATGACAAAATGGTATCATTAAATTTAATGTACCATTGTCGGGAGGCTTGTTTCAATCCATAGATTGACTTATTCAGTTTACATACCATCTTTTCATTTCCTGGTAAGGAAATCCTAAAGGTTGATCCATATAAACCTCTTCCTCTAAGTCACCATTAAGAAAAGTGGTCTTTACGTCCATTTGGTGAAGCTCTAAATCATAATGAGCCACCAAAGTCATAACTATCCTTAAAGAGTCTTTCTTTGAAACCGGAGAGAAAGTCTCTTTATAGTCAATACCGTCTTTCTGAGTGTAACCTTTGGCGACAAGTCTGGCCTTATACCTTTCGATGTTACCTTTCGAATCGCGTTTGGTTTTGTAAATCCATTTACAACCAACGCGTTTCTTTCCTTCAGGTAACTCTACAAGTTCCCAAACTTTGTTGTCATCCATAGATTTCAACTCTTCCTTCATAGCATTAAACTATTTTTCGGAATCATTACATTCCATGGCTTTATTGAATGATTCTAGATCCTTATCGATGCTCAAGTCACATTCTTCTTCTAGTGAATAAACCACATAGTCATCAGAAATTGCCGGTCGTCTCTCCCTTACAGACCTTCGCAATTCTGTTGCTTGTGGTTGATCACTTATGACTTGATCAACGTTAACATGTTCATCATTAGCTCGTTCACCTTACGTGGGTTGAATATCCATTTGTTGTTCCGGTCTGTTGTTAGACTGTGATACAACATATGGTACAACAACTTGATGAGAATCATTGGATGTCGTTTCTGTCACCCGATTCTCTTGGATATTCACATTTCGTGAATCATCACTCCCACTGAACATGTCATTCTCAATTAATCGAGCATTTCCAGATTCTACAATCCTTGTACTATGCTTTGGACAATAGAAAATGTACTCCTTTGACTTTTTCGGATAACTGATGAAGAAACCACTAATGGTTCTTGCATCGAGTTTCTTTTCATGTGGGTTATAGATCCTAACTTCTCCTGGACATCCCCAAATGTGTAGATGTCTCATACTAGATTTCCTTCCCGTCCACAGTTCATAAGGAGTCTTAGGAACTACCTTACTAGGAACCCTATTCAGCAAATATGCAGCGGTCTTTAAACCGTGCATCCACAACGATATAGGTACATTACTATTATTAATCATACTTCTTACCATTTCGATAAGAGTATGATTCTGCCTTTCAGCTACATCATTTTGCTGTGGTGTACCCGGCATTGTGTATTGTGCACAAATGCCTCGACTTTCGAGAAACCTTGCAAATGGACCTTTGTTTTGTCCACTTTCATCAAATTTTCCATAGTATTCACCACCTCTATCCGATCTCACTACTTTCACTTTTCTATCTAGCTGCCTTTCCACCTCATTGATGAACACTTCTATAACGTTCATCGCTTGAGACTTTTCATGCAGTAGATATATATAACTATAACGTGAGAAATCATCTATAAAGGTGATAAAATACCTTTCTCCATTCCATGAAGGAATGTCAAATGGACCACAAATGTCTGTATGTATTAATTCTAAAAGTTCTTTGCTTCTTGTGGCAGGATACTTTGATGTGTGTTTAGTTTGCTTTTCTTTAATGCAATCTATACACACGTCCCAGTCATCAAAATCTAATTGAGGTAAAATGTTATTTTTCATTAACCTCATTAACCTTTCTTTAGAAATGTGACCTAGACGTTTATGCCATAAGAAAGCCGAACTTTCATTCGTTGCACCGCGTTTTAAACCAATCATATGATCCACATTAAACAGAGAATTCATAAATTTAATATCAAGATTGAAACAGTACAAATTATCTTTCATAATACCACAACCATAATAGTATTTGTGTTTGTACAAAGTAAACAAACCATCACCAATCTTAATATTAAATCCTTTACAATCTAGCTTTGCAACAGAAATCAATTTCCTAGCACACTCAGGAACATAAAGACACTCTTCTAGATCCAGGTGGTATCCGGTATCCAGGATCAGTCTATACGTTCCAATTCCTTCAATGCGTGCCTTCATTCTGTTCCCCATATACAGGAACTTTTCAGCTCCGTTTATGGGATGGATCGAAAGAAATCCCTGCGTAACATGACAAACATGAGTAGTAGCACCAGAATCTAACCACCAAGTATTATTAGGTACTTATATAATATTTAATTCAAAGCATACTGAAACAAATAATGTACCTTTCTTTTCGAACCAAGCCTTTCTTTTAGGACAATCTTTCTTTACATGTCCGGCTTTGTTGCAGAAGAAGCATTTGATTTCCTTACGGATCTGACCATCATTAATCTTTAATTGGTCATTTCCCTTCTTCTTGTTCTTTTTACTCGATGCCTGAGATGTGCTACCTTTGGCATCCTTCTGCATAGCTAAGTTGACGGTATGAGACTTTAACTTCTTCAACCTTCCTTCCTCTTGAACGAGCATGACCTTAATTTCTTGAAAGTTCTATTTTTCCTTGATGGTGTTATAGTTAACCTGGAACTGGCCAAACTCAACTGGAAGTGATTTGATAATGAATTGAACCAAGAATGATTCATTCACGTCCATACCCAACGTCTTAAGCTTTGCAGCCAAATTGGCCATGCTTGTTACGTGGTCATGAATGGGTTGAGACCAATCAAATTTCTTGGTCGTCAACTCACTCATTAAGCTTCCCACAACAGACTTGTCAGTAATGTCTGATTGGGAGTATGCCTTAATCTTTAACATGAAATCCTTTGCATCATTTACTTTCGGCATCGATGGCTTAACATTTTCAGCCATCGTCATCCTCATTAAGCCCAAACACAGCCTATTAGACCGCTCCCAAGCCTCATAATAAGACTTGTCAGCTTCCGAAGTGGTCTCAGTAATAGCTGGTGGTCTATCATTAACTAGTGCCAGGTCCAAATCCAATACACCCAGTTGAAACTGGATTTGTTTGGACCAGTCAGCATAGTTAAGACCATTGAACTTAACAGATGAATTACCTGATGCAAACAAATTCATAGTAGCTGCAAATAACAACAATACTCATATATCAATACATTGAATAATCTATCATAACCAGATCCCAAATAAAGCATATAAAATTTCATTAAGTTTACCTTTGGGTAATACTTAAAGAAATACATCATTCATGATATTATAATCTTTAATTGACTTATAAACATATTTAACACAACATGTTTAACATCTTTGGATGTTTAAACATATCAATTAACTATGTAAACTTGTTACTTTATTGTTATTAATTATAAACAATGGACCACCTTTGGGTGACCTAATAGTTTATAACTAATAAACTCATTTCAATAATATCATTATAATTAAATGAATAAATTACACAATTTTATATTAATCCTTTCAAACTAGGTCACTCTGGTGACTACTTAATTTCTATACAACGATATATTAATTGTATAAACATTCATTCACTCAATTTCTTTAATTGAACTGCATAATTAGGCGCTGCGGATGACTATGTGGACGTTAAATGGCGTCCACAAACTCTTACTGTCGTCCGAAATTGCCTATAGTGGATGCTAACTTTACCGTCCGCTGCGTCCGTGTGATGCGTCCGGGTGAATCAAAATTACAGATTCATACCGGACGCATGTCTTAAGCGTCCGCAGCGTCCTAGTGATGCGTCCGCATGAATCAAAACAGATTCAAAATGGACGCAAACTTTTCTCGTCAGTACAGTCCGCTTCATTCATCCTCGTGAGTATCTTTACAGATTCATTTCGGACGCAAATTGTAGCGTCCGCGGCTTCCGCATTGTATCCTCCTCGTGAATCATTTTACAGATTCAATGCGGACGATACTTACATGCGTCCGCGTCGTCCGCACCCTTTCACATATGCGTCCGGATATGCATTTTCAACATGAATCTTGCGTCCGACCACACTTCAGGTTGACCGCATCACGATACCCATCGTCCGGACGACGAACAGTTCGATAAAATTCAACAGAAATCAATAATTTCTATCATCCTATTCTTGATTTCATCTATACATCTATACATGCATGATATTACGAAATATAAACTATCATTTCTCATGCATATTACTCGTTTTCATGGTAAATCAAATTGTATATTTAACCTATGGCTCTGATACCAATTGTAAGCATATTTTCATTCAACTTTTCTACTTTAATCCCATTTTTATTTACTTTACATGCTTGCAATACTTTAAATCTCATACAACGTAAATGATTTAACCATCAATTATTAAACTAAATCTACCAACCTTGGTCCATGATATATAACGCTTTTGATGACGATGTTGAGTTCCGTTTATCGCCTTAAAACCTTTCTTTAACACGTCTCTTCGATGATCCGAAAACGAAGTGTAAAAACCTTGATTTGTTGAGAGTATTTTCGGTAGGGAGAGAGCAGTTTCGTTCGAATCAATCAATCATTTTCTCTCCCTTAGGTGATTGAAGAAGACACCCATACAAAGGCAACTCTCCATACATGCCCTTACATTCGTGTCTTTTCAATCACGTCTCTTCAACTATATATTATACACTTTTAATAAGGTTAAAGTGAGGGAATTAAAACCCAATTAACTTAATGTATTTAATGTTTAACAACCATCACATTAAGCTCTTTAATATTAAGTCAATGTGACATTAATTAACATGGATCACATTTACATAGATTATAATTAAATAATCTAACACTTTCGTCTGCTAATTTTTCGGTAATTTGTTATGTTTTCTCTCGTAATCGATGATTTTTTTAGTCTTTCATATCTGTGAATGTGGATTTTTGGCGGGAAATAAGAGGGAGGAAAGTTGGAGGATTGACAAATCCATGGATCCTCCCTTTTCTGAACGGTTGCTTTTCTGCTTCGAATTTTCTGACATTCCTGGTGCTGTTTATTGAATTTCTTTTTTAGAATTAATGCTTCTCCCATCTAAGCGGTGAAGAGACTATTTAATTGCCTTGCCTGACGAAGCTTAAAAGTGACTAAAGCAATCTGCTGGTTGTGTTCTATGAGAGAATTGATCTATACATTTTCTTTCATCCGTCGTTTTTTTTTTTTGTTTTTGCAGTGATGAAGGAATAACTGTAGTGTGGAGGACGAGGTAACTGTTTTGAAATCTTAACGATTTGTATTCGTATATGTGCTCTATGCATCTACATTTTGCTGGAATTTTGGTTGTTTATTTGAGGTTTACTGTTCTTGGCTGTCAACTTGATGCCTCCTCATTCATTTTCTCCGTATTCTAGTGAAATTTTTAGGATGCTCCCAGAGTATCAAGAATTAAGAGCCGCGGAGAAGTCATCGTTGTAGTTTTAGTTTTCAGATTTATCTGTTTGTTGATTTTCTAATGCTTCTTCATTTCCCCCTCCACTGACGATATCATAACTCTTATTGGTTCTGGGTTTGTCGGTCTGCGGTTCATGACTTTGTCAAGGACAATGATTTTTGTAGGTTTTTTAGCCATCAATAGAGATTTATAAATTCTTTTTACCCCTCACAATAGGAACATAGCTCAGAACCAGTATGTTAACACTAGTATTTGCAGACATTTGGATCATCTGTTTGAATGTTTTTCTTGTAGTTATGGAAGAGCAGTTGTCCTCAGAGCCCCACCTTCTATTGCTGGGTGTTTAGATCGTCTTCTTGATGAAAAGGCTTCTTCTGAAGATAATTCACTGGATCTGTCTTTTTCAGGTAAGAATCTTCCCCCATTGAGTTGCTGAAGTATTTGCTTTATTTTTTTGGGGTTATTCTGTCGGATTGATATTTCCATAAACCCATCTTACAAATCCACAGTCAATAATCTTCAAGAATATTTTCATAAAAAGTTTCACTGATACTGGGAAATAATCAAAATTTTCATGTCATTCATGTATATTTGCAAGACTTTAACACTAAAGAGCTGATTTTGGATACAATTACTGCAATTACTTTGTTATGCTCCATACTCTCTGCTCTCCTTTTTCCTCTACTTCTCTGCTCATGGTTTAGGCTGAGATTTCGGCTTCAAACTGTGGTGAGGCTAGAATTCATGAACATTGCTTATGATGATATTTTGCAGAGGATGGTAGGAATCACGTTTTTGTAATTGGCAATGATTCCTTTCCGGCATCACTTTTGTGCTGTTGAAATCGTACAAGACTTATAATGATGGTGTGATAATCACGACTGCAGACATTGTCCAGGTGCTACTCTTCTCACTTGCATTTTCATTATTATATCGGCCCACATGTTTTCTTTTATTTGGAATAGTTTCTTGTCCTCCCTGTCTGTGTATTTTTAAGTTCTTTTTTGCTTATGTATCAAATTGGTTGATGAGATTATCAAATGATTATAGCTCGAGAACCAGGCAATCCTGCTCTAGATTTGATTGTATTAGAGTTTGGTGTAACTCGAATTTTAGTCGGATTGAGCCGGTTGGCCCGCATTGTAAATCTCAATTCAAGTTTTGTTTTTCTCAATTCCCAAAACTCGTAATTGTACTTTGATCTTTATAGTCGCTTTCATCTTCTGTATCTACAATCTAAAATGCATGATTGAAAATATCTAACATTAAAAACGTTAGAATTCAATGCGACTCAAATTCGATTTGGGTCAGTCGGTATTGCGAATATCAATTTAAGATCATAAATATGTAGTTGAGTCGCAAAAGTTATTATATTATTATTTTGACATAGTGAATTGTTCTTCTACTTATAGTTTTTTTTTCTTGTTAATATTTTCCTTGAAAATTGCAGTATTCTGTTTTTCGTGTTTTATTTTTTCAATATCGAAGTCAGATTTTTAACAAGAAAAATGGGTAACTAAAGAGAAGTAGATCTCGATGTTTTCTATTTCTGTGAGATCAAGATACGTATGTTTTGTTGCTTAGTTTGAGTGAGACTATTGAAATGTTTCATGTGTGTTAAACTATTAGTTTACATTCATAATCTTTGAATTCCTCAACCAAAACTTTTCATATATAGAGGTGAATGAGCCACAAGACCAAGCAAATGAGGCTTCCCAGCGAGGAATTAAAAAGCCGGCGACCAAGCGGGCAACAAAACCCGATGTTGCCGATGCTGGTCAATGTCCGAGAGTTCGAAAGGAGCGAAACCAACGAATATGAACGAGATTGACTTGTCACATGCCATGTTTAGAGATGAAGATCAAGTAGGTTCTTAAACTATTTTCAAGTAAACAGTTCCTTAAAGTTAAGGGCATTAGTAATTAAATCTTTGTTGTTATGAGCACTGTGAAATTTTTATTGCATGATCTTTTTGATTAAGTGATTTCCAGATAAAAAATAACTCTTTGAAGAACAGTTTTGACGATTTTGGCGATTTCTTAAGGGAAACAAGTTGAAAAACTCAATGCCAACAATCGCCAAAAATTACAAAAAAACGTTCTATCATGAGTTGTTACTCATTGAAAATCGCCCAACAGATAATATCGTATAGAAAAAAGCGAAATTTTTTTATGACACCCACAACAACACGACAGAGACTTAATTGTCGATACCTATAAATTTTATGGATTATTTGCTCTCCACCCTAAAATATAAGGGCGAATTTGCATTTTAGCCTAAATGTTGTAGTTATTGCGTGATCTGTCATAATTATTCTTTTAGCTGTTACAGGACACAAGTATAAATTACTATTATTCAAAGATTAAGTCAATTAAACACGCGATTATTAAGGGATTTGCTTAGAGGCTCGATCCATAAATACGTGTCAGCCTCAGATTGTGACATTTGTGTAGCACATGGAAAGCACGTTGGTTTTATTTGGATATGGGTACACTAGATAACGGCTATAAATTTTGAAAATTGAGTTTTGGGTTTTGGATCAATGCTTAAACAAATTTGCTTGGGCCACTAATTACTTTCTTAATTATAATAACAAAATCGAAAAGCATATTCTTGTTGCCGTCCTAGTCATCGTCCTAGCTTGTGTCGATAATGACGAATCTAATCACTGGCCTAAGCAAAATTAGTTTAAAAAAATGTGATTAATGAAATATTTGTCTTAAAAACCCAAGTTTTGAGGTTAAATTAATTTATGACATCGATAGTATCATTTAATTACATTATAATAAGCGTGACAAAACAAATAATTTAATTGACATAGAATATGATTTTTGGTGTTGCTCTAAAGTCTCCGCATTCGTCGAATGAGATGATTGAGTGGGAATGATTGGTGTTTTCAAACGGTAACATATGGCTTTCTCATTGGTCAAACAAGTGACCCATACCGTGCTTTAATTGGCGTGCCAGACGGGTTTCGTTATCAACAAATTCTGCACTTTAAAAACAAAAAGACTTTTATATTTTTCTTCCACGAATTTAAATTATTTTTCTCTTTATTTTATCTTTACTTAAATATAATTTGGAGTAATTATGAAAAAAAATATCGAATAAAATAATCTTTTAAATTATTTTTGTTAACAAATTAACTATTTTGGAGCATCCATGTTTCATGTCCGGGCGTCCGTGTTCATGTCAAGACGTTTGTGAAACAAATTAGTCTCAAAATTGGCCGTCTTAGTCCATGGGGACTACACGTGTTTGACTCCAAATGTCCACAACCAAAATTGGTTTCAGGAGTGGAAAGTTGGTTTTACACACCTTTCATAATTAAAGATTTTTTTTTGTAATTATCTTATAATTTATTAATCTTAATTATTTATGATGAAAATGGTCCCGTCAATCTATATGAATTTATATTTTTTATTTTAAATAATTGCCAAAATTACAATAAATGGTATAATAATAATTTATTGTATACTTCTGCAATGAATAAAATAGTACTAGATAAATAAATAAAAATCTTGTTTAAAAAATTATTTATTGACCCTCCAAATTTTGATTGCAAGTGGGAAGAGTCAATAGTCTCACTTGAAACAATTAAAATAAGATTTTAATTATTAAAATGGAGATCAATTTTTTCAAAGAAAGATCTTTTTACAAATAAGGATCTTTAAATTATATTTTATTTTGCTATGTACTTAATTTTCAAAGAATACTTATCCCCTTGTTCTTAATTATCTCAATTTGTCACACCCTAAAACCTATCAAATTTACTCTTTTTCAACAAAATGATTATCGTTATTCGGATTTTTAGCAAAACGGAAGTAGTCGTGGTGTAAAATATTTCATATGTTTTCGTCACGCGATGATAATTTTAACTCATCCTGATTATTTTTTATTCGCTTGATTTATTACTAACATATAATTTTATATTTTATTTCAAACATAAATTTTAGCGTAACTATTAATTTGTCTCTTGAAAGTTGGGAGTTCCTTTAACTTTAATTGACACTCTAAACTTTAATTTTTCAAATCTAACATCTCAAAAATTTGAAATGTTATCATCTAATATCCTTACTGTTATCAATTTGTTAAAATAGAAGCGTGGGATGTACGTGGAGTTGACAATAGGCTTCGGCGACGACCAATATCAAATTTTAGCCGTTGGCAATACATATGAGAGCTCTAAAACTGAGTCTCAAGCTGAGTAGTTGTTCATAACAAATGGTATTTATGAGGTAGAAAATGATTATGAAACTAAGGAAAATAATGAAAGAACTTGAAGACTGAAAAGTGATTTTGTTCTCTAACTCCATGGGCATCTCACGCCCCTATTTTAACGAATTGATAACGGTGAGGGAATTAGACGATAACATCTCAAACTTTGAGGTGTAAGATTTAAAAATTTAAAGTTTAGGGTGTCAATTGAAGAAACTTTCAAACTTTAAAGGCTAAATTGATATTTACCCTAAATTTTAGTTAATTTGGGTTGTTTTCTAATACCGAAATGATTTAATCAAGGTAACTGCAATCAACCTCGTCAGATCCACTATTTTTAATTGTCTTGCGACATTAAAATTTTGAGCTCTATCGTTCGACTTGCCAGCCACGAGCTGATTGCTGACCATGATGATGAAACCACAAAATAGCTTAAAAATGACTATCACAAGCCAAAAAAAGAGTGAAGATTTTGATAAATGTTATCACAATTTGAATCGTTTTACTAATGATCTAAAGTACAGTGACAGTTTTATCCGAGAAAATGAATTAGTTGTTCTTCGTTCTCAATGCATGGGGCTCCATTGCATTAATATTTGTTGATATATTGTCCTATTATTTTGAAATTAAGTGGTCCATTTTAATTTATAAAGATAAAATAAATTAAAAAAAATAATAATTTGTTGTTATTTAAACAAGTCTAAGGTTGGCGTGAACTTGACTTGGAAATTTGGATGAAACTTAGAAAACGTATTAATTTACTCATAAATAATAAATAAAAAAATGAGTATAGTTATGATTATTTAATATTTATATAAAATTAATTGAATTAAAAATAAAATAAATTCATAACAATAGGCTTCAATTTCTATATAACCATAGCCTCCATGTTTGCACGTTCGCTGTCTACTTCCAATTCAAAACCGCCATTGGAGAGAGTGGTGGAAGAATTTCTGTTCCACCCCGCTTTTTCTTTCCTTCTTCTATAGGCCATTTTCTCTGAGAACTAGCACTTTCACACCCGTGAGCTCTCAGCTTCTTCTTCTTCATCCCTTTCTTTTTATCCTCAGGTTCTTCTAACTTTCTTTTGAAACAGATCATGTGGTGTTTTTGTTTTTGTTATATTTGGGATTTTTTTTTTTGAAGGTTTTTCTCTCCCACATTCAGGGAGCTGAAACAGTTGGAGCTGGGGTTGTGAAATGGCGAGATTTGATATACCCATTCTGGGTTTTCTGCTGTTTAGCTGCTTGGTAGCTTTTGCGGAGGCAGAGTACCTGAAGTACAAAGATCCAAAAGCCCCTGTGGGTGCTAGAATCAGAGATCTCATCGGCCGCATGACTTTGGAGGAAAAAATTGGCCAAATGGTTCAGATCGAGCGCTCTGTCGCAACGTCTGATGTGATGAAGAATTACTTCGTTGGTAAACAATTTTTCCCGTTTTCTCGCTCGTAAACTTATAATTTACTACCAGATTTGAACCTAGTATCGACAATGTTTTTGATTCTCTCACTGTTATGCTTCTAAGCTACTAACTATCAGATATGATTCTGGTAGACATAATGAATTCAAGATAATTGAAAATGGCGGTAAACTGGTTTGGATGGGGACACTGTTCTCACTGGCTATAATCTTTTTTTCCATATGATTCTAGTACATAATATGAATCTCAATTGATCGAAACTGGTGGTCAATGGTTTAAACAGGTAGTGTTCTTAGTGGTGGAGGTAGCGTACCAGCTCCAAAAGCTTCGCCTGAAGTTTGGATAAACTTGGTGAATGAGCTCCAAAAAGGGTCTCTGTCCACCCGTCTTGGGATTCCAATGATCTATGGGATAGACGCTGTTCATGGCCACAACAATGTCTATAATTCCACCATTTTTCCTCATAATGTTGGCCTAGGAGTCACCAGGTAGCCCAAACTTCAAACGAACAAACTGGATTTACGTTTTATTTTGAAGCCCTTTATGAGACTGTTTAATCTGTTTCAGAGATCCTCAACTTCTCAAGAGAATCGGAGAAGCCACTGCGCTTGAAGTTAGAGCCACCGGAATTCCCTATGTTTTTGCTCCTTGTATTGCGGTACAGAAACAATGAATACAGTCGAATCTTCTTGTCTGATTTCCCAAAGCTCTTATTCAATTCTCTATAATTTCTTCCGCTTTTTTTTAGGTTTGCCGAGATCCGAGATGGGGTCGGTGCTACGAGAGTTACAGTGAAGACCCCAAGATTGTTCAATTAATGACAGAGATCATCTCTGGTCTGCAAGGAGAAATTCCTCAGAAATCTCGAAAGGGTGTCCCTTATGTTGCTGGAAAGTAAGAATCCTTCAATCTCCGCCATTTTTTATATATTCTGTCATTTTCGTGTTTCCTCTTTTTAAGTACAAAATGTGCGATCGAATTCAACTTGTTCAAACTTATAATTTAAGATTCGAATGTGCTGAGATTAAACTTTTGAATGAAATTCTTGTAATGTTTAGCCACAAAGTTGCTGCCTGTGCGAAACACTTTGTGGGAGACGGAGGAACGACTCATGGAATCGACGAGAACAACACAGTGATAAGCTGGAATGGTTTGCGCAGTATTCACATGCCTGCGTATTTTAACTCCGTCAGCAAAGGAGTTGCCACTGTAATGATATCTTACTCGAGCTGGAATGGGAAGAAGATGCACGCTAATCGTGATCTCATCACTGGGTACCTCAAGAACAAGATCAAGTTCAAGGTTATAAATTTATATAATATGACTCGGTTTGATTCGACGATTCTCGGACTGTTGGAGTGAAGTGAAGTTCATTTTAATCCTCGTGTTTTTTCAGGGATTTGTAATTTCAGATTGGCAAGGAATTGACAGAATCACTTCTCCTCCCCATGCTAACTATTCGTATTCTATCCAAGCCGGAGTTGGCGCCGGAATCGACATGGTTAGTCTTCCCGGAGCAATTGGAACTTCAGAAGTTGAATTAGATTCTAAATTTTTCCCATTTGGGTTTTTCTTGAAGTACCGTTTGTTGTTGTGTAGATTATGGTTCCCTTTAATTATACGGAGTTCATCGATGGTCTAACGGATCAAGTGAATAAGAAGATCATTCCGATGAGCCGGATTAATGATGCAGTGAAGCGGATCTTGAGAGTTAAATTTGTTATGGGTATTTTCGAGAATCCTCTGGCTGATTTTAGCCTCGTCAATCAACTAGGGAGTAAGGTTTGTTTGTCCATTTTATCGAAATTTTTAGAGTGAAGGTTATTTTCCGCCATTGATGACATCTTTAAGTTTTTTAACAGGAACACAGAGAATTGGCGAGAGAAGCTGTAAGAAAATCGCTTGTGCTGTTGAAAAATGGAGGGTCTGGTCGTCCTCCAATGCTCCCTCTTCCAAAGAAAGCTTCGAAAATCCTAGTTGCAGGGAGCCATGCGGATAACTTAGGCAACCAGTGTGGAGGCTGGACAATTACTTGGCAAGGTCTCACCGGAAACGATCTCACCGCCGGTGAGTGTGAAATAGAAAGTCAGGAAATTTTTCTCGACCCGACTCGTCATCGGAATTTCTCAATCTCCGGTTTTGTTTTTCAGGCACCACAATCCTCACCGGAATAAAAAACACAGTCGATCCATCTACTCAGGTCGTATACAACGAGAATCCAGATTCAAATTTCGTCAAATCCAACAAATTCTCCTACGCCATCGTCGTCGTCGGCGAACCTCCATACGCAGAAATGTTCGGCGACAGCTCAAACCTAAGCATATCGGAACCCGGCCCGAGCACGATCGACAACGTCTGCAGCGCCGTAAAATGCGTCGTCGTTGTAGTCTCCGGTCGGCCCGTGGTAATCGAACCTCACGTAGCGAAAATAGAAGCCCTCGTGGCGGCATGGCTTCCCGGAACGGAAGGGCAAGGAGTGGCCGACCTTCTGTTCGGCGATTACGGATTCACCGGGAAGCTGGCGCGGACGTGGTTCAAGAGGGTGGATCAGCTCCCGATGAACGTGGGAGATTCCCATTACGATCCATTGTTTCCTTTCGGATTCGGCTTGACTACAGAACCTCACAAAATCTAGTTGCAGGATTTGAGATCTACGTAATCAAGATCTGGAAATTCGATCATCAAGAAGAATCTTCTTCAAACGTGTTCTAATCAAAATTTCTCCAAAGTTTTAATTTTTATTTATCTACTAGTGACAATAACTGTGCTTAGTTGCATGTGACCACCCACATTTAAATTTGTTACAATGTTTAAATGTTGGACTTCATCTTTCTACCAATAAAACATATATTTTTAAAATGACATTAATTTTGACCTTACTTAACGTGCATATTTTGTTTTTTTCAACCATGTATTTTAAATTAATTTTTAATATTTACGATAATTTTTAACTCAATTTTAAATTAATGTTTAAAACATTTCAATAAATAAAAATAATAATATACACAAAATATATATAATTAATAATAATATTCAAATTTACCAGTATTTATTAGGTCGTTAACAATAATTATTTTATTTTATTTTTATTTGGTAATTTAAATTTAATGTAATTGTTACCATATTTAGAAATATTAAATTTAAAAAATTAATAAATATAAAATTATAATTGAGAAAAAATAGGTTAAAATCCTAACTGTTTATCCAAATCTTAACAGAAAAATCTTCTCGTTTTAATCATCCCTTCACCATCTTTCCTTTTCAACATTCATTCCAAGGTTTGTCTTCCATGAACTCATCTTAGTTCTTTTCCTTCATCAAGTATTTTATTAGTCATTTTCTTTTTTTATCTTTTTTTTTTTTCAGATCGATCCAAAATGATGAAGAGATCGATTTTCCTAGTTGTTTCCCTCGTAGTTTTGAGTTCTCTCGTGGATTTAACGCAAGGATCGAGAACAAACTACTACGCCGAATACAAAGACCGGAACCAACCTCTAAATATTAGAATAAAAGACCTGACGAGGAGAATGACGTTGAAAGAAAAGATCGGTCAAATGGTGCAGTTGGACCGATCTGTAGTAACGCCTGAAATCCTCAGAGAATATTCGATCGGGAGCGTACTTAGTGGCGGAGGGAGCGTTCCGAAAGAAAAAGCCACGGCAGGAGAGTGGATGGAAATGGTGAACGGGTTTCAAAGAGGCTCTCTCTCGAGTAGACTCGGAATTCCAATGATATACGGAATTGATGCAGTTCATGGCCATAACAACGTATACAAGGCCACCATTTTCCCTCATAATATCGGCCTTGGTGCCACACGGTCAGTGCTACGAAAACATATAATATTACGATTATACCCTATACTCTTAGGGATGTATAAGTAATTAATTAGTGTAATTAATATATTATTTTAATTATTTATAATTTATTATAATTATTTTATATATTTAATTATTTAAATGGAGGGACTCGACCGTTATCGAACTGAAGAGAGTAGAAATGTGGCGCCAGTTCCGTACCTTGCCTCCAACCCCTAATTTCTCTGTTCTCAGATCTGAATTTGTTGAGTATTCTTAGAAATTTTGATTTTGGGGGAAATATCTGGCAGGTTACTGAGGAAGATTTGATTATTCAATGGCTTTCGCATCCTTCGGTTTTCATAATCGTTTAGAAAAAGGAAAATTGATCGAGTTCTACTTTTCAGGGATCCTCATCTCGTGAGGAGAATTGGTGAAGCTACAGCTCTTGAAGTCAGAGCTACTGGAATTCATTATGTCTTTGCTCCGTGCATTGCGGTAAAAAAAATTAGAATTGGAATTCTGACCTTGATTTTGATGTTGGAACGATTTTCTAGTGCTTTTTGGTTTCGAAAGTTAGGGTTCCTTCATGGATTTGTTTTTGAATGAAGGTTTGCAGAGATCCCAGGTGGGGTAGGTGTTATGAGAGTTACAGTGAAGATCCCTCCATCGTCGAAGAAATGACAGATATTATACTTGGACTTCAAGGAGAGGTTCCACCTGGTTCACGAAAGGGCGTTCCGTATGTTGGTGGACAGTAAGTACCGCCATTTGCTTTTTTATTTTTTATTTTTTATTTGAATTGTCTTAACCTTTATGCTATGCTTGGAATCTCTGTAGACATGAAAAGGATTTCAGGAAGATGAACTGTAATGATTTAAAATACATTTCGTTGTTTGGAGAAAATCTCTTTTTCCAAGATGATTTAAAATGCAACTTTACTGGTTGGAATCCATGACTAAATTGGATTCTCACTATTTTTCTTCAGCATCCTTGCCGACCTATTTTAGACTGATTTTTTCGTTGTTAGAAACATAATTTCAGTTCTTTTTTGGTTGAAATATCTTTTTTTTTGTATCTCGAACACTGAAACCCATTTAAATTCTACTAGAAATTCAAGTTATATCAAATCCTTAGCAAGGAGTTCATCCAAGCACAATTTCTATGTCAAGCAGTATTGTTTTTCTTCTTTTAACTCAGGGACAAGGTTGCAGCATGTGCAAAGCACTTTGTTGGTGATGGTGGCACCACAAGAGGAATCAATGAGAACAACACTGTGATTGATAGGCATGGTTTACTTAGCATTCACATGCCTGGCTATTACCAGTCAATCATCAAAGGTGTCTCCACAATAATGGTTTCCTACTCAAGCTGGAATGGAGTAAAGATGCATGCAAACCGTGACCTTGTCACTACGTTTCTCAAGGACACCCTCAAGTTCAGGGTAAAAGATTGTCCTTTATAAATGCATGCATTTATTTGGATTATACTAAATCTATACTTCATATCCTAATAATTCTCTCGTAGCTAATTGGAAGCATTTTTTAACAAAGCACCCATGATTTTTTTTTTCTTCATGATATTGGGTATTACTGAAGTTTTTGCCTTCTGTAACCTACCACTGTTATAGCTTTTGAGAATTCTGGTAGTGAGTGGAGGATTTATATGGCAAATATCTATGTCCATTCCTAAGCATAAGCTAAGAAAAAAATAACTCTCAGAATTCTCTTCACTGATATAATATATGTTATTTGCAGGGTTTTGTAATCTCTGATTGGCAGGGTATTGATAGAATCACCGATCCACCTCATGCAAACTATACTTATTCAGTTCTTAAAGGAGTTCATGCAGGCATTGATATGGTTAGAGTTTCTTTTCAAGGATTCTATATCTGAACAACGCTAATGAGATGTACATGAAAAGAGATGTTTTTTTTTCTTATTTATACTGTTTACGACTTTCTAAACCTCTGATATATCTTAGGTTATGGTTCCATACAACTACACTGAGTTTATTGACACCCTAACCAGCCTTGTCAACAAAGATGCTATTCCCATGAGTCGTATTAATGATGCAGTGAAGAGAATTTTGAGAGTTAAGTTCTCCATGGGATTGTTTGAGAACCCCTTGGCCGAACAGACCTTTGTCCATCAGCTCGGTAGCAAGGTAAGTCTCTTAAAGAAACATTTGAAAAATGCTTTTTGGTTTCCTCTAAGCTCATCTTGTTCAACAGGATCATAGAGATTTGGCTAGAGAAGCAGTAAGAAAATCACTTGTCCTTCTGAAGAATGGAGAAAATGCTGATGAGCCTGTCATCCCTCTTCCCAAAAAGGCATCTAAGATCCTTGTGGCTGGAACTCATGCCAACAATCTAGGGTATCAATGTGGTGGTTGGACCTTGACATGGCAGGGACTTAGTGGGAACAACTTAACTTCAGGTAGCTTTTATCAATTACAAAAAAAACAAAGATTTGTACAACTGGGTATCTTTACATTGGACTTACCATATAAACTAAAGCTCAATCCCTCAAAGTTTGTAACTTCATATATATGTTTCTTTCATCTGGCATAATGAAATCATGGAATTCTAAGTGTATTGTTTACTTTTGCTGCTTTTCTGTCTTCAATAGCACTTCTTCCCCTGGTTTTCACTTCTGGTGGTACATAAGTTATTCAGTCTTCTTTTGATGGTATTTTCATATGCTAATGAGAATTTCATACAACATCATGAGGCTATAGAGTGTCACTCAAAGACAGTATAAAAGTACTCTTCTGAATTTTATTTTTTTTGTAAAACAAAAACAGGAACCACGATTCTACAAGCTATTAGAGACACAGTGGAGCCAAGCACAGAGATAGTGTTCAATGAGAACCCTGATACAGATTTTGTGAAAGGCAATGACTTCTCCTATGCCATTGTTGTTGTTGGGGAGCCCCCATATGCAGAAACTCAAGGGGACAATCTGGAGTTAACAGTTGCCGAGGATGGGGCCAATACAACCATGCACGTTTGCGGACAAGTGAAATGTGTTGTGGTGATAGTCTCCGGTCGTCCTCTCTCTATTGAACCTTATGTCAACCAAATGGATGCCCTTATTGCAGCTTGGCTTCCAGGTACTGAAGGTCAAGGGGTTGCTGATTTGCTTTTTGGTGATTACGGGTTCACCGGAAAACTCCCCAGAACTTGGTTCAAATCTGTTGATCAACTTCCGATGAACTTTGGTGATGATGATTACGACCCTCTTTTTCCTCTGGGATTTGGCCTTTCTACAAAGCCAGCAAATGCAAGTTAGATTCTATCTATTTCTTGCGTTGATTTAGAAATGAATATTGTTAATAAGCTCTGTTGTAGGGATTTTGGCAACGAGATCCAATTAGTTGTTTGGATTTTGAGTTTTAGATAAGATCTGACATCAAGTTTCTAAAATGTTTTGCATTAAAAATGGATTCTTGAGTTTCTAGATTACATAATTTTCAAATGAATCATAGTAGGTAGTCGGGATTGATATCGACATTTTCTTTTATTTCTGAGTGATGATAGATTCTCTTTACTATTTGATGTTGAAGATTCAACATTATATTAATGTTAGGGTTCAGTGTGACCCGAATTCTAATTGGGCCAGACCGGTTTGGCTCACATTGGAGGTTTCCTAATTCCTGCAGGATTAGGGTTTCCATATTTTCGTATGACTAGGGTTTCCTTTATCTCCTATAAATATATGCTTGAGCCGCAAAGCTCATTGTACCGATTTCTATAGTGATTTCTCCTCTGCCTGTGGTTTTTTCCCATCTTGGGTTTTCCACGTAAATTCGGTGCTCATTGTTTTCTCTTTCTCTTTTCCAAATCTCGTTCGTTATTTCAACGCTATTTTCAACAATTAACAAAATCTAAACATGTTGTATGTATTACATTATAGCATTTAGATCAATGCGGAATAAATTGAAATACCTCCAACCATTGAAATTTAAAACAGGGACAGCCACTTTCCCTCTTCTTTTAAAGTTTCTTCCAAAACCAAACAATCTCAATACGATGGTGTATTTTCTAAATGAAATCAAAGACTATGGGGAACCTCTTCTTTTCTGTTTTCTACTTTTTAAAACACTATAATTCACTTCCGATTTCTCTTCTTCCATCAAGAAAGAGAAATGGTAATGAAGGCGTAAATAATGGGCAGTTTCTTCCAAAAAAAAAAAAAAAACCGTTCAGAAAATCAGACTAAATTGGCGGTTCAATAATAAACCAAATAACTGTCAACATTTGATTCATACGTTACTTTCATCTTTTAAATAAAAATGATGTTATGTTTCCACTTTATTTTTATTTTTTATTTTTACTTTTTCACGTATGAAATATTGATTGGTGTAATTAATTATATATTTTAATTGTTCATAATTTGTTATATTAATTACCCCTATCAATATTTGTCACGTCATAAAGTAAGAATTAGAAAAAAAAAATATAGGGTATCACAGGAAAAGTTGGCAAGATAGTGGTGGGAAATATTGCAATGAACTTATTATAATCAACGACAATATATGCTATACTTACAAAAACGAGCCAAAAAGGCAAGAAAGAGGAGAGGAAGATCTCACATCACTTTCTAACTTGATAATTGAAGACACATTTAAAGCTTTGATTACTATTTTGATCCTCAGGGGCCTCTTGTCGCCATTCATCCTTGCTCTTGCAACTCTTGCCCCTAAGGATGCCCAACTCCTCCTACTACACTTGCACCTAAGGCTTTTCTTTTTCTTTCTGACAATAGTACTGCTACATTTACTCTCTATTTTTACTTTTTAAATCATACTCTTTGGTTAATACAGTTAATATATTGAATTATGAATGGTTAAATAAATCATTTATTGCATCAATCAATGTGTGACATGTCATAAAATAAGAATATAGCGGATAAATAGATAATAAACGTTGTATTATTGCTCTGACAAGACACAAAACGCGTTATACTAGTTTAATATTATTTGTTTTGGACCTAAGTCCAATTTCATTTTAGTGTCCTTTGAAGTTTTTAGTTTTTTTAGTTCAATATTATTCTTTTTGGACTGAGTCCAATTTCATTTGTGTCACTTGAAGTTTTCAGTTTTTTTAATTTAATATTGTTCATTTTGGACTTAACCCTGTACAATTTTATTTTCAAGATTAGCTCAAAATGTGTTATATTAGTTAGAAAAAGACAAACTATACTTATAAACTATATTCACTTTTCATTATTTCAATTGAGGTAGAATTATACTCCCACTCGTCTAAGTTTGAGCTCTTATAATTAACTAACACAATCTTAAACCTAGCTACAACATAAACAGTTGCAAAACCTAAGCTAGTACGCTTTACCCTAAGATAAATCATATTCTTACATTATCTGAATCACTCGAGGTAGAGGACCCGACCATGTCCTGGGCAGCACCGAATTTAACAGCATAAGAGAGAGAGCTCCCATTGTTATGCTGCTGAACAGGCGTTGAGCTGGCCAAGGAAGCTTTGCCCACCATGCGAGCCTGGAGCAGCTTGGCAATCTTTTTGGGCAGTGACTGGTTGGAAGTGAAATGAAGCAACACGTCCTCGGACATTGAGAAAATGGCGACACACCAAGAAAATAGGGATTCAAATCATTTAGTCGCAGATCACTCGAGTTTATAAGCAACTACAACTACGCATAAAAGGTTTGAGGATGATTGTAATTCAAGGCAAACCTGTACTGATAAAGAGTTTCGGGGAAGACATGCAACTCCTTTTGGGTTTGGTAATGGGAACATGCAAAGTCAGGTAGCAAACAGAAGAAATTCTAGCATACCCATTTGTAGAGAAAGAGAGAGAGAGAGAGAGAGAGAGAGAGAGAGAGAGAGAG
>CM039470.1:36491964-36646681 GCA_022433065.1 Begonia loranthoides
GAGAGAGAGAGAGAGAGAGAGAGAGAGAGAGAATAGAGTGGATGAAGAGGAAGTTGCTTATCATAAATACTCAAACGAAGAAAATGAAAATGGCGGAAAGGAATACACCAGAAAAACAGCGCGCAAATGAAATTGGGCCAGACTCAGTCCGGGCCCAAGAATGTCATTTATTTAACTTTATATTTTTAAAATAATAATAATAATTATTATTAAAGTAACATACCAAATAATAATGTTAAGCTGAGCTCTTAATTGTACATTCTAGATGTGTTGCACATACATAATTAATTAATTAATATAACGATTGAGATGAATTATAAATAATCAAATAAATCGTTAATTTAACATGTAAAAATAGAAAATAAAATTATATGATAAACTTCATATGTATGTGAAATTACCCTTATATATCATATTATAACATTGTGGCTATAAATTTATAAGATTGTAGCAGCCCACCCTGTGATAGTAAACATGACTCAAATGAGCGTTTGACGCATACTAATGTGAGTGTACAATTCAGTAGAGTTTTTTGTTTTGAGTTAAGCTCAAGTGTAAAACTGCGTGATTTCAACGCAGAACGCATAATATTATACTGAAAAGGCTGATGACATCATACATAATTATTATTATTATTTTTTATTATTTGTTGAAAAGATTTAATATTATATTTATACTCTAATTTTATTATTTTATTATGATTTGACCTAACATTTATTAATTAATTTCATATAGTTTATTATTTAAATATTTATATTATGTGATTGTACTAGGTTCAAATGGGAGATGACTGAGTCATATTAAAATGAAAAAATACACCGTAAAGTAAACACCATGAATTAAAAATTGTCCATTTGTAAAATGGCCTCCAACTCAGATTCCATATTTAACTCTCTCTCTCTCTCTCTCTCTCTCTCTCTCTCTCTCTCGATTTATCCAGAGAGCCCCCATTTTCCCCCCTACAAAACTGCGGCTGCGAAGGCGGTTGATCAGGACCGCATTCTCCCCCTATCTGTTTGCAGGTTTTTCATGGAAAATCAACATATTTCCTCTTGTTTTCCTGATCTTCGCTTCGGAGAGGATGTTTTCTGTGATTTCTAATCCGTCCACCCTCGCAGGTTTCAAAATCACTGCGAAATCGCGGTTGTCTTTTCTCCTCCTTTCTTTGACTGCCGAATCGTTTCGTATTTTCTTTTATCGCTTCTTCAATCTCCTTGCAATCCATCGCGGAATCAAAAGAATGAATCCCTAAAACTATTCCTATCTTTTTGTTGGATTGAGTTCTTTTTGAAAATTCAAGTCCCTTCCAAAATCTTTCGTATCTTTCCGATGAATTTTCGTCTATTTCGGAGCGGTTAAGATTTGTCTATTCATTATTCGAATCAACTAAAACCCTAATAGACCAGAAATCCCTCTGAGCTAACCAGTCTCCATTCAGTTGCAATGGCTGGGAGGCTCCTCCTTCGTTCGCCTCCAGTTCGCCGGAAACCTCTGGAGTCAACTAATCCACATGGAATCAAACGCCGGTTGGGCGAGGTAGCCGGAGGAACGGTGGCGGAGTGCGCGGCGATATGCTGCTGTTGTCCATGTAGCGTGATGAATCTTCTGATACTTGCTGTTTATAAGGTACCGGCTGGACTGTGCAAGAAAGCGTGGAACAAGAAGAAACGACAGCGTAATCTCAAGAGGAGGAACCTCTTGCAACACAGGGCAAATGGAACGACTGTTTCAACGCAAATGGTGAATGACGTTTCGGTGGAGGAGAAGGTTGGTGGTGATACTCAGCATCATCAAGATGCCGTGGATTTTGAGAAAGAAATGTGGACCCGGTTCAGTGAGACCGGGTTCTGGAGGAGTCTCTCTGGGATTGAAAAGCAAGTAAATGCCAAGTAACTCTCCAGTCACTTGTCATTGGTCAAGCAAACAGTACGTCGGGAAAGATTATTGGTCAAATTTTCCTTTGACCCCGTACAAGCTGGAATTGCAAACCTCTGTTTCTGGTGAATACCTTTTCCTCATATCCTTTTCCCCTGTTCAGAATTTGGTTTTGTTCTCTAAAATTTTGTCTTTCAAACTGGGAATGGAAATGAGACTCCAATTTTACAAGTAAATTATGATTGTTTCTTTTCAAATTACTTGACTATAAACTAAATTGAGGAATACTACAGATGATGTGAGGAAGAAATCTTATGCTTAGAACATGCAGGGGGGAATCCATAATGGTAGGAGGATAAGATTTTGGAGAGGAGGCAATGAACAAATATTTTAATGTTCGATTCATATGGAAATGGGGGACCTCATATTCAGTGGCCATGTTTTTTTTTTTTTTTTGAACAAATGATTGGAGAGCCTGGGAAAGATAATGCACAGTGCTTTGTACACCATGCTGCCTTCTAATTTTTTGTTTTTTCTTTTGTCTCATTTGAATTGATTTCCTCTGTATATTCATCTAATCACCCTAAACACACGTTGGATTCCTCCACTAATTAAAGTTGGATTCCTCCTCAAAACACTATAGAATTGAACAAAAATGTGTACTTGTATTCCATGTTTCATGCATATAGGTGGTTTCTTTCTTCTTTCTCGTCCTTGGTAGTTCGGGGATAAGTCAAATTCATTATGAACACTTTGGTTGAGAGAAAACGAAAGGGTTTCAAGTGAAAAACTAGCCTCTGTCTATTGTTCCTCTTACTTGTGCATTTGTGGGTATTGTAAGTGGTGAAGTATTTATGAGAATTTTCTACTTCCTGGCCTGTATTCTCACAACCTTAGAAATATTGCATTGTGTGAAAGCAAGGAAATGTGAACCTGGAGGTGGAGGGAGCTTTTGGTCAAGACGAAGCAAGGAGAGAGGCGCGGGGGGAGACCTTTTGCATTGGATCTGGGCCAAGCCGGACGATGTTGCGCGGGAGAGGAGGCATTGATGTTGGGCGGGGCAGCAGCACAATCTGAGGATGGCATTAATTTCACCTACTTCTTCTTCAATCCAAAGCTGACAGCTTTAACTAAGACGGTCCCTCTCACTCTCTCTCTCTATCGCTTCCTCTACTTGGAAATATGCTTTTGCAGATGCTGTCTCTATGCTTGAGATGTAAATAGTTTGAAAGCTACTTCTCAACCCCTTTGTTTTTAACCATAGCCGGCCGTGGCACCTTCTCTCTCCCACTCCCTTCGTCCATTTCTCACCAAATCCACCCCTTTCTTTTATCACACTCCCTACCTGGGTTTACTCCACCTGTCCTCAATCTTGTTAGCCATAAACTCAGGAATCATGGACAACAGTTACACTTTTTGAGATAAACTGCCTGCTTAAATATAGTTTAAGCCATCAACTACGTAGAATTATTGAGTTCATGGACGAAATTAGAGTTGTTTCTAGAACATTAATTAAAAAAACTAAGCATAATATGGGATAAAAGTTGGTCAACGTCAAGAATTGGGAATTAATTTACCCAATTAAAAAAAGAAGACAGCTAAGTTTCACACTTTGCTGTAACTTAGCCTTGTGAAGTCACCCAGGTGTCCTAATCTTCGTTAATCGCCTGCTCTCGACTCCATCTTATTCTCCTATTTTACGTAACCGGAATTCGCCACGTGTACCTTTTAATTACCCACCACCGTATCCGAGAGGCACATTCACCAACTCCAGTTAAATTCAGAGCTCTGGGAAGTGGAAAGCAAGCAAGCCTACTTGCTTTACTTTACTTCTACACAAACTCTCGAAAGGGGAAGACGGTAAAAGGCGAAACGCGGACCAAAACCTCTGAAGAAAAGGCAAAAACGACAACGAAAGTAAAGCCACTTCCTTTCTTTGAGTGCCCATTTCCGCAGAGTTCGCAGCTCTACAGCTACGACCTTTACTCTTTCTCTCTCTCTCTCTTTCTTCGAGGATCTCTTCGTCTCTCTTCTCTCTTCCTGAATCTGCTTCCGCCTTCATCGGCCGCCATGGATTTATGCATCTATGGCGCCGTGAAGCTCTCGTTCATCGTTTTCTTTGCCTTCTTCGCCGGTGTTTCGCTTGCATTGGCGGACACTTTGAAGCCCCGGTCGTCTTCTGCGGGGAGTTCTGGTCAGATCAACTCCAACTCCGTTCTGGTTGCGCTTCTGGACTCGCATTATACCGAGCTCTCAGAGTTGATAGAGAAAGCTCTGCTTCTTCAGATCCTTGAGGAGGCTGTGGGTAGCCACAATATCACCATCTTCGCTCCTAGAAATGAAGCTTTGGAGCGCGACCTCGACCCGGAATTCAAGCGCTTTTTGCTCGAACCTGGAAACTTGAAGTCGCTACAGACATTGCTGATGTTTCACGTCATTCCGACTCGGCTCGGATCGAGCGAGTGGCCTAATCTTACTGAGTCGACTCGCCATCAAAGCCTGTCGAAACATGTCCTCAATCTGGGTACGGAGAAGTCCGGCGAGAGGACTGTGGATCTGGCCAGAGTTATCCACCCGGACGCGGTTACCCGACCCGACGGAATCATCCACGGTATCGAAAGGCTCCTCATTCCTCAGACAGTTGTGAACGACTTTAATCGCCGGCGAAATCTCAGGTCCATTTCTGCAGTGAAACCCGAGGGAGCACCGGAAGTTGACCCTAGGACGCACCGATTGAAGAAACCGGTTCCAACGGGCGAACCCGGTTCTCCTCCGGCGCTGCCGATATATGACGCGTTGGCTCCTGGACCTTCGCTCGCTCCGGCTCCGGCTCCTGGACCTGGCGGACCCCACCACCACTTTAACGGCGAGAAACAGGTGAAAGACTTCATCCATACTCTACTACATTACGGTGGGTACAACGAAATGGCCGATATTTTGGTCAATCTTACATCTTTAGCCACCGAAATGGGTCGATTAGTATCGGAGGGTTACGTTCTAACGGTACTAGCTCCAAACGACGAAGCCATGGCTAAACTGACGACGGACCAGCTAAGTGAGCCGGGTGCGCCGGAGCAGATTATGTACTACCATTTGATACCTGAATATCAGACGGAGGAGAGTATGTACAATGCGGTCCGACGATTCGGAAAGGTCCGATACGATACATTGAGCGTGCCGCACAAGGTGGTGGCTCAGGAGGCCGATGGGTCGGTCAAATTCGGGCATTCAGATGTGGCTGCTTATCTGTTCGACCCGGATATCTATACAGATGGTCGGATCTCAGTGCAGGGCATTGACGGAGTTTTGTTCCCGCCGGACGAGAAGCCTGCCGCGAAAACGGTTCCCCCCAAGGTTGTGGCAAAACCCAGAAGAGGTATAACGACTGTTATCTAATCATATAATTTTTTCGATTCATTTCATTTTAGAACTATAGCCGATTTAACGGGTGACAACATACGTCGGATTCCGGCATTCCGCCAATCTCTGGTCGCCGGAATCTGGTACAGAGGCTTAAAATGGACCAATTTCAGTGATTAAAAATAAATGAAAATGGTGATTAAATCTACATTAGGGTGAGAGAAAGGATGAGGAAGGGAACAATACGGAGAAAGAAAGAAGTTTTCTTGGTTTCTTCAATGTCTTTGTTTGGAATCTGGGAAAAGATATTGAGAGTGAACAGAAACAGAGCAATGATAGGAAAGGACAGAGGGTTTGTTCTGGTACGCATGTGAATGAATCAATTATTTTGTGAGAATTCTCGTTTGATTATTTTGTTGATGAGGTCATAAAGCTGAGTAATATGAGGCCAAGATCTGATCTTTTCTCTAGAGTGAATGAGCTCATGCTGTCTTAAGAAACTTCCTCAAAGAGTGGAGTTGAAAAGAGCCCTTTATTAGCACTTTGAGCTCCATTAATACCATTTTTTGACCTTTTTTATCTGTTTAAATTGACATTGAAATGGCCTTTCATTGAATCTGGAAGTGGGCTTTAAGACAATGAGAGAGAGAAAATGGAGGGAATTGAGAAAAAGTCCAATTAATTTTTGGGTTTCGTCAATCCAAATGTAATGTGGTGGTGGGGACCTTTGGAAGAGAAAAACTCCAGAGAACCAGCTAGTTTTGATGGACAAGCTTTTGTCTTTTCGTATTTTATAGCTTTCCATTGTTCTTCTCTCTACCTTCACCGACGTATGATTTCTGGAGTGTTTTTTGTTTTCTACATTGTTATTTTTGTCCCTCTTTTGTATGGTAAATTAAAAACCCAGTGGCGGAGAAGGAGAAGGGTGTGTGCGTTTTTTTTTGTTCCGTGCAATTCGTTGTTGTATGAGTCGACAATGAGCTCGAAATTCGGTTAAAAATGGCAGGAAAATTGCTGGAAGTCGCCTGCAGGATGCTCGGAGCCGTCGGACAGGACTCTCGATTCACGACCTGCCAGTGAAAATTTCCAACATCGTGCATATTTACGAACACAAACAGACAACAACCGAGGTTTTACTCTGATCCTCGATGCATTTTAATGGCAAATGATCGTAAGAAATTCCTCAAATTTATTGGACTGTTGTGTGTTGATTTTGATCCAATACTTTATTGGCTGATGCAGATGTGAGAAAGCTTATATGAATGAATGTAGAGGAGGCTACTAAATTGAAGATCCAGACCCCTTGAGGGGATGGCCTCTCTGCCACTCTTTTTTTTTTTTTTTAATTGTTTATTTTTCAAATGATTTTATTTTTGTGGGTTTGGAATGAAATTACCAAAAAAAAAAAACGAAAATCAAGTTTAGTTTATAAAATAGTAAGAGTAGAATAAAGTCCAAAATTTGTGGAATACAATAAAGTTTCCCTCTGTTTTCAATGCATTTGCAATGTTAGTGATCTTATTCACAGTAGCGACTTCCTGTCGTTCCAGTGTAGTATTGTTTGATTTAGGTCGAACGAACCTATAAAGTTCTGTTTTTTAGGTTAATTCAAAATACGTTGTACTAGATAGATAAGAGAATTTTATTTATAAATCATGTATTTTATATTATCACAAGTGATATGAGATTGTACATTCCAACTAGTATAGGTCGTATTCACACCTGAGTCACCATTGTCTTCAAAAACCAGGCTAACACAATCCATTTTCTTTTGGAGTCTGATGTCTTTGTCGGTCACACTTCTAGTTGACTTCTGGCTCTGATACCATTTATAATGTCTTATAGCTTTCTTAATGCAATATTGTTTGTTTTGGGGTGAAGCATGCACGATTAAGTTCTTGAAGTTATCAAAAAACGCGTTGTACTAAGTAGAAAAGAAAACTCTATTTATAAATCATGTATTTTATACTCTTTAGCGATATGAGATTATATACAATCATGGGTATTACCTAACCTACACTTTAGGTCTTCTTGCCGCTGCCAAATACACTACCCTTCCAACTAAATTAAATAAAAGTTAGGCATTTTCATTGGGAAAAACAAAGATTGCATATACACAAGGTAAAGATAAGAGAGAGAGCAAGGCTAATCCAAATTGTAAACAGCAATAAAAGGCATAACAACACTTCCCATCCAAAGTTGTCCATCTCTCTCATCCACTTCACTCACAGCTTTCACAACTTTTCCTTCACTATCCTCCAACACCTTCAAAATCTTACCTTCTCCACTTAATTTAACTACCAAACCTTGAAGCCGTCCTCGGTGGAACTTTGCCGGTATCGGCAGTCTCAGCAGAAACATTCTCAATCTTGGGTGATGAGCCAACACATGAGCATATAGAGATCTTCGACTATGAATAGCCACCCAAAATTTGCCGTTTTCATTCGATCTAACATTGTCCAGGAATCCAGGTAGCACTGCAAATACCTCTGAAGTTCCTGCTTTATCACCCTTCAACCAGTATTTTCTTAATCTACAATATCAAAACAAACCTTTAAATTGACTAAATTATTTCATAATTACATAAAATAACTACTCAGAAATTTTGCAGTATTTTAGATCTCTAAATTCGATGAGCTTCGAAGAGTGATCTCGCATAAAAACAAATTGCAATGGGTAAAGATTATAGCTCCCAAGTGAGAGATCTTATCCTACTTTTGTAAGATGATGGTTTTACATGATTTAACCATGAAGTTCACAGGTTAAAGAAAACACTTCTTAGTGGAAGATCCTACCCCTCAAGAAGCATTTTTGCAGTGTCGTAGAGTTTCTTCGAGCAAAAACCCAGCAGAAAAATACCACGGGTAGAAACAGAAACAATTAATGAACTATAGAATCAATGACAAATCAACTATTAAACATTTTTCGTTAACAAATAAAAAATTTAACTATGAAAAATGAATGACGCAAATATCATCTTTAACCTATTGAAAGAAACGTTAAAAACGATAAGACTCTCAAAAATAGAAAATTTCCAGTTAACTTGTTCGAAATCGATTTTTGTATCAAAATAGAAGATTTTCAGTTAATTGTTTGTTGAAAAATCATTGTACTCCAAGCTAAACATGTTTCTGATTCACTTAAGAATTTCGCTGGAAAATAGATTTTAGATGCGTTAATTTGTTCGAATTGATTTTGATATCAAAATAGAAAATTTCCAATTAACTGTTTATTGAAAAATCAATGTACTCCAAGTTAGACATGTTTTTGATTCACTAAAGAAACTCGACGCAAAATTCATTGTTTGCTATTCTGAAAAACGACAAAGAATTCAGCAAATCAAGTGGAAAAAATATTTTCTACTGTAGAAAGAATAACTTATGCAGCAAAAAAGTAATCTTTCTATTGCGAGGACAACGGTTTCGCAACAGAAAAACAACAGTTGAAACGCTGAACCACAATGGTTCCGCAGCAGAATGAAGTAAGTCATTGACTTCTCTGCTGCATAAACAAATTGAAATTTTTAACAGAAAATGTGACATCGATGTTTCGCTCCATTTATTCCCCAAAGTTGAGTGTTTATTTGTTAGTGAAATTTTTTTAATAGTTGATTTGTCATTGATATCATTGGTTAGTGGTTATTTTGTTAAACATGGATTCAACTTTGTCTCAAATGGAAGTCGAGTAATTAAACTCTAAACCGTCACAATTAGAAAATAAGGGTATTTAGAAAAATTAACAAAACAATTAAGGAACTATGAAGTCAATGATAAATCAATAACTAAACAATTTTCCCTACAAAAAAAAAAAATTCAACTATGAAAAATAAACGAAGCCAACATCATCGTTATCATGTTGAAATAAACGTTTAAAATGATAAGACTCTAAAAAATATAGAATTTCCAGCTAACCTGTTCGAAATCGATTTTGGTATCAACATATAAGATTTTCAATTAATTGTTTGTTGAAAAATCATTGTACTCCAAACTAAAAATGTTTATGATTCACTTAGGAAATTCGGTGGAAAATAAATTTTAGAAGTGTTAAGTTGTTCGAAATCGATTTTGGTATCAAAATAGAAAATTTTCAATTAACTCTTTGTTGAAAAATCAATGTACTCTAAGCTAGATATGTTTGTGATTCACTTAAAAAACTTGACAAAAAATTCATTGTTTGCTGCATTGCAAAACGACAAAGAATTTAGTAAATGAAGCGGAAAAAATATTTTCTACTGCGGAAAGAATAGCTTATGCTGCGAAAAGTAATCTTTCTACTACGAGGACAATGGTGCCACAGCAGAAAGACAACAGTTCCATAGCGGAACGCGAAACACAACGTTCTGTAGTGGAATGAAGTAAGTCATTAACTTCTCTGTTGCATAAACAAACTGAAATTTTTAACAGAAAACGTGACAACGATGTTTCGCTTTGTTTATTTTCTATAATTAAGTATTTTATTGTTAACAAAATTTTTTTAGTGATTGACATCATAGTTTAGTGGTTGTTTTGTTAATTTCTTTAAATTTTAAACTATAACAAAATATATGTAGAAATCCCAAAAACCCTAATCATTAAACGTGAATTCAACTTTGTCTCAAATGGAAGTCGATTAATTAAAAAAGAGAAAAACATACCTTCCCATGGAACCTTCACAGTAAACGAAGAAAGAGCCGTCCTTGCTCAGAGAAACACCACTGGGAAAGTGAACATTCCGCATAAGAACAGTAGTTTCTTGCGTAACCGAGTTGTATTTTAGAACTCTCCCGCTGTCTTCTGCAGATAATAACACCTGCATGAAGTTTCTAGAAATTTTACATCATTAGGACTAAGTAATGGCTGCCCGCCTCCATTTTCGATAAACAGAGTCGTCTAAGAGAGATAACTGAGAAAATCAGACATTTAAAAGTTCAATGGAGAATTGGAACTCAGAATAATCTAAAACTTTTCATTCTAACTTTCATGATCAACTAAATTACTGTTCTATGTAATTTGTTTTTGGTCATAGATCCTGAACAGAGGATAGGAAAGAGTAGCATTAAGATTCTACCTCCTATGGTGCTTTGAACTGCTATCAGTGAAATAGACATTCCCATCTTCATCAATATCCAGATCGTTTGTAAACTTAAAGGGCACTCCTTCTGCTTGATTTGTTAGTGTTTTTGCCAACCCACCTTCAGGCCCTACCTTCATCAGTCCAAAATATGCATCGGCAATGTACAAATCGCCAGTCCTTTTGTTGAACCGGAGACCCAAAGGCCGACCACAAATATGCTCATTCTTTACGCAATTACCAATTAATGACTTCTGGTCGCATAATGCAGACCTGCACTGTAAACCATAGGCAAGAAAGAAGATCACCATGAGAAGGCAATCCAAGGATTATGGTCAAAGAAGATCATCAACTATGAGAAATATCACTAGGAAGTTTATAAAGTCGAAGAAGAAACCTCCCCGAAAACTTCTTTTTCTCCATATTTTTGGGTATGAATTCTGTGTTTTGTAGAAATCAATCGTTTGCACAAGCATTTTCTCGTATGAAACTTCAAAATATAGCAACGTGCATTTTGAAAAACTATGCAAAGGTGTTTCAAGAAATTATACAAATCATCAAAGAAACAAAGAGAGAAAGAGAAAAAGAGAGAGAGACAAACGGAGGCTAGGGTTTCATAACTTGAAAACAATAGGGAGTATCAATATACAAGCTTTAAAGAGAGAACTAAATAGAAAGATAGGGTAAAGATAAAAAGACTAAAATACCCATATAAGATAAAATAAATAAAACTTAATTTTAAATCTATTTTTTCTAACATTCCCCCTTAAACTCACGATGCATTAATAGAAAATATCGAGAGTTTGCTAACCAAAAAATGAAAGCGTAAAGTAGAATGTGCTTTGGTAAATATATCGGCGATTTGCATGGAAGAAGAAACATAAGGTAAGGTAATAGTGCCATTCTGATAATGCTGGCGAGTGAAATAACAATCTATCTCGATATGCTTTGTGCGCTCATGAAAGACAGAGTTGCGAGTAATCTGAATAGCATTAGTATTGTCACAATACATGGGAGTCGAGTCTAAGAGAGAAACACCCATATCTGCAAGTAACCAACGCAACCAAACAATTTCAGCAGTAGTAGATGCCATCGCACGATATTCTGCTTCTGTAGATGAGCGAGGGACAACATACTGTTTTTTGCTTTTCCAAGAAATAAGAGAATCACCCAAAAATATACAAAAGCCAGTAATAGACTTTTGATCAAAAGGATCACCACTCCAATCTGCATCTGAGTAGGCACGTAGCTCTAAAGCAGAAGTGGAAGGAAAAAGTAAACTCTGAAATTGGGTGCCCCTAAGGTATCGAAGAATACGAAGCACAGCTGCCCAATGAATTGTAGTGGGAGAAGCAACAAATTGGCTAACAATATGAACTGCATAAGCAATATCAGGTCTAATAATAGTTAAATACACTAAACAACCAACCAATGTACGATACAAAGAAGGATCTGATAATCGAATCCCATCTGAAGAAGAATACCGAACATTAAGCTCAATAGGTGTATCAACTGTGCGAGTATCAGAGAGGCAAGCTTGTTCAAGAATGTCAGCAATGTACTTAGATTGAGAAAGAAGATAACCACGAGGAGAGTAAGCTACTTCAATCCCCAAAAAATAACGTAGAGAACCTAAGTCTTTCATCTCAAAATCATGGGCCAGTTGCAATTTTAACTCAGTTATTTCATCCACATCATCTCCAGTAATAATCATATCATCAACATATAAAGAGAGAAGGATGCGACCAAAAGAAGTGCACCTAACAAATAGAGCAGAGTCATGTGAACTGGAACAGAAACCAAGAGATATAATTACACGAGAAAACTTCTCAAACCAGGCTCGATGGGCCTGTTTAAGTCCATATAGAGCTTTCTTTAGTTTGCAAACTTCACCAGGCTGATAAGCAATACCAGGAGGAGGCACCATATAAACTTCTTCTTGCAAATCCCCATTTAAAAATGCATTTTTAACATCCATTTGATAGATAGGCCATTGACGAACAGAAGCAACTGCAATGAGTGTACGAATAGTAACATGTTTAGACACTGGGGCAAAAGTCTCTTCATAATCCATACCATATTGCTGAGAAAATCCTTTAGCAACTGAGCGAGCTTTATATCGCTCAACGGATCTGTCTGATTTAGTTTTGATCTTATACACCCAACGAGAACTAATTGGAGTCTTTCCCAGAGGAAGGGGAACGATATCCCAAGTACCCATCTTGTATAGAGCAGAGAGTTCTTCAGTCATTGCCTGTTGCCACAAAGGATCAAGAACAGCCTCTCTATAGGAAGAGGGCTCTACAATTTGGTGAACAGTAGTCAAAAAGGAAGAAAAAGAAGCTGAATAAGTAGAGTAGACAAAATCAGGTAATTGAGTAGACTTACGTGTTCGTTGAGGATAACGAGGAAGATGATCCACTACCATATGAGCATCTTGGGAAGTAGTAGGAACAGAGGGAACATCAATAAGCTGAGAACCAATATCTGTAGAATTAGAAGTATCAACCCTGCAAGAATTATCATTAGAAGGAGGTGGGGAATCATTTGAGTCAGTACAAAATGGATCAATACAAGTGAGATCAGACTTTTGAAGGTTGGAAGAATCAAAGGGAATAGAATAGAATGGAATATGTTCAAGAAACACAACATGACGAGAAATATATAGTTTTTGACTCACAGGATTATAACATCGGTATCCTTTTTGACCCTCACCATAACCAAGAAAGATACAAAGGGCAGAACGAGAAGAAAGTTTGCTACGTTCAACATGAGGCCGAAGAACAAAACAGGTGGAACCAAAAACTCTCAAAGTAGAGTAATCAGGAGCATGACCATATAGTTTTTCAAAGGGTGACAAACCTAAAGTGATGGAGGATGGAATTCTGTTAATTAAATGCACAGCAGTAAGAATTGCTTCTCCCCAAAATTCACTAGGAACATAGGCAGATAACAAGAGGGAATGTGCAGTTTCAACAATATGTCTATGTTTTCTTTCTACAACACCATTTTGTTAGGGTGTGTCAGTACAAGAGGTTTGATGAAAAGTCCCATCTGAAGCAAGTAAATGAGAAAATCTATTAGAGGTATATTCACCACCCAAGTCACATCGAAAACATTTGATAACAGCATTATGTTGGGTTTTGACAAAAGCACGAAATTGATGATAAATTTCCAAAAAATCAGAACGATGTTTCATAAGATAAACCCAACAATAACGAGTACAATCATCAATGAAAGAGACATAGTATCGTGATCCTCCCTTTGTGGGAATAGGTGCAGGTCCCCTCACATCAGAATGAATTAAATCAAATGGGCCATGAGAAACAGAAACACTTTTATGAAAAGGCAAAGCAGAAAATTTAGCCAATTTGCAACCACAACAATGTGAAAGATCGTGAGTTTGTAATTTTCCTAAAGCTCCCGTAGAGACCAAGTACTTTAAACGAGAAGTAGAAATATGTCCAAGACTAGAATGCCATAAGTAAAAGTTAGAAGAAGAAGAACTCAAACGGAAAGATGACAAATCAATACTAGAAGCTGCAACTTCAGGAACTTTCAGCTCATCTAAGATGTATAGTCCCCCCTGCCTATGGCCTGTCCCAATCAGCTTCTTGGAAAGTGGATCCTGCATATAACAAGAAAAAGAAGTAAAGGAAATTAAGAAACCAGAATCACATAATTGACTAACAGAGACCAGATTCAAAGTAAGATTAGGGATATGATACACATCTGAAAGAGACAAGTTAGGCTTACAAACTGAACCAACACCTGCTAGTGGCATAGGAGTACCATCAGCAGTCATGACAGACACAGAAGGAGCAGAATTTACATATGCAAAAGAATTAAAATCAGGTGACATATGATGTGAAGCTCCAGAATCAATGACCCATATATGAGAGGACATACCTGATTTGCTACTAGATGGCAAACCTATGTTAGAAGGGACTGACAAGACTTGTGGCTGCGAGGCAATAAACTTTTGAAACTGCTCTGTGAGTGCGGCAATTGTAGTACTTGGAGTTGTGGTGCTTCCTGAATTTGTGGGTGGAACAACTGCTGCCATATTGGGTGATTTCTGTTGCGAAATATTACCAAACTTATAAGGAGCTGATTGCTGCATTGACTGTGTTCTACTCAATAACTTAGGACATTGAGTCTTCCAGTGACCTTTTTGCTTACAAAAACTACACTCATCATGGCCGACTTTTGCATGCGGCTTGTTTTGGTTTTGAGAAGGAGGCCTAGGCGAAACCGCATAAACTGATAGATTAGGAGAAGAAAGAATACCTTTATCAATTTGTGACTTCAAGCGAATCTCTTCAGCTAATAACTCATTTACCACAGAATCAATAGATGGAAGGGGATTACGATGCAAAATTGTGCCACGAAGACCTTCAAAATCATCTCGAAGAGCCATTAAAAATTGAACTAAACGTTGTTCTTCCCGACGAGTAATATATGGTGCAAATTCTCTTAACTGTACCGATTCTGTAAGAGCTAATTGGTCCCAAAGATTAGACATAGCAGAATAAAACTTTTGAATACTCATATTATTTTGTTGAAGAGCACGAATATCAATCTCTAACTGATACTGCTTCGCAAAATTAGACTGAGTATATAATCTTTCTAGATAATCCCAAACTTCTTTAGCAGTCTCATACTTCGCAAGTTGGATGCCTATTGATTGCAATACAGAATTGTTTATCCAAGTAACAATTTTAGAATTACAAGCATCCCAAATATCCATGTGTTCTGCATATTTTTCATCTTGACCATCTCTAAGTTTAACAAAAGTTCCAAAAACATATCCCCACATACGTTTTCCTTTCAAAAAATTTCGCATCGCATAACTCCAATACGAATAATTCTGCCCATTCAATTGCACACTAATAGACTGAAGAGAATCATCTTTTTCACCGACCATTGCAATAATAACTATCTCTTGCACAAAATAAATTAAAGATAAAATGACGAATTACCAATCGATCAAGAGACAAAATCAAAGAGAAGATTAATCGGCTGAGGCAAGTTGGATTTGCGAAAGCTGTGGAATGAACTATGCTCTGATACCATGGAAAACTATGCAAAGGTGTTTCAAGAAATTATACAAATCATCAAAGAAACAAAGAGAGAAAGAGGAAGAGAAACAGATAGACAAACGGAGGCTAGGGTTTTATAACTTGAAAACAATAGGGAGTATCAATATACGAACTTTAAAGAGAGAACTAAATAGAAAGATAGGGTAAAGATAAAAAGACTAAAATACCCATATAAGATAAAATAAATAAAACCTAATTTTAAATCTATTTTTCCTAACACATTTATCAAAAGCCAGTTCATATCTATTGATCGTCTTTCTGGAGTTCCCTTCATGAACTAAGAAAATCGAGAAATGCTATAAAAAGATGCAAAATACATAACCCATTTTTTTTGTAATTTAAGAAAATCTTACTTTTAGGCGCAATAATCCTGTGGATTATCAAAGTTTGCCCAAAACAATCACAAATTATTGCCAAAAAACAAAGGACAGATCCAGTTGCCAGTACTCACCTATTATTTTCGTGAATAATTAATATATTATTTAATTATACGACTATTCTAAATTTCATTGTTCCGCGTGCTCGTACCATCTGCACTGCTTCGATGTATTACACACCATTTCCACCCAAACACTGCCCATCATCTCCCATTTTCGTCCTCCTCCCAAACCTTCTCTTTCCTCTAGGTTTTGCAGTTGCTTTGCCAGTCTACAGGCGTGATATAGCATCGACTTGCTCCTCTCCTCCCAGATCTCTTGGGAGTATCCTTTCGTCTATCTCGAGCAGCCTTTCATAAACATGGATTGGTAGTCGATGATAGAATTCTGGGCAGTCTTAACCTCCTTAAAGAAATTTCGTCCCGAAATTTAAAATAAAACCNGAGAACAAATTGTAAAAAGCAGGCGACCAGAACCATTCTTCTGACATCCGGATCATCCCCGTGATTCCATAAATTTTCTGGGAAAATCTGCATGGGTTGGACTATCTAAAAATGATTCTTACAACTAAAAAGTTGAAGGATCAAGGCAGAGAAATGTATACGTATATATAGCCACTTTATGAATTTCCAGAAAAAGTGAAGGCAGCCATAGGCACCACTTCCGAATTTCAGAATGAAACTTCCAGGAAGGTCACCGATGAATAGAGTAATCTTTCCCATTACCTTTGCGTCTTAAGCCTTACCTCCAACATTAATTATTAATTAATTGGTGCAAGATTTGATAAACGCTTGCTTTTTCTCCTTTTTCTCAATGAGTTTGTTAATAAATTGCTTTATAATCTATTGTTTTATTTTATTGTTAAGTAGTTTTCGGTTTTTTAGGAGCTATTGAGGATAATGACTTATTTTTAAAAGTGTGTAGTTAATGGTTGTCTAATCACTTTTTGAACTTTAAATTGTAATTTTTTCATCAATTGAATTATTCGAAAGCTAAAAATTGGTATCGGAGCCTTTCTTCTTTAGGGATATGTGAGTTCGAGCTATCATGGAAACTGAAGCAAATTTCTCTTTTATGGCTCCAACGATGTTCGATGGCGATAACTACCAAATTTGGGCAGTTCGAATAAAGACGTATTTAGAAGCTTTGGATATTTGGGAAGCAGTAGAAGAGGACTATGATATTCATGTTCTTCCAAAAAATCCCACCATGGTACAAATCAAATCACAGAAAGAAAAGAAGACAAAGAAATCAAAGGCAAAAGCCTGTTTATTTGCCGCAGTTTCATCAACCATTTTCACTCAGATTATGTCTCTGAAGTCAAGAAAGGAGATATGGAATTATCTCAAGACTGAGTACGAAGGGGATGAAAGGATTCGAGGAATGAAGATATTGAATTTGGTTCGTGACTTTGAGCTGCAAAAGATGAAAGAGACAGAAACCATAAAATAGTATTTTGACAGGTTACTCAGCATAGCAAATCAGGTTAGAATATTGGGTTCTTCTCTGACAGATTCAATGATTGTTCAGAAAATTCTGAACAGTGTCAGACAGATTTGAGGCTTCAATTACAACCTTAAAAAATATTAAGGATTTGTCGAAAATTTCTCTTGCTGAACTCTTAAGTGTCTTGCAAGCACAGGAGACGATTAATGATGCAGGAAGGTGTTGTTGAAGGAGCTTTATTTGTCAAAAATCAAGATGCGAGAAAGAATAAGAACAAAACAATACAAGCAGCAAGTGGCGAGAATAATGAAACAAACAACAAAAGTAATTCAGAAAACAAAAGGCTTGGAGCCAAGAAAAATTATCCTCTATGGCAACATTGTAACAAAAAAGGTCACCCTCCCTTCAAATGTTAGAGGAGACCAGATGCAAAATGTAGCAATTGCAACCTCATGGGACATGAAGCTATTATATGCAAAAACAAAAAACAACAACAATGTGAAGAAGCACAGATTGCTGATCAAGAGGAGGAGGATCAACTTTTTGTGGCTACATGTTTTGCAGGCAGTGAAGCCAATGATAGCTGGTTGATTGATAGTGGATGCACGAATCACATGACTAATGACAAAGAGTTTTTTAGAGACTTACAGCCAACAAACATCAATAAAGTCAGGATTGGAAATGGTGATTATATTTCTATAAAAGGAAAGGGAACGATTGCAGTAGCAAGTTTTTCAGGTACAAAACTTATTTATGATGTTCTTTTTGTACCTGAAATTCAACAAAATCTACTGAGTGTTGGTCAATTGATTGAGAAAGGTTTTAGAGTTATTTTTGAAGAACAATATTGTACAATTAGAGATGCAGCCAATCAAGATATTTCTAAAGTAAGAATGAAAGGAAAAAGTTTTGCTTTAAATCCATTAGAGGAGGAGCAAACAGCTTTTTCAATTAAAGAGAATACTATTGAAATTTGGCACAAAAGGCTTGGGCATTATCATTATGAAGGGTTGGTGAAAATGAAGTCCAAGATGATGACAAAAGATCTTCCAGAATTTGAAGATCACATTCCAAGCTGCAAAGCATGTCAATATGGCAAGTTCAGTAAAAAACCTTTTTTGAAAGCAAATGGCAGAGCTTCAAGGAAGCTGCAGTTTTTTCACATAGGTCGGGCCCCCAAGGGTGAACGCACCAGCTGGATTATGCACGAGTATCGTGCAACTGAAAAGGATCTTGATGGTTCAGCTCTTGGCCAGGGTGCCTATGTGCTGTGTCGTTTGTTCAGCAAGACTGATGAGAAGCCTCCTGCTTTCAAGTATGACGAAGTGGAACAAACTGGCTTATCTCCTACCACAACTAAGTCATCTCCTGATGAATCATCAGACTTAGTTCAAGAATCTGTAGTGTCTGGTTTAAGTCTGAATCAATCGAAAGGTATTAATAGGTGGTTAACTGATGAATTAGATAGTGGAATTCTTAATGGTAATAATCCACCTGAGAGTTTCTGCAACAGTCACATTTTCTCTGATATGGAGGATCATGAAGTTGAAGAGATGTATCCACGGCTTGGGGAAAATGCAAATATTGTTCATCCTTGCTGGAAACCTTTTGCTAGCGACTTTGGCAACAATGATGATAATTTACATTTTCAAGATAGTACCAGTGAACAGGATATATTGTTTTCAGAGTTTCTGTTGGATGAGATCTGCAACATCTATGACAACAGCGCATGTAGTGATGAAGTGGCTCAGATTCAGCCTAACCCAAAGATTGGGACTTCTCAAAGGTTTGATGAAGACGTTGAAAACAAAGAAGTAAACACTCCTTTTCCTATGAATCAAAAGGAGAAGCTGTGTAAAGAAGATGACACTGATAAAGTTGATGAAGGATATTTTTGAAGATTGATTGGTTGCTTGATGCACCTTACATCAACACGACTTGATATTTTAAATGCTGTAAGTATTTTGTCCAGGTTTATGCATTGTGCAAGTGAACTACATCTCAAAGTAGCTAAGCGAGTACTTTGATATGTCAAAGGCACAAGTGATTTTGGAGTTTAATTCACTAGAAGCAAGGAGTTCAAGCTGATTGGTTTTTCTGACAGTAACTGGGGAGGTTCCATTGATGATATGATGAGTACCTCAGGCTACTGTTTTAGTTTTGGATCTGGTATTTTCTCATGGAATTCCAAGAAGCAAGAAACCACAATCTACAGCTGAAGCAGAATTTGTTGCTGCAACAACTACTGTTAATCAAGCATTGTGGCTGAGAAAAATTTTACGGGATCTTCATCTGGAGCAGAAAGAAAGCACCAAGATTTTTGTCGACAACCAAGCTACAATTTCTATTTCTCATAATCCTGTGTTTCATGGGAAAACTAAGCACTTCAACATCAAACTATTCTTTGTGAGAGAAGTACAAAAAGAAGAATCTGTCATTTTGGTTTACTGCAAATCTGAAGATCAATTAGTAGACTCATTTACAAAACCACTTCCACTTGGCAGATTTGAGTTTCTAAGGCAAAATGTTTGTGTTTGCTCCTTTTAAAGCAAGAAGAAGTGTTAATAAAATGTTTTAGAATCTATTATTTTATTTTATTGTTAAGTAGTTTTCGTTTTTTTAGGAGTCATTGAGGATAATGGCTTATTTTTCGGAGTGTGTGGTTAGTGATTATCTAATCACTTTTTGAACTTTAAATTGTAATTTTTTCATCAATTGAATTATTCGAAAGTTAACAGAGCTAATTAAAAAAATTAAGTTAATTAGAAAAATATATACCAAGTATTACGATGATATTGTTAAAGTTATCATCTTGGCTACTTATTTCTTTTTACAAAAATGAAATTGTGCAGTCCAATTTCTGTTTATTCTGAGATTAACTGCCGACAAGGAGGATCTAATACAAGCTTTCCTCAATGACTTCCATTATTGTTTCAGCAATATTGTGGAGTTATCTGAGACTTTAGGAACACTCGAGTAGTTGATTTTGAATCATACCCATTTGGCAATCTGATGTGAATCTTTTCAACCATCAAAAGTTGGAAAAAGGGTTCTAAAGTAGACACATTCTAACTCTTCCTATTGCTCGTGTAAAAATGGGTGAATATTGAGAGACCAATTTTTACAGTGAGGGCATAGAACATGATTCTGGAACTGAATTTAGACAAAATTAACGACGTGATTAATTTCATTATAACCAAATAAATTCATGTAGTAAGCGACGAATTAGAAGAATTTTTCAAGAAGAAGCTTCCTCCTCTTTCATTTTCAAAGTAAGTTCGTTGTTGAAGGCGATGGTTGCATAGTTCATTTTTCATAATTGAGTTTTTTATTTGTTAGTGAAAATTGCTTAGTGATTGATTTGTCATTGATGTCATAGTCCAGTGGTTGTTTTGTTAATTTCCATAAGTAATAGTAAAAATTAATAGGTTGGATTTGTCATTGATTTTGGTTGTTTTGTTGATTTGTCATTGATCTCACAAGCGATGTGAGATTGTGCATCCTCACTGATATAGGTCGGATCTTCGCATGAGTCATCTTGGCCTTTACAGATTGGGTTGCCACACCTACATAGCATTAATAGTAATAATCAATAGGTAAAGATAAAGGACAAATATAGTATTACTCTTATTTTATTGTCTTATTTGACATTTAAAATGTCTTTTCTTTTGAAAGTGATAATGTTGTTGATAGCAAGATATGGTCTCATTGATTATCGAACAAGAATGTAATGAAGTTCTTAAATGACTCGAGAAAGAATGAATATAGTTCATTGATTATTTGGACTGAAATATTATATAGATTTCAACAAAATAATATTTTATTTTATATTTAAGAAAGATGGATCTTAACTTAAATAAGTTAATAAATTCAGTTTGTGATCATTTGTAAAATATTTTTATGCTTTTATTACGTTGGATGATTCTCCCTTTCAATTTTAACTGATTTGTTCATAAAGGTTCATTTTTAGCACGAGTTTTTCTTGCATGTACCATGCGTTTAATATTGCAAGGTGTATGAACATTTTCATGTATTCGATGCTTAGCTCAAATATATTAATGATCAAATAATGTTTAATGTTATTTATAGAGATTGGGTCGACAATATCGCCAATTTTTAGTTTGAGTGTTATTTGTTTTTTTGGCTCGATTGCTTTCGGGATTGAACATTTGTAAGTATTTCCTATTGGCTTTTCACTTACAAATTTCTCTAACGAGAAAGATTTAAACGAGCATACTAAATTTGAATAAAACAAAACTTGATCATGCTTGAGATTTAAGTAGCTATGTCCGATTATATACATATATTTTGTGTTGATTTATCCAACAGATTTTAATGTCACGTGTTACTCAAGTGACAAAACACAATCGACCCTTATAGCGTGTTACTTTTCATAATTAAACACGTCATTGTTTTTGCCTAATCTAAACAATCAATGTTGTATTTATATTTACTAATTCAGAGAAGAAGTTTGATTTACAAAATTAAACGTGACACTAACATATATTTTAAAACAGAGCAATGATGGGAAAGGACAGAGGGTTTGTTATAGTACGCATGTGAATGAATCAATTATTTTGTGAGAATTCTCATTTGATTAATTTGTTGATGAGGTGATAAAGCTGAGTAATTTGAGGCCAAGTTCTGATCTTTTCTCTAGAGTGAATGAGCTAATGCTGTCTTAAGAAAGTTCCTCAAAGGGTGAAGTTGAAAAGAGCCCTCTATTAGCACTTTGAGCTCCATTAATACAATTTTTTGACCTGTTTTATCTGTTTAAATTGACATTAAATTGGCCTTTCATTGAATCTGGAAGTGGGCTTTAGGACAATGAGAGAGAAAAATGGAGGGAATTGAGAAAAAGTGCAATTAATTTTTGGGTTTGGTCAATCCAAATGCAATGTGGTGGTGGTTGGGGCCTTTGGAAGAGAAAATCTCCAGAGAACCAGCTATTTTTGAAAATCCCATCAGCAGGAACCTAATTCCCAATGTTCAAAGGTACAACATCTCCCACAACAATATCGTATATAGAAACCTCCACTCCTCCATGTGTATATTCCTCTTCTCCTCATTTAGATTCTGGAACTACAAAGATTGTCAATAATCACTAACGGCTGTCACAACAATGACAATGAGAACTACTAAACAAATGCTTCCACCGTCATATCAACCTTCCTTGATACCTTTACTCTTTATGCCTAGTCCCAAAGAAGCCACTGCAGCAATTATCAATAACATCAGCGTGAGATCTTGCCATGCTTCCCAAAGGAACCTCCAAAAGCTTCTTCCTTTTTTTTTGAGGATATGTGTTTGATCCAAATTCTTTTCTCCTTTTTAGTAAATCATCATCATCCCCATGAATACCTTTCTCCAAGTTCGTTTGTAATGAATTGGATATACCTTTCACCCCTCCAAGTTGCTGCAGAGCAAATAGATTACGATCTTTCACCAACACAGTTACTTGCTCTTGTCTTACTTCGTACACACCGGTTGGAATTGAGGGTGTTGTACTTCCTCCTACTAGACGATCGCCAGCCAATTTGAAGCGAAAGGCAGCAAGTATAGCCTGTGCATGTGCTCTAATCTTCCTTATAGCCTCTCTTTTCTCTTCAAGTGAAACAGTGGCAATCCAGTCTGCAGATAAATAAGCAAACCAAAGAGAAAGCCTGAGCCAGTTGTTTGAATTATACTTTCTCTGGTACCCAAGAGGAATGAGAATAACTTGTAAAGAGAAGCTGAGTAGAACCACTGCTCTGATATCCCACTCATTCCAGAGATTCCTTAAATTTTCTGGGAAATCTGCATGGTTGGATTATCTTAAACCAAAAGTGATGGAGGATCAAGGCAGAGAAATATGTAGGTATATATAGGCACTTGGACCATATAGGATTATGAATTTGCAGGAAGAGTGAAGACCGCCATAGGCCCCACTTCCGACTTTCAGAATGAAACTTCCTGGAAGATCACCAATATAAAGTTTGCTGACCGCATATTTTGAATCGATGCTAGAATTCTCGGCAGTAGGTCGCCGAAGTAGCAGAGGTCGGTTGCAAGATGCCAGAGCAGTATGCTCTTCCAATGCTCCAACCCAAGGTGAAATCGCAATTGTACTTTTTCAGCGTCCTCTACTCCCGCATAACTTTCTGATCTCCATCGAACTTGAATCCCCTTTTGCTTTCTCAAGAAGCTGTTGGAAGATTTGTTGTTTGAGATCCGGGGAGACATTCTGGTATGTTTGACCTCGATCCAATGCTATTATTTTATTTAAAAACGGGAATCGCTGCGAATATGGATCTTCGAAGAAAGATTTCATTAGATTATATTGCGGAATCGAATCACACACCACTTTTTATTGCTCGCGAACAGAGATGCCAGTGCGTAGCTCTGATAATTTAGGCAGCTTCCTCTCTCAGATAAATGAAGAATCGAACGTTATACTTAACATCAACGAGGGAGTAGTCGTGCTTATCAATCCAGACGAAGAGTCCGAAAGCAATAAGAGTGGAGAAAAAGGTGATGTACCGAAGCTTAGGTCCCCAAGAAGAATGAATTACAAGAGCCCTTGTAAAGAAAAAAATGGTGCATAAATCCAAGCTCAAGTTCAATCACTTTGAAAGCTTCATCCCAGTGAAAGGTATGGAAGACGGAGAGACTTGGCTTCAGATGTTGAAAGCTTAATACCAAGTCTGCAAAGACCCGCTTATTTACCTCGAAGAAGCCATGTGCGATAACAAAAAATGTCGATACGATTACGCGCAACTAATCCTTTTATTTTGAGAAATTAACCCACGGCAAATATTGAAGAAACATAAGAATCTTCGCACGAGGGTTGATAAATAAGGCCAAGCACATAACTGGTAAAGAGAACACTGTCTGGCTTGGATAATCCAGTATCCCAACCCCCTAGAATAAGAAGAATAAATGGTAACCAAAAAAATATGATAATAACATCTATTTCAACAGATTCGTCAAGTAAAAGAACGAACATCAAGCCTGCATTTAAATGAGCATGCCAAAGACAAAGGCCGGTCCAGTTCTTTGGAAAAACCTTTCTCCGGCACACAAGAGAAATGAAAATAACTGGTATATAGACAAGCTGAGTAGAACAAATGCCCGGGTAAGTAATTGAAAATCAAAGCAGGCAAATATAGACGTAACTATAGCCATTGGGGCCATCAACAAACAGTCTTCACATAAACAAGCAAACATAAGAGACAGCCTGGACCAGTTATTTAAATTATACTTTATCCGGTCCCGGTCCCGGTATCGGCATCCACGACGAATGATAATAACTTGTAAAGAGAAGAAGACCAGAAATATTCCTCTTGACACATTCACCAACTCCTCCCACAAATTTTCTGGGCTCATGGTTGGATAATCTAACTGAAATGTGATTGAGGATCAAGGCGGAGAAATGCGGACGTATATATAGCAACTTTAACCATAAAGGATTATGAATTTCCAGGAAGAGTGAAGGAAGCCATCGGCACAGCTTCCAACTTTCAAAACGAAACCTCCAGGAAGTCACTGATGAATAGAGTAATCTTTCCCAGTACCGGCTCCAACATTAATTAATTGGTGCAAATAGGCCTACGACATGTGTCTTAATATAACAAGCAAATAAGAACTGATGTCCACTGACCTCTTGTCCTTTTCTCAATGCACTAATCTCAAGAAAATTAAGTTTATCAGAAATATATATACCAAGTATTAAAGATTACTTTGAGACTGAGAAGATTGACTTGCAGAGCACGTCTCACCATGATATTATTGTTAAAGTTATCATCTTGGCTACTTATTTCTTTTTAGATCAATGAGATTGAGCAGTCCAATTTCTGTTTCTTCTGAGATTAACTGCCGACGAGGATGATCTAATACAAGCTTTCCTCAATGACTTCCATCATTATTCCAGGAATATTGTGGAGTTATCTGAGAATTCAGGAAAACTGAAGTTGTTGATTTTGAATCATACCCATTCTAACTCTTCTTATTGCTCATGCAAAACATGGGTGAATATTGACAGACCAATTTTTACAGCGAGGGCATAGAACATGACTCTGGAACTGAAATCTTACATATCATATACCCTCGGCAAGAACCTGAAATCAGAGAAAATTAACGCCATGATTAATTTTGCTGTAAATAAATAAATTTATGTAGTGAGCGACGAATTAGAAGAGATTTTCAAGGAGAATATTCGTACTCTTTCATTTTCAAAGTAACTTCCTTGTTAACGGCAATTGTTGCGTAGTTTATGTTTCATAGTTGAGTGTTTTATTTGCTAGTAAAAATTGTTTAGTGGTTGATTATTATTGATTTTATAGTTCAATGGTAGCTTTGTTAATTTCCTTAAGTAATTTTAAATTTACTTTTTAATTCTTAGTTCTTGTTTTAGTTATTAATTTAATTAATTAGTGCAATTAATTACTTAATTATTTATAATTTATCATGTTAACTATACTAATTAATAAGTGTAAAGAATTATTAGGTAAAAGTGAACATTTCCTTTATTTTATTTTTGGATTTGACATTTAAATGTCTTTCTTAGTTTCGATTTTAAGTGATTTGTTCATACATGTTCATTTTTAGCACGAGTTTTGCTTGCATGTACCATGTGTTTAATATTGTAAAGTGTATGAATATTTTAATGTATTCGATGCTTAGCTAAAATATATTAACGATCAAATAATGTTTAATGTTATTTATAGAGATTTGGTCGACAATATCGTCAATTTTTAGTTTGAGTTTTATTTGTAATTTTTTATGGCTCAATTGCTTTCGATGGATTAAACATTTGTAAGTATTTCCTACTTAGTTGAAATATATTATCGATGTATTTTATTTTAAAATCGTTGTTTTTCGCTTACAAATTTCTGTAACAAGAACGAATTAAATGAGCATACTAAATTTGAATAAAACAAAACTTGATAGCACAAAAAAATTAAGTAGCTATGAACGATTATATACATATATTTTGTGTCGATTTATCCCACAGATTTTAATGTCACGTGTTACTCAAGTGACAAAACACAATCGACTCGTATAACTTGTTACTTTTCCTAATTAATCGCGTTATTTTTTGATTTTCCCTCATATTTGCTTTGTGCCAATTTTAAAGGGAGAGAAAAATTAAGTTATTTTATTGTTGTTCTAAGGGGGAGAGCAAAGTTTCAAATTGGATTATATCCTCAATGGTTTGTTTATGTGATTAACATAGAGGGAGAGATCATCTTAAATTGAGATGTTGATTTTACACCTTGGTATCTCTTTTCATAATTTATTTTGGATTTACAATTGGTAACAATTTATGACAAATTGTTTTATTGATTGATTATAAATTCACAAGTGCTATCTTAATTTGCCACTTATTTCTTCGATGGGTTTCATTATTAAAAAAATTGACAAATGATTTTTCACTCTTGGTTGCATTAATTGGTATCTAATTCTTGGATATTTGATTTGGGTTAAATGATCAATTCCCTTAAATGGTTTTATATGCTTGATAACAAAAAAAGGGGAGAAGAAATTAAATTGTGTGTTTGCTTGGTTAATTTCTCTTCAATAGTATATTTGGGTTGAATATTGATAAATTGGGAGAAATTTATTTTGTTGATTTCATTTTGTCTCTGTTCCTTATTTTCTTTTTTATTATAACAAAATGGGGAAGAAAAATGTATAAATTGAATAACATATTTGCATGTAACTAAATGTTAGATATATTGCATGAATTAAGAGGGAAAAATCTAATATTCAATAATTGATGCACATGTTTAGTTTTAGTTGTAACCAACTTATGGGATTTTGTCATTATCAAAAAGGGGAGATTGTTAGCTTTCTTGTTAAGCTAAGTTTATTTTGATGATGATTTGGTAATATTTATTTGGATGAAAATAATAAGTTGGTTATTGTATTTTATTGATTTTATGTTTAATTGATTATTTATTATATTTATATTAATATTTATTAGAAATACCCTCAAAACAAGTATCAAGTTGTGCTAACGTGTTTATCTAAGTCCATGCAGTGAATTTTTATTGTTTTAGGACTTAGAACATATATTGACGGCTTTTTGGAACGTTGTAATCGTGGTTGGTGCAGTTCTGGTCGACCAAAACCGACTCCCCGGTCGCACCATGGTCGAGCATGCAATCGAGGGACACGTCCAAAAAGCTTTACAGATTGCTCATGGTGTTTTCGGACACTCCGCGATCGAAGGTGCGGTTGAGTTTGGCATCCGAAATGGTAAATAGATTCATCCGAATGTTTTCGGAAGGGCTGCGGTCGAGGTTCCAGTTAAGTAGGTCGACCAAAAAAGTGTCACAAATTGAATCTGCCTTTTTTGGTGTTTTTGCGGTCATGGTATGGTCGCTGTTGGAGATTTGGTAGACTGAAAAACGTCATAGAAGTTGAAAAACGATTTTCCTTTGGGAGCGGTCGACCACTGTTTGGAACCGGTCAACCGCTCGTGTTAAGATATGCTTATTGAGTGCTTGTCAAGAGACAGCGGTCGATCGCTATACAGACGCCAGTAGACCGCTGCTTGTAGAAATTGCACAACGAGCTTAACGATGAGATTTTCAACGGTCATATCTTCCAACGGCTACATCCAGTTGACCGAAAACATTTGATCGATCGAAAATAGACAGTTCTATAAATACATAGACTTCTATAGCTCATTTTAACATAACTCGGATTTGAGGCGAAACTCTGCCAAAATTTATACTTGATTCGAAATACATTATTGAGCTTCTAAAATCCAACTCTCCTAACCCAAAACTTGAGAATTCAATTTGGGAGAGTTTGAATTAGTTTTTGCGCTTTAAATTTTTGAAACACCATTGTACTAAATTGTAAAGGGTGACGCCCTACTAATTCGTCATACAAAGGGTGACGCCCTGAAACGGTCAACAACACGATTGAACGCCCGTAAATTCAATCAACGGGTGACACCCTGCAATAGTCGAGAAAATGAATGACACCCCGCAATAGTCAAGGTTGACAACTTAGAATAGTCAAGGGTGATGCCCCGATAATAGTCATTACTTGTAACGATTTAATTGACACTCGTAGGCCAATTGATTAGTGGAACTCTAAGTGGAATCTTGGAGCGCAGATGTAGACGGGTTACCGAACCGCGTAAGCAAATCTTGTACATTCTCTCTAACCCTCTCTTTACTTTGTTATTTATATTGATGCATTGTATATTTTAATTATATGTGATAAATTATATAAGGTATTTGAGAATTTAATTATCACATGAAAATACTAGAATGTTATATTCACCCTCCATCTATATGCATGCATACGATCTTACATTTTATGTATTGGTCTTAGAAAATCGTTTTTATGCTGCGTGTAGCCTAAATCGTTTTTATTCAGTTTTTCAATGTAATCGGTTCAGTTTTAATTCGGTTGGATGGATTCTAGTTTGGCTACAAACCAAACCCAACAGAAGTATTTCCACCGCTAGATATAATCAATCAAACCGAATTGATTGGTTTCGTGTACCCCTAATTCGGACCTGTAGTTCGACAGTGCAGAGCCAAGTCAAGTTCTGGAATGCCCCCTCCGGGATGTAAAATTGATCGGTGAAGCCAAGATGAAGCATCAAGAGCCATATGTGGGTAAGGAAATCTCCTCCATGGCCGAGCTGTTCCGCGTGCTCGTACCATCTGCACTGCTTCGATATATTATACACCATTTCCACCCAAACACTCTACATCATCTCCCATTTTCGTCCTCCTCCCCAACCTTCTCTTTCCTCTAGGTTTTGCAGTTGTTTTGCCAGTCTACAGGCCTCATGTAGAATCGACATGCTCATCAATCCTCCCAGATATCCTAGGGGTATCCTTTCTCCTTTCTCGAGTAGCCTTTCATAAACATCCCTTGGTTTCGAAATCGATTCTCTTTCTGTCATGATCAATCCGATTGCTTCCTCTCTTGTGTCTCGGGACGTGGTTTCCCCCAATTCGTTGGGAAACAGCGAATATCTGTTCACCAAAATGTGCATCAGATATTCCGAGAGTAGTTGGCTCACCGCATATTTTGAATCGATGCTAGAATTCTCGGCAGCCTTTTTTCTGTCGCTGAAGTGGCAGAGGTCGGTTGCAAGATGCCAGAGCAGTATGCTCTGACTGAATTCTACTTGAATGCTCCAACCCAGTTCTAAATCGCAATCGTACTTTTTCATCGTCCAATCTCCTCTACTTCCGCCTAACTTTCTCCTCACCCTCACACTTGAATCCCCTTGTGCTTTCTCTAGAAGCTGTTCGAAGATTTGTTCTTTGAGATCCGACGAGACTTTCTGGTATGTTTGACATCGACCCGATGCTATTATTTTCTTTAAAAGCTGAATCGCTGCAAATATGCATCTTCGAAGCAAGATTTCATTAGATTATATTGTGGAATCGAATCACACCACTTTCTATTGCTAACGAACCCAGATTTCAGTGCGTAGCTCTGATAATTTAGGCAGCGTCCTCTCTCAGATAAATGGAGTTTTGTCCAATCTGAGCTCAGTAACAGAAGAATCGAATAGATTTCAAGTCCTATGGCTCCACTCAGTAATACAAATGTGATACTTACATCAACGAGGGAGTACTCGTGCTTATCAATCCAGACGAAGAGTCCGAAAGCAGCAGGAGTGGAGAAAAAGGTGATGTACCGAGGCTTAGGTCCCCAAGAAGAATGAATTACAAGAGCCTTTGTATAGAAAAAATCGTGCATAAATCCAAGCTCAAGTTCAATCACTTTAAAAGCTTCATGCCATTGAAACCTTTGGAATAACAAAACACTTCGGTTCAGATCTGGAATGCTTAATATTAAGTCTGCAAAGACCCGCTTATGTACCTCGAAGAAGCCATATGCGGCAGCCAATAACTTCGAATCGCTCCAATGGTCGAAATTCTGTGGAGATGGCTTTACGGAAGTTGGAGGAGACACGTCTTTTACGTTGGTCAGTAACCAGATACGATCTTTTTCTCTGCGAATAAATTCCCGAATATGTTTCCTTCGAGTTGGATTTTGATTAGGGTTAGGTGAAAGAGATTCTCTCAGATGCTGACTACTTGTAGACCTTAGAACCCAAGTTCTTTCCCCATATTTCAGGATTCCCGCCACAAAAATAGGAATTGCTATATAATTGAGCTTTGTAGGCTGCAAAGATCGCACAAACACATAAACTGCCACACCAGATTGAACAACAAGGCCAAGCAAATGCCTGAGCCAGAGATCACTGTCTTGCATGGAGTATGCAGTAATGGTATCAGGACCCCCTAGATGAAGAAGAAGGAATGGTGCCCAAAGAGCTGAGATAATATAACCTGGTTTAACAGAATCGCCTTGGTTGTTTGCGAGAATGCCGAGGGAAACAGTGGCAATCCAGTCTGCAGATAAATAAGCAAACCAAAGAGAAAGCCTAAGCCAGTTCTTTGAATTATACTTTCTCCGGTATCCAAGAGGAATGAGAATAACTTGTAAAGAGAAGCTGAGCAGAACCATTGCTCTGATATCCCACTCATTCCAGAGATTCCTTAAATATTCTGGGAAAATCTGCATGGTTGGATTATCTTAAACTGATTCTTATAAATAAAAAGTGATGATCAAGGCAGAGAAATATAGCCACTTGGGCATGAAGGATTATGAATTTCCAGGAAGAGTGCAGACCGCCATAGGCCCCACTTCCGACTTCCAGAATGAAACTTCCAGGAAGATCACCAATGAAAAGAGTAATCCTTAAACGTGGATTCAACTTTGTCTCAAATGGGAACCGCTATAATGGCATCAATAAGAGAAGAAATACCTGCCTATGGAACCTTCACAGAACGAAGAAAGAGCCGCCCTTGCTCAGAGAAACACCATTGGGAAAGTGAAGATTCCGCATAAGAATAGTAATTTCTTGCGTAATCGGGTTGTAATTATAATAGATGGGTATAATGTCCATTGTACACTCAATATTTTTCGGGGACAATGTATGTACCTTTGATTATTTTCATATCTCACCTTCTTTCCATCCTACTGGTTCAAGATCTACGTGGGTTTATCTTGTGTCTATCCGTCTCTTTCAACGTATTTCAACGCAATGCCCAACCAGTTTTAGGGTTTCTAAAGTCAGTCGTTGGCCGCACTAAACTGAGGAAGGACTGTGATTAGATTTTGTGATAAGTTGCTCGAATGTTTCCAAGTAGGTCCAGTATTTTGTTGTGCTTAGTTAGTATTTTAGTGATGGATCCATCTCGTCGCCACGCCACCTTACTGTTTTTATATACAGAAAAGAAAAATATACTTTCTCCGATAACGTTTAATAAACAAACAAACAGCCTCAAATGTTTATTCTGCATAAACAAACAGCCTGCAGATACATACATAAGCAAACATAAGAGAAAGCCTGGGTCAGTTATTTGAATTATACTTTCTCCGAAATCCACGAGGATTGAAAATAACTTGTAAAGAGTAGAAGAGCAGAAGCATTCCTATGACATCCCACTCATCCCAGTGATTCTTTAGATTTCCTGGGAAAATCTGCATGGGTTGGATAATCTTAAACTGATTCTTATAACTAAAAAGTGATGGAGAATCAAGATAGAACGTAATGTATAGCCACTTGCATTGAGTGTCATATTGCAATGTCTCCCAATGTCTCCAGTTCAATATTGTTCATTTTAAGACAAAATCCGTACAGTTTTGTTTTTGGGTAAGCCAAAAGTGAGTTTTACTAGGTATTGAGGAGAACTCTACTTATAAACTATGCATTTTTTACTCTCTCAAGCGATGTGCGATTGTGCATCACCACTAATATAGGTCAGATCTTCGCATGGGTCATCTTGGCATTTACAGGATGGGCTGGCACACCTACATAGCATTAATAGTATGAATTAATAGGTAAAGATAAAGGACAAATATAGTATTACTCTTATTTTATTGTCTTATTTGACATTTAAATCTCTTTTCTTTTGATAGTGATGATGTTGTTGATGGCAAGATATGATCTCCTTGATTATTGAACAAGAATTTAATGAAGTTCTTAAATGACCCGAGAAAGGATATGAATATAGTTCATTGATTAGTCGGACTGAAATATTGTATAGATTTCAACAAAATAATCTTTTATTTTATATTTAAGGAAGATGAATCTTAACTTAGATAAGTTAATAAATTCAGTTTGCGATCACTTGTAAAATATTTTGATGCTTTTATTATATTGCATGATTCTTCCTTTCAATTTTAATTAATTTGTTTATAGAAGTTCATTTTTAGAGCGAGTTTTGCTTGCATGTACCATGTATTTTTAATATTGCAAGGTGTATGATCATTTTCATGTATTCGATACTTAGCTCAAATATATTAACGATCAAATAATGTTTATAGAGATTTGGTCGACAAAATATGAAGTTTAAGAAGAACCCAAATATATATTTTAATATGAAGTTCTTAAACATTTTCATATGTTTAAGAAGTTTGATTTACAAAATTAAACATGACACTAATATATATTTTAAAACAGAGCAATGATGGGAAAGGACAGAGGTTTGTCCTAGTAGGCATGTGAATGAAGCAATTATTTTGTGAGAATTCTCATTTGATTATTTTGATGATGAGGCGATAAAGTTGAGTAATTTGAGGCCAAGTTCTGATCTTTTCTCTAGAGTGAATGAGCTAATGCTGTCTTAAGAAACTTCCTCAAAGAGTGGAGTTGAAAAGAGCCCTTTATTATTAGCACCTTTGAGCTCCATTAATACCATTTTTTTGACCTGTTTTATCTGTTTAAATTGACATTAAATTGGCCTTTTATTGAATCTGGAAGTGGGCTCTAAGACAATGAGAGAGAGAAAAATGGAGGGAATTGAGAAAAAGTCCAATTAATTTTTGGAGTATTTGTGCATTTTGATTGCAAATGCTGCAAAGAAATTCCTCAAATTTATTGGACTGTTGTGTGTTGATTTTGATTGTTGGTATTTTGTCATGGTATCAGAGTTAGAGATCTCAAGTTCGAATCTCAGCAAAGTCAAAAAATTAACCCCATTAAAAAATATCCACATGTAAGGACCAATAAAAGAAATTGGCCTACATGTGAGAGAGAATGTTAAGAATAATATAAATGATTAAATTATATTTCAACCTACAAGCTTAAGCTTTTGGGATTGTTGGTAATTTGTCACTTATCTTATTCCTTACAATGTCTCATGTTATGATTTGGATTGAAGTATATAATTTTATTTTTTAGATTAACTTAAAATACGTCGAAAAGAAAATTTTACTTATAAAAAACGTATTTTTTACTTTCCCAAAAGATGTGAGATTGTAGATCCTAAAGTGACTGCATCTACACTTGTCATTATTGTCTTCAAAGAGCAAGTTGACACATTCCATTTTTCTTGGGGATTCGATGTCCTAGTCAGCCAAATCATTTATAATGTCCTTCAACTTTTTTGATACAATATTGTTCATTTTGAACTGAATAGGCGTTTAACAAAAATGAGAACTTTACTTTCAAACCATCTATTTTCTTAATTATAAACCACGTTTTATAGTGTAAGCACGCATAGATTATCTTGACACCACATATACTAACTCTCAACTAAAATAAATAAAAATTAGGAATTTTGATTGGGAAAAACAGAGATTGTACATACACAAGGAAATAATGAGAGACAGAGCTAATCCAAATTGTAAACAGCAATAAAAGGCATAACAACACTTCCCATCCAAAGTTGTCCATCTCTCTCATCCACTTCACTCACAGCTTTCACAACTTTTCCTTCACTATCCTCCAACACCTTCAAAATCTTACCTTCTCCACTTACTTTAACCACCAAACCTTGAAGCCGTCCTCGGTGGAACTTCGCTGGTATCGGCAGTCTCAGCAGAAACATTCGCAATCTTGGGTGATGAGCCAAAACATGAGCATAGAGAGATCTTCGCCTATAAATAGCCACCCAAAATTCACCGTTTTCGTTCGTTCTAACATTGTCCAGGAATCCAGGTAGTACTGCAAATACCTCTGAAGTTCCTGCTCTATCACCTTTCAACCAGTATTTTCTTAATCTACAATAAAAACAAACCTTTAGATTGACTAAATTATTTCATAATAACTACTCGGAAATTTCACATTAGTTTAGATCTCTATATTCGATGAGCTTCGAAGAGTGATCTCGCATATAAACAAATTGCAATGGATAAAGATTATAGCTCCCAAGTGAGAGATCTTCTAATGAAAAAAAGAAGAGAAAAACATACCTTCCCATGGAACCTTCGCAGTAAACGAAGAAAGAGCCGTCCTTGCTCAGAGAAACTCCATTGGGAAAGTGAACATTCCGCATTAGAACAGTAGTTTCTTGCGTAACCGGGTTGTATTTTAGAACTCTCCCGCTATCTTCTGCAGAGAATAACACCTGCATGAAGTTTCTATAAAGTTTACACCATTAGGACTAATTAATGGCTGCCTGCCTCCATTTTCGATAAACAGAGTCGTCTAAGAGAGATAACTAAGAAAATCAGACATTTAAAAGTTCAATGGAGAATTGGAACTCAGAATAATCTAAAAATTTTCATTCTAGCTTTCATGATCAACTAAATTACTGTTCTATGTAATTTGTTTTTGGTCATAGATCCTGAACAGAGCATAGGAAAGAGTAGCTCTAAGATTCTACCTCCTATGGTACTTTGAACTGCTATCAGTAAAATAGACATTCCCATCTTCATCAATATCCAGATCGTTTGTAAACTTAAAGGGCACTCCTTCTGCTTGATTTGTGAGTGTTTTTGCCAACCCTCCTTCAGGCCCTACCTTCATCAGTCCAAAATATGCATCGGCAATGAACAAATCGCCAGTCCTTTTGTCGAACCGGAGACCCAAAGGCCGACCACAAATATGCTCATTCTTTACACAATTAGCAATCAATGGCTTCTGGTCGCATAATGCAGACCTGCACTATAAACCATAGGTAAGAAAGAAGATCACCATGAAAAGGTAATCCATGGATTATGGTCAAAGAAGTTCATCAACTATGACAAATATCACTAGGAAATTTATAAAGTCAAAAAAGAAACCTCCCCGAATACTTCTTTTTCTCCATATTTTTGGCTATGAATCCTGTGTTCTGTAGAAACCAATCATTTGCACAAGCATTTTCTCTTATGAAACTTCAAAATATAGCAATGAGCATTTATCAAAAGCCAGTTCATATCTATTCATCGTTTTTCTTGACTTCCATTCATGAATTAAGAAAATCAAGGAATGAGTAATATCATTAAAAGCCAGTTCTTCGCTGTTCATCGTCTTTCTGGAGTTCCGTTCATGAATAAAGAAAATCGAGAAATGCTACAAAAAGATACAAAACACATAACCCATGTTTTTGTAATTTAAGAAAGCCTTACTATTAGGTGCAATAATCATGTGGATTCTCAAAGTTTGCCCAGAACAATCACAAATTATCGCCAAAAAAAGAACAGATCCAGTTGCCAGTACTCACCTATTAGCAGAAGTGTAAGCAAAATCAACCCAGATCTCGCCATTAAAGAACAAAACTCTTCCATCGGCAACACCAGTATACGGGCCACGGCCAAGAGGGTCGAAAGCTATGCTCTCAGGACCCTGAACTTGATTCCTAAACAAAATCTCCGAATTCTGCAACAAATTCTCACTATCTCTCTCAGCCGGAACTTCAGACCATGGAGGTAACTCAATCTTGTAAGCTACAAAATCTGGAAAATCCGAAATAGGACTGTGTTTGAAAGGATAGGTTCCACAGTAGAGAGCCACAATAGAGATGAGCAATGCGATGATTCCGGCGGGAGACATCGCCGGAATCGATGGAGTCGTTTCACAGAATCCCAAAAGAACAATTGAGAAGATTAAAAGATGGGACGTATTGATAAGTCAATAATTATTTTCGTGAATAATTAATGTATTATTTAATTATTCGTCTTTTCTAAATTTCATTTTCATGAGTAATTCCGACTCGAAGCTTGACAGTGCAGAGCCAAGTCCAGTTCCGGAATGTAAAATGGATCGGTGAAGCCAAGATGAAGCATCAAGAGCCATATGTGGGTGAGGAAATCTCCTCCATGGCCGAGCTGTTCCGCGTGCTGGTACCATCTGCACTGCTTCGATACATTATTCACCATTTCCACCCAAACACTGCACATCATCTCCCATTGTCGTCCTCCTCCCCAACCTTCTCTTTCCTCTAGGTTTTGCAGTTGTTTTGCCAGTCTACAGGCGTGGTATAGCATCGACTTGCTCCTCTCTCCTCCAAAGTTGAAATCGCAATTGTACTTTTTCAGCGTCCAAGCTCATGTTCAATCCCTTCGAAAGCTTCATCCCAGTGAAAGGCATGGAAGATGTTGAAAGCTTAATATGAAGTCTGCATAGACCGGCTAATTGACCTCGAAGAAGCCATATACGATAACCAAAAACGTCGAATCCTTAATTACATAACTTAGTTGGTACTCTAACGAGACGATACACGATAATCGCCAGGGAAAACAGTTGTGATCATCCAGTCTGCATTCAAATAAACCAACCAAAGAGAAAGGCCGAGCCATTTCTTTGAAATCAACTTCATCCGGAACCCAAGAGGAATGAAAATAACTGGTATAGACAAGTTGCCCGGAATGTATAACCCATGACTTCTATTTTTTCTTTTTAATTAGTTGAAGTAGTACTTTATTTTAAAATTCGAACATGAAGCTCCGCGTTGCAGAGTCAAGATCAATTCGGTAATGATCATTCTGGATGTCAAATTGATCGGTGAAGCCAAGATGAAGCATCAAGAGCCATATGTGGGTGAGGAAATCTCCTCCATGGCCGAGCTGTTCTGCGTGCTCGTACCACCTGCACTGCTTCGATATATTACACACCATTTCCACCCAAACACTGCACGTCATCTCCCATTTTCGTCCTCCTCCCCAACCTTCTCTTTCCTCTAGGTTTTGCAGTTCATTTGCCAGTCTAATGGCGTCATGTAGCATCGAATAGCGAGTCTTTCTTACCGTATCTCTTGAGAGCATCCAGTTGCCTTTCTCGAGTAGCCTTTCATAAACATCGCTAGATTTCGAAATCGATTCTCTTTCCCTCTTGATGAATCTCATTACTTGCTCTCTTGTGTCTCCGGACCTGGTTTCCCCTAATTCGTTGGGAAACAGCGAATATCTGGTCACCAAAATGTGCATCAGATATTCCGAGAGCAGTTTGCTCACCGCATAACCTGAATCGATGCTAGAATTCTCGGCAGCGTTTTTTAGGTCGCTGAAGTAGCAGAGGTCGGTTGCAAGATGCCAGAGCAGTATGCTCTCACTGAATTCTACTTTAATGCTCCAACCCAGTCTGGAATCGCAATTGTACTTTTTCAGCGTCCAATCTCCTCTACTTCCGCATGACTTTCTGATCTCCATCAATCTAGAATCACGTTTTGCTTTCTCAAAAAGCTGTTCGAAGATTTTTCGTTTGAGATCCGGCGAGACATTCTGGTATGTTTGACATCGATCTGATGCTATTATTTTATATAAAAACGGGAATCGCTGCAAATATGCATCTTCGAAGCAAGATTTCATTAGATTATATTGTGGAATCGAACCACACCACTTTTTATTGCTCGCGAACAGAGATTTCAGTGCGTAGCTCTGATGATTTAGGCAGCTTCCTCTCTCAGATAAATGGTGTTTTGTCCAATCTGAGCTCAGTAACAGAAGAATTGAATAGATTTCAAGTCCTATGGCTCCACTCAGTAATACAAATGTGATACTTACATCAACGAGGGAGTACTGGTGCTTATCAATCCAGACGAAGAGTCCGAAAGCAACAAGGGTGGAGAAAAAAGTGATGCACCGAAGCATAGGTCCCCAAGAAGAATGAATTACAAGAGCCTTTGTATAGAAAAAATCGTGCATAAATCCAAGCTCAAGTTCAATCACTTTAAAAGCTTCATGCCATTGAAACCTATGGAAGAACAAAACACTTCGGTTCAGATCTGTAATGCTTAATATCAAGTCGGCAAAGACCCGCTTATTTACCTCGAACAAGCCATATGCGGCAGCCAAGAACTTCGAATCGCTCCAATGGTCGAAATTCTGTGGAGATGGCTTTACAGAAGTTGGAGGAGACGCGTCTTTTCCGTTGATCAGTAACCAGAGATGATCTTTTTCTCTGCGAATAAATTCCCGAATATGTTTTCCTTGAGTTGGATTTTGGTTAGGGTTAGGTGAAAGAGACTCTCTCAGATGCTGACTACTTGTAGACCTTAGAACCCAAGTTCTTTCCCCATATTTCAGGATTCCCGCTACAAAAATAGGAATTGCTATATAATTGAGCTTTGTAGGCTGCAAAGATCGCACAAACACATAAACTGCCACACCAGATTGAACAACAAGGCCAAGCAAATGCCTGAGCCAGAGATCACTGTCTTGCATGGAGTATGCAGTGATGGTATCAGGACCCCCTAGATGAAGAAGAAGGAATGGTGCCCAAAGAGCTGAGATAATATAACCAGGTTTAACAGAATCGCCTTGGTTGTTTGCGAGAATGCCAAGGGAAACAGTGGCAATCCAGTCTGCAGATAAATAAGCAAACCAAAGAGAAAGTCTGAGCCAGTTGTTTGAATTATACTTTCTCCGACATCCAAGAGGAATGAGAATAACTTGTAAAGAGAAGCTGAGCAGAACCATTGCTCTGATATCCCACTCATTCCAAAGATTCCTTAAATTTTCTGGGAAAATCTGCATGGTTGGATTATCGGAACTGATTCTTATAACTTAAAAGTGATGATCCAAGTCTGAGAAATATGCACGTATGTATAGCCACTTGAACCATAAAGGGTTATGAATTTACAGGAAGAGTGAAGACAGCCATAGGCCCCACTTCCGACTTTTCAGAATGAAACTTCCAGGAAGATCACCGTTGAAAAGAGGAACTCTTTCTATACGACAAGAAAAAGATAAGTCTTTCATTTCCCATTACTTTACCTCTGAAGTCTGACATTTAACATCAATTAATTGGAGCACATAGGTAGGCCAACAACAACTCTCTTGGAATTTAATGAGCAAATAATAATTGATATACACTTACCTTTTGTCCTTTTTGTCAATGAGCTAATCAAGAAAATTAAGTTAATTAGAAATATATAAACAAGTATTAAATATAAGTTTGAGACTGACAAGAGTGACTTGCAGAGCACGTATTACAATGATATTGTTAAGGAAAAAGGACAAGTTAGTCATTATGTTTTTTAACAAACTAATCGTTATTTTTTTTTTAGGGTAAATGATAAATCAACCATCGTGATTTACGATCAATGACAAGTTAACTACTATGGTATTTTTTCTAACAAGTTAACCACTGAAGTTTGAAAAAATAACAAAGGAAATATCGAGCGGCGTTCTCTGCTCCAGAGACCACGTTTTTCGCGGTCTCTGGAGCAAGAGACCGCATTTTTCGCGGTCTCTGGAGCAAGAGACCGCATTGTTCGCGGTCTCTTGAGCAAGAGACCGCGTTTTTCGCTGTCACTGGAGCAAGGGACACCATTTTTCGCGGTCTCTTGCTCCAGAGACCGCGATGCAGTCTCTTGTCTTGTAAGAAAAGTGTTTGTTCTTCCTGTTAAACTCTCCATTTCAAACAAATATGAACTTCCATTACATTCTAAATCATCGTAAATTGCAGTAGAATTTGCAGAGAATTCAATCTCTTTTGCTTGTGAATTGGAATCCCATGTGAAAGCCTTCTCTCAATGCTTAAGGACTTGTCTCTTTTCCCCATTGCAGAACAGCCAAATACCTCCAGTGACTTCCTCTCTTTCTTGTATTCTTCTTCTTGAAGCTGCACCTTCAAAGGTGGATTTCCTGCACAGCCGGAGTATGGGGAGGTGAAACAAGTTTCTTTGTTCGACCCAGTTCTTAAATTTTCTAGTTTTTGAATGTTCGTCTCGGCTTTGATCCAACTCGGCATTTCATCAATTGGGTAGCGATCAGAGACGACAGGAGCATTCGATAATGGCATTTTTGCTTGAAAGTTTGTAGCTTTATGGAAGCTGATTTCTCCAAAATCTTCATTAACATCAACAGAAGTTTTATCAGAACAATAACATTTGCCGTCGAAGGCAGTGAGGAAATTCTTGGCATTAATCTTGTTTGATTTGCAAGGACGAGAAGAATTTTTCAGAAAATTCTGCAACAAAGCGGTTTGGCTAGTCCAGCTTGATTTAGAACTAACACTAGGAGTTGCAGTTCGATTCTTTTGCCTCATTTGATGATCTGAATAGTCTTCTTCGTCTTTATCATACTGGTATTTTCTGGCCGCCATGGGAGTAGATCTTGGAAGCTCATCGTCCATTCCATCATTAAAATATTTCTCAGCTCCAAACACTCCGATTTCTTGATCTACATCCCCTTTGCCTTCCAAATGAATCTGCAAGTTCTTAACTGCATCAATGGCGGGGCTGAGATTTAAACTCTACTTTCTAACCCGTCACCCAACCCGTTCAATAAGTGAGATTTAAACCTCAAAAGAGGTGTCTCACTACCAGAGACCGCGAAAAACGTGGTCTCTAGAGCAGAGAACGTCGCTCGATGTTTCCTTTGTTATTTTTTCAAACTTCAGTGGTTAACTTGTTAGAAAAAATACCATAGTGGTTGACTTGTCATTGACCGCAAACCACGATGGTTGATTTGTCATTTACCCTTTTTTTACTAACAATTTAATCCCTTAATTTTAAAAAAGGTAAATGACAAATTAACCATCGTGGTTTGCGATCAATGACAAGTCAACTACTATGGTATATTTTCTAACAAAATAACCACTAACGTATGGAAAAATGACAAATCCAACATCACAGTTACGTTCACCGTTAAGAAGCTGACAGGGCGCCCAAATTCTGAAAATCAGAACGCCAGAGAATGTCCCGACGTTCTGGAAAAATTTTTGATCGCAAAATTAAGGGCTTAAACGATTGATTTTGGGACCGAGAAAAGGGGATGGTGTGGTTTACCCATGGCGTGTCGTAGATCTCTGAGAGAGCTTCGATTTGATATCTTCTACACCCAATTCTGGCACCCATAGCCAAAGTTACGGTCTTTTGAATTTGAAAAGGTCCAAAATCTAATAAAAACATTGAATTTGCAAAACATTGAATCTCTGTTTTTTATGCATGGTTACCTTCACAGTTCGCAGCGGCATTCAGACATCGCAAGATCGCCGTCTCTGTGATTCGTTTTAGCAGTGTCTGCTCTTGCGAGACACCGCGAAAATCGCGATGTCTTGAGCACACACCGCGAATTGCAGTGTCTTTGAGCTGATTCGCTACGGCTAGCTTTTGCTTCTGTTGTTAATGGCAAAAGAAAAATTAACAGATGCGAGATAAAACGACGGTCCAAGGAAAGAGGATGAATCTTACTGGGTTTAACGTGTTGTATTCTTTGAAACTTTTTGTTACCGCGATGTTGGTTTTGTCATTTTCCCATACGTCAGTGGTTAAATTGTTAGAAAAAATTCCATAATGGTTGACTTGTCATTGACCACAAACCACGATGGTTGATTTGTCATTTACCCTTTAAAAAATTAGCACCTTTCTAAAAATCACGTTAATTTTATCAAAATTACTGTGCAAAAGAATAAATACTCGTAAAAAAAATAAAAGAATTCGGGATTTTAAAATAGATTTTCAGTAGAAAAGAGTTAATATTAATGGATAATGGATTTAGAAGATTTTGGATTTTGTAAAAAAATAAATTTATAAAATTTCAGGTTTTATTATTTAGAAGATTTTGTAAAACAATGTTAATATTTGTAGTTTTCGGATGATTTACAATTGTTTTACTATGCATGAGAGAATCACAGTTCGTCTAAGGTTTTGGACGAAGAAAACAATGAATTTTTTTTTGCAGATGAATCGCGACGGTTTGACGACTAACCGCAACAGTTTGTCGTGAAACCAGTGCGGTTTTGTCGTCAAGCCGCAGCGGTTCCTAGTTTATGGAACGAAGACCATAACTTTGACCTCTTCAACTTCAAATGATCATAACTTTAGTTATGGTTGTCAGAATTGACTCCATAAGATATCAAATCGAAATTCTCTCATAGATCTATGACTCGCCATAGGATTTATCCATGACCCACATTTCTTGGGCCCAAAATCACGCATTTAAGCCCTCAAATTTGTGATCAAAGATTTTAGACAAACTGCAAGAGACAAACGTTGCGGTTTCACGACAAACCGCCCGCCACGGTTTGTCTTCAAAGCGTTAATTGCAAACATGATAGCGATGCTAGCAACGTCAATTTTTCATAGTTCAATAGTTAATTTATTGTCGTAAAAAAAATGATGGTTGGTTTGTCAAAAACAATAAAGAATGATTATTGTTTTATCCTTTTCCCTATTGTTAAAGTTATCATCTTGGCTACTTATTTCTTTTTACAAAAATGAAACAGTGCAGTCCAATTTCTGTTTATTCTGAGATCAACTGCCGACGAGGAGGATCTAATACAAACTTTCCTCAATGACTTCCATTATTATTTCAGGAATATTGTGGAGTTATACGAGACTATGGTAAAACTGAAGTCCTTGATTTTTGAATCATAGCCATTTTAACTCTTCTTATTGCTCATGTAAAAATGGGTGAATATTGAGACACCAATTTTTACAGTGAGGGCATAGAACATGATTCTGGAACTGAAATCTTATCTATCATATCCACTCGACAAAACCTTGAATTTAAACGAAATTAACGACGTGATAAATGTCGATATAACCAAATAAATTCATGTAGCGAGACGAGTTAGAAGATATTTTCGAGGAGAAGGTTCATACTCTTTTACTTTCAAAGTAAGTTTGTTGTTAACAACGATGATTGCGTAATTTATTTTTCATAATTGAGTATTTTATTTGCTAACGAAAATTACTTAGTAGTTGATTTGTCATTGATCTCTTAGTTCAGTGGTTGTTTTGTTAATTTCCCTAAGTAATTTTAAGTTTACCTTTTATTTTTACTTTTTAATTCTATGTTAGTCATTAATTAATACAATGAATCACTTAATTATTTATAATTTATCATGTTAATTATACAAATTAATAAGTGTTAAGAATTATTAGGAAAAAGTCAACATTACCTGAATTTGACATTTAAATATCTTTCTTTTAATACTCATGATTTTCATTGATTATTGAATAAGAATTTGAAGAACAAGTTCTTAAATGAGACGATAAAATATGAATATATTTCGTAGCTAGATATCGATTTTTACGGTTTTATTACGTTGGACTATTCTTAATTTCGATTTTAAGTGATTGTTCATAGATATTCACTTTTAGAGCAAGTTTTACTTGCATGTACCATATGTTTAATATTGCAAAGCGAATGAACATTTTCATGTATTCGATGCTTAGCTCAAATATGTTAAGATCAAGTAATGTTGAATGTTATTTATAGAGATTTGGTTGAAAATGTCGCCAATTTTTAGTTTTGAGTTTTATTTGTATTTTTTTATGGTTCGATTGTTTTCCGATGTATTAAACATTTGTAAGTATTTCTTGGTCGGTCGAAATATATCAACGATGTATTTTATGTGTAAATTGTTGGCTTTTCACTTACAGATTTCTCAAACGAGAACGATTTAAACGAGCATACTAAATTTGAATCAAACAAAACTTGATCGAGCTCGAAATTTAAGTAGCTATGAACGATTATATACATATATTTTGTGTCGATTTATCCAACAGATTTTAATGTCACATGTTACTCAAGTGACAAAACACAATTGACCCTCATAGCGTGTCACTTTTCATAATTCATCATGTTATTGTTTCTGCCTAATCTAAACAATCAATCTTGTATTTATTCAAAGAAGTTTTATTTACAAAATTAAAGGTGACACTAATAATCATAGTATATAAAAAAAACAATACGATTGATTGTAGGATCCAATGCCCAATTGGTCCAGCATTAATGCTGGCATGTGGTATAGTCTCTTAACCCATTAAAGAAATAAGTACAGGTCTCTATCTTCCACGATGAGATATACTAAATAATGTTAGATTGTGAGACCAGTCATTTTCAAATGTTTTTATTTTTATTGTTCTTGAGATTGGGTTAAAAGTATTCTAAACTTTATTATATAGAGGATAAAAATTTCAAAAGAAAATACAAAGACAGGAGGCAAATCATTTTATTTTGAGAAATTAACAATACAAATTTGATAGTTTAGGGTTAGTATCCCGACAAATCTTGAAGAAAAATTATAGACAATTGAAAACTTAAATCATGGGAAAAGAACGAGGCAAACCTCGAATACACGTTTTCCCTCAAAAACCGCTAAAGTCAAACACCGGAATCACGTTTTTCGCTTAGAAAAAGTGTGTTACCTGAACCTCCAACGATGAGGGACGCCCAAAGCTGATCCACAATGAGACAAATGTCTGAAAAAAAATTAGATTAACTCTAATACCAAATGATACAAATCAAAATAACTTTGATTTCAAATGATGGGCAACAAAATTGGTGACAAGCAGAACATTTGGATAATAATATATGAAAAATATGGATTAAGGGAGGAGAGAATTGGAGTAGAGGGAGGTCATAACAAAATAGGGTAGTCAGAAAAAAAAAATGAGAAATAACAGATGATCGGATGAAATATGATAAAGAAAAAAAAAAGTTGACTATTGAATTAGATTAAGGGACATCTAATATATAAGATAAATGTCCGACACGAGAGATGAATGATTGGAATGAAATAGTTCCAAGACCCTCTACTTAAGACGAACGTCCCTTGTCCTACAACAGACGTCTCTCAATTTAAGACGAACATCCCTCAACTTAAGACGGACGTTCCTTCACTTACGATATCGTTTAGCATCAAGGGACATCTGTAGATGCTAGATGGCGTCCATTGATATTGAGAAACAACGTCATTTTGTATTAAGAGACGTCTATATTGACGGAAAACGTAACTGCAAGGCTTGTGTCATTCTTTTCTCATAGTTCAAGATTTTAGTTGTCAACTATTTTTCTTTAAGACTTGTCGTGTTACTGATTCCAAACTATATGATTTATTTTTGTTAATTTTTCAATTTGTATATCTTGGTGTAGATTCATATTTGCCAAGGGATTTGATCAAAATTTTTTTTAAGACTTGGTTTGAGTTCGGATCGAACTCAAACTAGGATTAGACAAGTTTTTCATAAGTGAATCAATTTGCGAGTTTTATCCAACCAAGACGACTCTAAATATGAAATCAGCACCACGACTACATGGACAAAAGTCAGCACCATCGAATCAAACCTTATACCACAAAATTTGATTCATGTCAAACAACGCTCTGAAAAAAATTTTGCCCAATGCCCGAACTCGTCCGGTGATGACCCGAAACATGGAATTAGCTATCTTGCTTGATCAATGCGTTTACCTAGTTATGAAACAAAAAAAATTATCATATGTTTCTAAATGAAATAATAATTATTGTAAATATTTGATTAATTGTAGAAGGATAATCGTTAATGTATGAAATTACAAATTAAATAAAAATTAAAAAGTATTAAAATAATTATAAAAAAAAAAAAAAAGAAAGCTTCGTCCTAGACGAGGTTGCTGACAGAAAGTAGCGGCTGGCTGATAATCGGGGAAGTTTCTATAGAAATTTCGAAAGAGACAGACAGAATCTGCTAAACAAATATTCTTGCTTTTTGCAGATGAAGAATGATTCAGTTAAAAACAAGGGTGTGGCGAAAAAAAGGGGAAAGTCCAGTGAAGATAACATGGTGGGGACATGGGCTGGTTGGTGGATCCTCTCTACGCAGCGCTAGCACCTAGCAATGAGGGAAGCTTCTCCTATGGTCTTCAACTGGCGCCGATTCTTCCGCTATTTGACAGACATGGACTCCTTTTTTACCCCCTTCTCTCTCTCTCTTTCTGTTTTTGCTTTTTTGAGCTTTTACCCTTTCTCAACCCACTCGAAATGCTCCCCCGTTTGGGTTCCTCCTGTTGCTTACATCTCCTGCCCATATGGTAAATTGCATGCTGTTTGTTTTCTGCAACTCCGATCGCTGCATTCGATCGAATCGTCGTCGGAGTTTCATGGGTGCGAACCGTCTGATTCTCAAGTTCCGCTTGCAGCTCCTTTCATGGCTTTATAGATCTCGCTCCGGTATTTCACTGTTTCAGCCTCTTTTTTTCCCCTTTTTGCATTTAATTGGACATTATAGTGTTTGTAAGAACACGAGATGGTTTTATGCTTGTGATTTCGCTGAATTCTGCGAGGTTTTTCTGCAACTGCTGACATTATTAGTCGAATCCGAGCTCCCGGGAATTTCAGTTCCATTAAAAACGAATTCTATGTAAAACGAACTCTTAATGAAGATTTCCCTGAATTTAGGCAGAATTGAAATTGTCTCTGTGTATTATTGATCTCGAGGGGATGATTGTAATGATGACTGAAATCTCAGAGACTTTCTTCTCAACATGCATTGTTCTTGATCTTCATCAAACGACCATTATGAACATATTCTCTAACAGATGATCAAAAGGCTAAAATTCGTGGCAATAAACTCACGATCAGTCTGACGCATTTCATTGCTTCTGAAACTTTTCTGAATCTCTGCATTTGCATCTACTATAACTATGAATATCTGATCTACAATGCAATTCACGTGTTTCCCTTCCTTGTCGATATAGAAAGATGTGTCGACGGTTGATATAACTCTAGATTGTTCTCTTATCAGGTCCAATGGCTTTTGTGAAGCATTGTTCATACAAAGACGTAAAGAAGGCTACTAATGGATTCAACAGAGTCATCTATAGCAATTCTCAAGTAGTTGCTTACAAGGCTAAGTTCCAAAGCGGGGGCGATGTGTTGGTAAAAGAAGTTAAAGAGTTTCACGATAGCGATGACGCCTTCTTCCGGGAAGTACAGCTCTTGGGGCGATTGCATCATCGCCATATTCTCGCGCTGAGAGGTTTTTCCATCGGACGGAAGAGGTTAGGTTTGCTCCTATTTCACCTCAATGCACGTTGCAGCTTATGCATACAATGATCGTTAAAACTTCCGGGTGGCTTATTTCAATAATTTGATTTGCTTTTTGTGCAGATTTTTGGTATGTGATAATGTCGAAAATGGAAGCTTGAAGGAGTATCTCAATGGTAAAAAGTCAGAGATGGAGATTCTTTTGAATAATTCTTGTCCTTCTAATCACCATTGTTTTCTCTTTGTTAGATCCTCTTAGGACCCCCTTGAATTGGACAACCAGACTCCAAATAGCCATTGGGGTTGCAGCCGCATTGGTAAGTCGAATAATTTAATTATCATTCATTAAACACTCGCTGATCATCTGAGTAATTACGTTCGAGCTTCTGAGAGAGAGAGAGAGATCATTACATCAACAATCGGCAAAAGATTTAACGATAAACGAAAATCCAAATATGATCTTTTTTAGAAATTGTTAGAGTTCAATGTGACCTGAATTCTAATTAGGCCAGGTCGGTTTTGGCTTACGTTAAGAATTTCAGTATGACTAGGATTTCCTGTTTATGTTATAAATATATATTTGAGTCGCAAAACTTATTGTACCGATTTCATTAGTGATTTCTCTCCTCTGCCCGTGGTGTTTTACCTGTCTTGGGTTTTCCACGTAAATCTCGGTGTTCGTTATTTTCTGTTTCACTTTTCCAATTCTTGTTCGTATTTCAACAGAAACGACCTTTTTGAAAGTGTAAAATCAATTGATTGTTTTATGCAGGAATATTTATACATCTTCAGCGACCCCCCGGTTGATCATGTATCGATTAGCACGAGCAGTATCATGCTAGACGATATGTTCACCGTGAAGGTATCAAATTATTAATTGACTTTCATGGCGACTGTAATAGTATTTCAAAAATTTAAAAGTCTAATTGCTCGGTTCCATATCTTTCTGCAGCTATCTGATGTTGGCCTGCTAAGTTCCGGCAGAAAACACGAGTCAGTCCCTAATCCTCGATTCTCAGAAGGTTGTTTTTGTCAAAAATCTACATCTACTTGTTCTCTTTTGTGTCTTTCCGTAATTAATCGTAAATTATGATTCTTCGAGACAGATAATTTCGAGCAGGAAAGTCAAAACATTGTTTTCCAACTCGGGTTGTTGATCCTAGAACTAATCACGGGACAATCATCAGAAAAAGGTTGTGTCGATCTAGTCAAGTGGATTCAAGGATCGAGGGTTGCGAGTTCGATGCAAAAGATGATCGACCCAGATCTGGGAAATAGTTACGATTCGAGGGAGCTTCAGATTCTCCTGGCAGTAGCAAAGCTATGCATCCAATCCAAAAAGAAGACAAAGTTGTCAATTTCGCAGGTTATTCGATACCTCCATAGAAAAGTAGACACACCACACAACTTCAATTAGCGTCCTAATAGACTTATCATTTGTCTAGCAATCTCATATTTGAGAAATTTTACAGTTTACTCTTCATTTCAGCCATTAATTTGAGGTTAAAGATCTTACTTTTTTGTGTCGTCGTGTCTGAGATTGTTCTTAGTTTCTTCAGCTTCCATCAGAGTTGGAATTAGAACATATTATTGCTGAGTGCATTGTACTCTCTGACCACTACCATCGATATCTTCAACCTCATCATATGCCTCGAACTGAGCTGATTGCGTTGTCTGCATCTCATCCTCGATGATGACATCATGCATGGTCGTTTCCTCACAATCTTCCAACACCATGTCAGTCATCTGAGTGGATAGTTTTGGAGGCAAAATGGCTTCAAGCGCCTTTTTCTGCTCCAATCTGAGAGAATCGGGGAAGTCCACTGTGAAGTGAATGTAGAGGTTGCCTTTCATGTAGATACTTTCATACACAGGCATTCCTTCATAATTTATTGCCTTGCGTGAATCTGCAGTGGGCGAAAGTTATATCAGAAGAGCAGTCGACGATAATCTTGTGGAGTTTGGATCGCTTGATCTTACCAGGCTTAACGACTTCGCTGGGATTTGATTTGATGAGGAGCCGACGTCCATCTAAGTGGACTAAAACGAATTGAAACCCACAGAGAGCTTCGCTGAGAGATAATGTCTGTTCTAAGAAAAGATTGTCACCTTTTCTCTTAAATTTTGGGTGTTCTTTCTGTTGCAGGACGAAAACTACGTCCCCAGGTAAGGTGTCTGGCTGCAAAAACATAAAACCCAGAAACTGAAGATTAATAATTCATATCCAAGCGAAGAAGAACACACGCCATTGTTGAACTGAAATTCATGTCATACCGCTTCATCTGCTTCTCCTGGGAATGTAATCTTCTGTCCATTATGCATTCCCTTTTTCACAACAACTCGTAACACGTTTTTCGCCGGAACGACCTTCTCTCCTTTGCACTGTGTACAAGGATCCTTATCTCTGATCGTTTCCCCTGTTCCCTTGCAATCATTGCACAGCTGCCGCATCTGATGGATCGTCGAATGACCGAATTGCCTTACCGTGACCTTCAGTCCCGTTCCTCGACAGCCAGAGCACTTTACGGAAGCCCCTAATTTCGATCCTTTCCTACCATTTTCCCCACAAACCGAACGCCCAATTAAGCAATCGCTACTGTAAATTAAGAAATTATACGAAAGCCGGCACTCACCCCTCACATTTGGAGCAGATAACATTGCGGGACACAGAAAGCTTCTTCGATGTGCCAAGGTAAAGGTCTTCCATAGACACTTCGAGAGGATGAACTACATCGTTACCTCTTCTTTCCCTTCTACCTCTACTGCTACCACCTGGTCATGGACGAAAATAAGATCATAAACTTTTGACAACTTCGAGTTGTTCAGACCAAAATTTTCAATTTATCTCACCTCTGAATGTCCTCCCGCCAAAGAATGATTGGAAGATATCAAATGCATTGTGACCACCGCCATCACTGCCGCTGATTCCCTCCTTAAGCGCGTCTTCCCCATACTGATCGTAGACCTCACGCTTCTCGGGATCACTCAGTACGTCGTAAGCCTGAGCGATTTCCTTGAACTACCAGATCCAAATTACAACACAAGGATTCACTATTCAGCATCAAAGTAATCGAAGTACAGGGATACATATATGAAATGACAGACAGAATAAATATCGAGTCGCAGCATTTAGCATAGATATGTTACGAACGTCTACGCAAATAGGTTCCATAATAAAAACACCAAAACAATAAAATAACATACGCATTATAGCACTAGATTAAACGTTCTTTCATCTTCGCAATGGCAGTATAATCGAAAAATGAAATCAAACAGAACATCGTCGAAATCCCATGTACCTTCTCAGGATCACCGCCTTTATCCGGATGATTCTTCATGGCGGCCTTCTTGTAAGCCTTCTTTAAGTCATCCACCGAAGCACTCTTCGATACTCCAAGAACCTCATAGTACCTCGTGTTGTCGCTCTTCTTTGGCCCCCTCCCATACATCTTCTCCGTCGTTCAACTTGAACCCAAAACAAAAGGCAAAAAGAAGCAAAACTCCACGACAATCCGATAATCAAGTTAAGCAAGAAGAACTTCCCTCCACAATCCGATCAAATATTAATCCCAAATTCGAAAATTCAATTTTCCTTCAAGATTCACTCTGCACAGCAAGAAATACAGAGGTTGCCGTTGGAGAAGAGAATTACGGGTATTTGTAGTGAAAAAAAAAAAGCGAGGGAACGAATGCCAGTAGAAAAAAAATGGACGGTTAGGATCTAGTGCTCTTATTTAAATCTGCACCGTTGGTCGTCGGACGGTCATTCTTAAATCGGCCCACATACCTTCGCCAATTATAAATACTTACTAAATGTATTAACTTTAGACTTTGTAAATTACTTTAATTTATGTTATAATTCTCGGCCAAATAACTTTTTAAATCGGACGGTAAAGATTGCGTCGCCCGATTTTAGCAGACTAATCGAGTTAATGCTTTCGTAAAACTATCGTGAAGTCAATTCGGGATCTTGCCATATCAGTCGCTTCATGCATTTTTGCCGTTTTAGTTGAAATTCGACAACTTATCTTGGTTCGAGGAAGAACATTTTAGACGACGCTACTTCAAAATCCTTCGAAATAAGTCGGGATGCATCGTCATAAATTGGCCCAAACACCAAAGGACTAGAGGTGGGCAGAGCCGGACCGTAACAGCAGTTCAAACCAAAACCAAATTCGGATCCAGTTCGATCTATTATATAACGGGGTTTGGGTCATGGTTTCTGAAGGAAAGATGACAGCTACTTAAGCGAGGAAGGAGACAAATTAACACTTTGGTCTAAGCTTCTGCTTAGACTGTTTCCCACTAATTGAGCTTCGAAATTATCAAGAAAAAACTTAGTTATGGAGCTAATCATGTAATAATAATCACCATAAGTAGCAAATCAAATCACCATAGTGTAATTCAAGTAAAAAAAAGATGCAATCGAAGCACAAATCTCTTGATCAAAACAGACAAAAGAAGAGATTCTAATTTACCATACTGCTATGTGGTCAGGCTTTTGCACCCACTGTCCCCGAGTGGCAGATTCGGTGGAGAACATCGGCAAACACTTAATCTGAACATCGGCAAACGCTTAATCTGAATCCTCGTAAAGTTCCCCATCATCAGATAACTCGTCAAATGACCTCATGTCGAGCTGGTATCGTAATATACCTCCGATTCCACCAAACCCTCGGCAAAATTGAGAGCCCTCTTGGGATTTGTTGGTGACGAATTCGAGTGTACATCCAAACCTCTTGTACTCGTTGGCAAACCACTCGAGCAGAGGTGTCTTCTCCTGAACCTCCAACTCAGCTGAGGTAGCCACATCCCGGAAGTTGCTTTGATCGGTCTCTTGTTCCTTGTTCAAGTGTTTTATCACAATCTCACCTGTAGCACTGTTTTTCAGCAAATACCTGTTGATATCCAGATTTTCCCACACAATGAGGGTCTCTATGGCACCCATTTCTAGAGCCTTCAAAGTGTCATCCACTCCGAAAACATATTTTCCAGTATCCTGACTGATCTCTTCAAAGTACTTTCCGATCAAACGTTTCTCCTGTATGAACTTGACGTTTGACAGAATTTCGGAGGACAGCTCGATAGCTTGATTGAAACCATTTTCACCCCCATATGAAACATCGACCACATTCAGTATTTTCACTTGTAAACGAGGGTCAAACATATCAGATTGGCTCAGCTCAGTCTTGAAGTCAGCCGAACCAGCCAATATTAGCCCAGCAACATTTGGCTGACTGGTAGCTGGATTGACGTAGAACTGAGTGGCAAGCTCAGCAGTTTTTCTCACATAGTTGTGCCGCTTTTCCATCCGAAGACGAGCAAACCTTAATGCTGACTGCCCACCTCTTCCATGCTTCTTCGGCAAATCAACTGTAAATTTATGAAGGACCTCACGTGTGTTACCACTTAATGTCCCAAACAGTGTGCCATTCCCATCCATGACTATGAAACCAAACTTATCATCAGATTCTAAAAGTTCATTCAAAGCTTCAGTGTGAAACTTGTTATCACAGAGATATAAAGATGCATTTATAGGCTTGAAGGGCTCAAAGTCGATGGTAACCTTCTTTTCTTTGCCATCATCCGTGACAATTGTTCCAGTGTAAAGAACTAACCCATTGGGAGGAACCTTATTATAAAGTTTCAGCCTCTGTTGAGCAGAAGTAATGGCACCCAAAACGGATTGTCGATTGACTCTGCTTTTGATGTTTGAAGCAGTCCCATATTCATCGCCAAGCATCTTTGTGACTCGTGATATTTGATCTCGGGGAGGCATAATCAGGGATATCATGCTGGTACCATTACCTCGTGCAGATTCCAAAGCCTTAATCAATTTCTTGATCTTCCATATCTCAATGTTCTTATCTGTTTCTTGATTACTTGCCATTTCTATTATAAAACAGGAGAAAGTGAACACCACACCACACCTCACCTCCCTGCATTAGTTACCAGAGATTAATCAGCTGATAAAGTGTATATAATGCTATACAATCTGCATCATAAACCGTAAAACAAACCAAGAAATAATAATGAAAAACCGCAGCCAGATCATGCAGCCTTTCCTTAGGCAGCAGTTTGAAAAATTACCAGTTGCAGACATGCATTTGGGAACATAGTTTAGTAATTTCCGTGTAGAAAGGGTATGAAGCCTCCAGTTTTAAATATTTGTGATACTTACTTTATAAGACTGACGTTAATCAATGATGATTAATCAACTACTTTTACATCCTTCATCCAACTTAACACATAACAAAACTTGACAAAAGTTAGCAATAATGATATGTTACTAATTTCTGTATAATCTTTTTGGGGTGTAAAATATTGCTTTAAGCTCTGAGTTCTTTTTACTAATTTACTTTTCACTGATGAAAAAAAATATGATACTTAAGCAATTACTGACGTACAACTGAATGCTCACGAGAGATATTGATAAGTCTTGACCTTGAACGTATGCTATCTTTCAAGGTCTTAGATTCAAATTATTTGACCATGAATTCTAGGGGTTAGTTCACTATTAATAAAAAAGACACTTACTTGTGCGGAGAACCTATTGTGGGCACAGTGCACGAGTATGGATGAAATGGTTATGGTGGGATTAGTAAAAAAATAATAGTGGGATTAGTCTAGATGCACATGATAAACATATCTGAATTGGTGAGGCTAGTCTAGATGTACCCGATAAAGATATCTGAATAATTAACATTCCTCAAATAAATTTTTGTGCAATAAAATCACAGTATACTATTGTTGCGTAAAGAACCCAAATACCACGAAAGAATATGCCACAAATCCAGCAACAATGATAAGAAATTAACCCTAAACCTAACCTCGAATCCGGAAATCCACAAGTTCAGAATCTTAAATTTAATTTCCCTCAAGAACACCAAGCGAAAATATTCCATACTCCCTAATTCTCCCAACATTTTTAATATATAGCCAAGTAACCTCTCCATTACAGTAACCTACTATGCCAAATCACCCTTTTAATTTTCTAATCTACCCTCACTTCTTTTCTTATTATTTCACTCTCAACATGTATCTGAAGATGAAAGAATAATAAAAAACTGAAAAAAAAAAAAAAGAATTATACAAACAATGAGAGAAGAACACATATCAATTAAAAATTGAAAAAATTGGAAGGCTTTGACAAGCGTGAAGAACGCGAAAAACAAGGCCTTCAGCGTTGAATCAAATTTAGTAGTTGAAGAGGATTTCGATTAAAAGACTGACAAAAAAGGTAAGGAAATGAAACTGATGATAAGAGTGATAAGGGAAGCATCAACCTGGATCTAGAGTAATAGCAGATGAGAATCGATACGGAAAAAGGAGAGGGAGAGAGAGAGAGAGAGAAGGGGAGAGCGTCAACCTGGATCGAGCCTTAAGGATTCTTAGCAGACGAGGTCGGCAACGGCGATGTGAGATAGAGAGAGAGGGAGAGAGAGGTTGTGGAGTTGGGAAGATGGCAGACGGAAGTGGGAGTTTAAAAAGATGATATTCTACATTTAAGTAATTTTACTCTTATTATCTCAATATACTTTGAATTTATTTTGATATTATTAAAATATTAATTTTTTAGATTATTAAACCTATGGTTAGTTGTTTCAAATTCGCGTTTATTTATAAAATAATAACGCGCTCGTTTCTGGGCATGGTTGTTATCGACCTGAATAAAATGCTTCAAATTATTGCCTTTGATTCATCCATTATTTTATAACGAATAATATTACATTTATTTTTTATTCTTATATTTGAATTCTTATTTTTTGATAGACCCCCTACCAAACTGATGTAATTTGTTGTCAATCAATGAATAAATTTTTTACATACAAACTCTTTATACTCACTATGCTCAATGAAGCTCATTTCGATTAATCTCGTTAGCTTACCACTCGCTCGTTAGACACAAAGTTCACTCTAATGTCGTAGGCAACCAGTGCTGTTAGCACACCTCTTAGGATGACTCGTTGTTGCCCCCACAACAAGTGTCGCACGATCCTTCTCTAATCACTCTTAAAGTAGGACAGTGACAGTTGGTATCAGAGTCAACCGAAGTTTGGTGTAGCATACGAGAACGTCGGGTCCCAAAATGGTGGGTGATTGTAGTGCAAAAAAAAATGGTGCTGCAATCCCACATTGACATGGGAAAAGTGAAATACATAAGGTATAAGTGGTCATCCATCCATACTAAGTGAACACGTTTTGGGCTAGTGGTATGAGACGCTGGCCAAAAAACAAATCCGTGTGGATCGAAGATCAACCAAAACAGACAATATCAACTTAGGCTGAATGGTTACTCACTTAATATATGAAATTAATTAATTTATATAATTAATATAATAAATTATAAATATTTAAAATAAATTATTAATTACATTTAATTAATAAGTAGCACGCAGCATTGCCAAAACTTTTAAAATATTGAGAATTAATTGAGAAAAAAAGAGTAATTTAAATACTACTAGAATAAATGCCTATACAATATTCTCATTATTTATGCCCATTAGATTTAAAAATCACACAATAAACCTTAATTATTTATTCAAGTTTTAGGAAATCTATTTTATTTTGTATAATTCATAATATTTTATGCAAAATAATAAAATATTCATTTTTGATGGGGTTGGATAAAATAAGAGAGAAATATATAAAGAAAATAATTTACTTTTTAATGGTTTATTTTAGAATTAAATCGTATTTAAGGCAAATTTGGCATTGTAATTTTTTAATAGTTGTTGTTAATGTTAACTTTAATTTTAAAATAGTCAAATATGAAAAAGAAAATATTTGAGAAATTAACTTATTAAAAGTGACTTATTAATTTTAATTATTTAGGTAGTTATTAAATTATATAAAAATATATTAAAATTAAAAAATAAATGAAGATAATGAGTGATTAAAGATTATTATTTAAAATTTAAAGAATTAAAATGAAAATAAATTTATTCAATAACCGTCTCTATATTATTAAAAAAAAATTATATTTTTCAACTGGTAAAAATTATTATAATTTTTTAAAAATTACTTTTATTTATTTTTTGCTACAAATAAATTAAATATAAATAAATATTTTTAGTCTTACAAAAGTATTCTAGTATCCCAGGTTTTATCAGCATATTTAAAAAAATAGTATTGCTAAATTTATATCTTAATTTTATATTATAATCTAACACCATAATAGTAATTATATAAAATTTATTTATTGACATAATTATTATAATAAATTTTTAAAATAATAAATTATATAAGTTAATGTTATGTTGAGATTAGAATATAAATAAAATATTGTTCTTAAAAAATTTATTTTTTTGTCCCTATTTATATCATGCATTATTTATCAAATGGGGAGACTTGGTCCTCCACTTAAATTGTTTATTATTATATTTTTTCGAAGAAAGTTATCACTTTATGTTGATCTTAATTTTAATTGGTTAATTCTAATTATCATCGAGCATTACTGCAAATTAATGACACATTAGCTTAATTTTTAATGAATATATAAAAAATTGAAAGGTAATTAGAAAAAAAAAATTGAACTATAAAGTTAGTGACAAGTCAAACTTTAAACTAATTTTACTAACAATTAAAACTTTAAACTATGAAAAATAAATTACGTGAATCTCGTAATCATGTTTTCCGTTAAAAAATGTTTATCGGATGTCCCTCGGAGTTGGAGGACGTCCAAGACTTTTCCTTTGATGACTCTCGGCATTAGATGATGTCCAAGATTGATCATTGGACGTCTGATTGCCTTTCTTAGCATTGGAGAATATCTAAGGCTAATCCTTGGAAGTCTGATTGTTATCCTCTACATTGGAAGTCGTTTGAGGCTCAACGGCGTTCAAGGACGCTGTTGGAGGTCTTATTGTTATTCTCAATGTTACAGGACATCCAAGACTAATATTTGAATGTCCCTCGGCGTTGGATGACGTCCACTTTATAAGAAGGACGTCCATTAGTAGTAAGGATGTTTGTGTATACCTTTTTACATGAAGGCGGACGAATGTACTTATATGACAGATGTCTGCGTCATCACATTTACATAGACGCAAATGTCTATATTAAAATGACAGACGTCTGCTCCCTAGAAAAGAATATTCGTTAATCTGTAAATGTTAATAGGAATGACGTCCTTATCTTTGATTTACATAGACATAAACGTCTGTACTAAAATAGTAGATGTTCATTATTTATAAAAGACGTTTGTTAATTTTTTAACGTTATTAGGAAAAACGTCCTTATTAGATACCAAACGTCCCCGTATTGGGACCTTTTTTTAAGAAAAACATAAATACAAAATTTATGTCATTAATTTTTCATAATTCAATTGGATAATTGTTAACAAATTTAGTTTAAGATTCCGTTGTTAGTGCTAATTGCTTTAAAATGAAATATATTCATATAATAAAATTAAACAACAAAGGAAACGTGCAAGGGCTTAAGGGTTAGCGTAAAAAGTAATCAAACTTGACATTAAATAAATAAAATAAATAAAAGAGTAGCCTTGTTGTCTCCTTGAATTATTTTTTTTATTACACACCAAATCAATATCAAATAGAATTTTATTTAAAATAATTATTGATCAGGTCCTTACTGGATAATAATTTTTTTTTTTTTGAAGAGTACACGTATTTATTTACTAACAAAATAATTTTAAAATATGAAATTAAGCAGAAAAAAAAAATTATAAAAAATAATGTTAAGATATGCAATATTAATTGTAATTTAATAAATTAATTATCACATTAGAAATATTCCTAATGAGGCAAGTTCAAACTAACTTTTTATTGGAATAAATTTTACTCAGAACTTTTAAATCATTAACAATGCTAGTAAATCATGTAAACATTTGACTAATAATCTTATCTTTATACATAACAAATAATTCGTATTTCATACACAACCATACTCAATTTACTCTTATTTACTTGATTTGTGCATCTTGTGTAATCTCGAGTAATCTTCCAAATTTATATGCATTATCATATGTTTGCACCCTATTGAACTCATCTCAATTCAATGTGCAATACAACATGTTCATTGTCATAGCATTCATGCTCAATTTACATTTATTAATTTCATCATATTCAAAAGACAATTTTAGAACATTTATTTCATTTTCAAATTTAATCAGTACATAACATCCATTTTCAATAATATGTCATAAATCATAATTCGTGGACTGAACAAATATCCTCATTATAGATTGTCAATAAGTATAATGGTTGTCATTAAAGAAAGAGGACATAGAAATAGATTGTCATTCAACATGCACATTGCTCATAAAGAAAGCCATAGAAATTTATCGATAAGAGTTCTACTTCTAATCGCAATAAAGTTAGAAACTTGCTATGATACCAATTGTATGATCAAAATTATCCTTAGAGAGGGTGAATTATGATTACTAACTTTTTATCTAATATTTAAATAACTAAATTTCTATGCTTGAAAGATTCTTATAATTTCTCTTCAATGAACTTTCTTAAATCAATAAGTAAATAAATGCAAGAGAGAGAGAGTAAGAAAGAATGCAAACAACATGCTAACACGGTTACATGAACCTTGCCTACTTTCGCATTTCAAAGGCACCCCCTTGAAGATTTATTTTTTCAATAACCTTATTGGGTATAACCTATTGATCTTCTAGACATCAATCAAACCTTACAATGGCAGTTCCGAGCCGTCACCCTTCACATGTCTCGCAAATAGAATATGTAGAGATTTTGAACGATGAAATACAAATTCAAATGTCTAAACTCTCAAAAGAGTATAATCTCAACTTCAAGAACGAAAGAGTTAGGCAATGCACTTGAAAGTTGAAGAGAAATGTCGAAAGTCAATTTGACAACACTTTGGCATGGTTTCTCTTCTTGTTTCTTCAAATTTGAAGTGTCTTTATTTATAGTTTTTTTCAATAGGTCTGAGCAGCGGATATGCGCGGGAAGGTTTTGGGTGTCCACAACATATTCGTTGAAGATCCGTTAGACACATTAAAACAGGCGATGGACTTCTGCACTTTAATTATGTGATACCGCTGCAATCGTTCGCACTCTCGATCCTGTTGATCGCATTTTCAATCCTGTCGACCGCGGAAGTGCATTTCAATGTCCAGATATCTCCTTCTAAATGTCCAGGTATCTGTGGTTTCAAAACTTTTCTTTGTCCAGGCAACCACATGTTAAAACATCAATTTGGACTGGATGACTGTGCCTTTGCATTTTCCTGATTTGGGCATCTGCATGTTAAAACATGAACCTGGTTTGGACAACAAAGCTTGTATATTTTCTTGACAACTGCAACTGTGTATTTGCTTGACCAAATTGTGTCCGGGTGTCCGCCTTTTTAATCTGGACGTCCACATGTGAGTAATCTTCCACACTTCTCAATTTGATTTTCCTATTTTCAAATTGATTTTCTTAACTTTGAGTCCTATAATTTATTGTAGATTCATATAAATATATTAGTACAATTAAATATCAATTTTCAAGGGTATATCTAATATAATAACTTAGAGTATCATAATCAATTGTTCACATGGTTCGAAAATTCCTCCTACGTTCACATGAGCCAATCAAACCTTACACTTGACAATTCGCAGGGCGTCACTCTTAGATTGATATTCACGGGCGTCAGTATAGCCTTCTATGACTATTTTAGGGAGTCGCCTTTTGTTCTTCGTTTAAGCATAATGAAAGGTTAAAACTAAAGTTCCTAACTCTCACAAATATGGAACTTCAAGTTTTGGAGCTAGAGAGTTTGGTTAAACATTAAGAGAAATATAAAGTATAAAATTTGGCAGCGATTTAGTATGATTTCTCTCTGTTAATTCTTTCAATGACAAGTGCTTCTATTTGTAAATTCTGTCCACCTAGTCGACCACCCCCTTGTTAGGTCGACCACTTTCTGACCATTGGAATGTTACCGGTGTGAGTTCTATCGGTTTGGTCTCTCGCTCATTGTATCTGATCGACCGCTTCCATGCATATCAGAATAAGGCTCGAATATGTCCATTTTTTGGTCGACCACATTCCACTTCGGTTGATCGCTTTTCAACTGTTGTGAATTTCAGAGCAATCTGTCTTGATTCCGGTCAATCGGCTTCATGCCATGGTTGATCACTTCCACTGATTTGACTCTCTGTAGTCTTTCTAGTTAACTGCTCTCTGGTCCAAAGTCCACTTATACTCCATGTTTTGCACTTTTTGAATCTTCTGAGTCTCAATTATCAATATATAAACTACATAGACTTATAAAAACACATTAATAAATATTAATACTCGTATTAAGGATATTTTTAAAGGAAAATATTCACTCGATTTAACAAATTCATAATAAACAATTTATTAACCAATTAAACAATCATCATCAAAATCTATTAGGTTAACACATTGGACGTCCCTCGGCATTGGAGGACATCCAAGGATGATCCTTGGATGTTTAATTGCTATCTTTGGTGTTGGAGGATGTCCAAGGCTAATCTTTGGATGTTCCTCGACGTTGGAGGACGTCATTGGATGTTCGATTGCCATCCTCGGTGTTGAACGATGTCCAAAGCTATTCATTGAAGTCCCTTGACGTTGGAGGATATTTACTTCCTAAGAATGACGTCCGTTAATAAAAAGAACGTCTGTATATACCACTTTACATGAAGATAGACAAACGTATTTATATGACTAACTTTGCGTCTTTGCATTTACATAAACACAAACGTACACCATTTTAATACAAACGTCTGCTATGTAGTATGGACGTTTGAATTTAGAGATATTTTTTAAAAAAAAATGTGATTACAAAATTTACATCATTCATTTTTTTATAATTTAAAATCTTAGTTGTTAACCAATTTAATTTAAAATTTTACTTCTCACTTAACTTTTAACTTTTAGTTAATAAAGTAAAGTTTTTTTTTTGTAGTTACTCTCAAACGAAATATATTCATATAATAAAATTAAAAAAAAAAAAGAAGTTAGGTAGCGTGAAAAGTTATCAAACCTGACATTAAATAAATAAAACAGTAGCCTTTTTGTCTTATTGAATTGTTTTTTTATTAAACACCAAATCAAATAGAATTTTATTTTTAAATAATTATTAATCCTGTCCGGTCCTTATTGTATAATAATTTAAATTTTTTGAAATTAACAAACAACCGCTATAGTCCGGAGTCGATGATAAATTAACTATTATTATCGCAATTATGAAAATACAGAACAAATATTACAATTATATTTTTTATTAAAAAAATATCGTTATTTTATGAAACGTTATTTTTACATTGCAGAACTTTGTCTTTATGTTACAGAAAATGAGTTCTTGAAATAAGAGTCAGAAAAAATGATTTTTCTCTACAAATAAAAAATAAATTTATTATTTTATTAGTGAAAAAATACAAATAAATTATAATTTTTTTTAATAGTAATACATTTCTAAATTATCTAACATATAAAATATTATATATTATTTTACATTTAAACTAAAAAAAATTAAATTAATTATCACATTAGAAATATTGAAGAGGAAAGCTCGAACGTGGGGGTCGTTCGAACGACAGGGAAGTTCTCTCAGCTCTGGTTATGGAGATGGAATTAGTAGTGGTTAAAACGAAAACCACACGTAATTTACAGGTCCCGTGATTGACTATCTCTGTCCCCTTCTCTGCCTTCACCCTGACAGCGACTTCCAAGCGACGTCGTCTACTTCGCTTCGACGGCCGACTCTCCTTTATCTTCTTCTCCTCACCGCCTGTTTACATGCATTTTTCACATATTTGCCTGCGCCAGATGATAGGGCCTGGAGAAGACATATATTGTGCTTTTTGGGTTTGAATCTCCAGTTGATGTTCTTGATGTCTAATCTGTGGAAAGATAAACAGGGTATGACTTGGAGAGGACCCATTTGACTGCTTGTTAGATCAAACGGTTCTAGAGGTATGTTTATTTCCTACTTCCATCGTTGACCTTAGTTCGTTCACACTCTGTTTCTCACTTCAAGTCACGCACTCTGTCAGTAGTCTGTCTAGCTACATTTTTTGTGAATTCAGCTTCTTCAGGTGGCGATCTGCGTCAATCTAAGCTTTTGACCGACCGATTGCGTTTTTACTGTGTTATTTGTCCCATCCTGCTGACTTTGGTACTGGGTTGATGGGGTTCTTTCCACATTTCTTTAATTGTTCGAACGCTGAGAGTGATGCTGGAGGGCTAGTGAACTTAGTTTTCGAGCCTGTTTATTTTTTTTTTTTAAAGAAATTACGTTTTCTTCGGTTGCTTCTAAAATGGGCTTAGAGCCCTGGATTACCGTTGAAGACGACATTCTAGTTCAGGCTTAGGAACTTGGAATTATAAGTTTGTGAGCTTATGGAGTTTAATCTAAGTCGTTGGTGGATGAAAATGAATTCATTGTGGCGATCAGATGCGTCTTTAGGCCATATAAGTATATATCTGAGGAGTAAACAGAGCAATTCGAAAGAACGTGGCAGTTTCTGCTATATTTTTTGACTTAGTCTTGGAAACTTTTCATTCAAATCAAAGCAGTTCTTGGATATTTTATTTTGAATTGTAATGTTCCCCGTGCTCCCCGTACAACATTGTTTGCTTTGGGTCGAGAATCGCACGGTTTTGTTTTTGGGGTTAGCCCAAAACACGTTGTACTAAGTAGGGAGGGGACCTACTTATAAACCATGCATTTTCTACTCTCCTAAATGACGTGGAATTGTGCACTTCTACTGATATGGGTCGAATCCACACTTGGGTCTTTCCTAGCCTTCACAGGGTAAACTGCCACAATCTCCTCTCTTGGAGACCTGACGTCCTTGTCGGTTACACTTCTGGTTGAGATTTCGCTCTGATACCATTTGTAACGTCTCTTAGTGCTCCCAGTATAAGATTGTCCGCTGGTTTTGTTCTTGATATTAGCCCAAAATGCGTTGTACTAAGTAGGAAAGGAAACCTTACTTATAAACTATGCATTTTCTATTATCTCAAGTGATGTAGGATCGTGCACTTCACTGATATAGGTCGAACCCATACTTAGGTCTTTCTTGGCTTTCACAAGGCGACTTTAGAGAAGCAAGGAAGCTGAAGAATTTTGGAACATTCATTGTTGGACTGAAAATACTTTCTCTTACACCATTTGCACCTAAATAAATGACAATTCTGTTAATTATTTGGTAAAACATGATTTACATATTAGAACAGTAAAACTAGAAAGTTTATAATCAAAGACTACTAATTATTTTTTGAACTTGCCATTTTTAGTGTTAAGGCAATAGGTTACACCATAGTTAATCTAAGTTGCAGTGCCCATATTTTAATAATCTGTATCAAGCTTTCTTTAACGAAGAAAATGATATAATGTTACTTTTATTACTACGGCTTCTATGGTTTCATCATACCCAAGTTTTCTTTTTGCAGATTCAAGTTTCGTCGAGGAAGAAATTGATTGTCATGGGTGTCTCAGGGAAATGGATAAAAGCATTGGTTGGTTTTAAAAAATCGAAAAAGTCACGATCTTCAGAAAAAGATCACAATGTGGGTACCTCCATTCTCTTCCATTCGTAAAATGTTTATCAGAATCCATTTTGTAACTTTTCCAGATCATTCAGCTATCTATAGATGTCGGGTATAAGTTCATATTATTTTTGGTCATATAAGTTCGCTTTGGGACAACAGACATTCCTACAAGATCTTGTAACTGAATCAATCTTATAAAGCAATGGGGTAAATTGAGCATTGCTCAGTGAGTCTAATTCCTATTATTTGCATTAAAATTTTAAGTGTTTGTTTTTTTATTGAGAAGGGTTCTTCCCCTCTCTTCTCTTCTATCTTTATTCTTTCAATATACTTTGTTTTTTTAAAAAAATATGACATTGAGTATTATTGTTTGATTATCACAGAAGACACCTGGTAGTAAGATCCGACATCGTAGAAAGCACTCTCTCGAGTTTGATGTGGATAAGCTTCAGTCCGAAATGGATCTAGATAGCACCTCATTAGTTGAGGATGCTAATGGTCATACTGATCAATATCCTGGTGGTTTGCCTTCAAATTCACTTCAGTTACTTGACATTTCACAGAATCCTAAGAATGAAAGAGAAGAATGGGCTGCTACACGAATCCAAACAACCTTTCGAGGATTTCTGGTAATCATCAATTCATGAGCTGATTGGGCCTTTAAGATGTAGTTGTTTTCCCTTTGTTTAGATGCTCAAATCCATTTCCCTTGCAAAAAATTTTTCTCCTTAAAATTTAGAAGTTTTGGTTTTCTCTCCGTCATGCCTCTGACTTCAAGAAAGTCTTGGACTTAGTTTAGGACAAAAAAAGAGATGTTGACAGTGTGATGAGGAAAAAATTCTATATTTTTTGAAAAACAAGTTTGTAAATAAGTAGAAGTTTGCAAAAATTGACTATAAAAAACTCTACATTGGAAAACGATACATGACTGTGATAATGATTGCTATATCATTGTGTTTAGTTGTTATATTTCCATGTCTTCAACCAACTGCAGTGAGGATCTCCTTGATAAGAGTTTTCTGTCTTAACAATTGATGTAAAATTTACATTGTTTGGGCTGATTTCAGGCTAGGAGAGCTCTCCGAGCTTTGAAAGGATTAGTGAGACTTCAAGCTCTTGTCAGGGGTCATGCTGTCAGAAAGCAAGCTGCAATAACACTTCGATGTATGCAAGCTTTAGTGAGAGTTCAGGCTCGGGTCAGAGCAAGGCGCGTTCGTCTTGCATTAGAAAGCGAAACATCTCAACAAAAGTTTCAACAACAACTCGAAAATCAGGCTCGTGTTAGAGAAATAGAGGTAAGGAAGGTGGCATTCCTTTCTTGTTAATGAATGAACACCTCTTGCCAAATTCTTTCTATCAAAATTGTGTGGTTAGCATGTTTAAGATTGCCAAGTGTCTAAAATGGCAGCACAAAAGCTATCACATAAGGTTTTATATAATCGATCTTATTCATATTCTTGTGTTTGCATAAGTTATTGGGTCCTTAAGACTTGGATTTGTTTTGCACTTTTCAAATCATAATGATTTGGATGCTTTATCCCCCATTATTCATCTGTATTTTGCTTTATTTCTTTAGTGAGAGATTTCTGCTTATTTCTGCTCTCTTGCCTAGTTTCCAGTTTGGTCATTTATCGGACAACGACGATGAAACTTTTCTAAAATATCGAAAATTCTAAAGCAAAGTGTTTTTATAATCACAAAAATAAGAATAAAAAGGGAATTGTACTCAAATATGTGAAACCTGACTTAGGACCAACGGATACATCAGTGTTGCGTTTATGTTTATCTTTTAGAGATGACAAGATTGGTTGTGTTCACCATATTATATGTTTTTTCTTTTGAGTTGCTGCGCTGTCTTAACCATTTTTACACAATTCACCAGCTCTGACATCTGTGGGACATGTATTATGTACTACCTGTATGTTTATCTTGCTGCAATGGCCACTTGGGTTTGGCTTAACTTCTTTAACAGCCATTCTTACAGTGCAGTTAAAGTCATTAATATTTGTTCTTATCAATAAATGAGAAAAAGAACGAAGATAGAAGATGGAAGAAAAAAGCTACTCATGCGTCAACTATGGTTGTGATGCAGGAAGGGTGGTGTGACAGTGTAGGATCTGTTGAAGAAATTCAAGCCAAGTTGTTGAAGAGGCAGGAGGCTGCAGCCAAGCGTGAGAGAGCCATGGCATATGCTCTGGCTCATCAGGTAAAGCGTGTTTGCCATATATAGCAGTCTTCGTTTAGTTTAATATTTTTGAATCTAACTGTTTTGATGATAAATTTGATGGTTAAAAAGTAATATCACATCAAAGAGTCTCCGAAAAAGCTTTATTCTGGTAGTTATTCATGCATATTTGTGTTTGTTCTCCTCCTTGTGGGCTTGTGTGATCAATTTTACTCCTCCAGTGGCAAGCAGGATCAAGACAGCAAACCACTCCATCAGGGTTCGAACCGGATAAGAGCAGCTGGGGTTGGAATTGGTTGGAAAGATGGATGGCTGTCCGTCCTTGGGAGAATCGTTTTCTTGACATTAATCTCCGAGATGGAGTGATGATGCAAGAGAATGAATCGGCTGAGGCTAGAAATAGTAGTGGATCTCAGTCAAAAGCTAGTGGAAAGAAGCCTAATGTTTCAGTTGCTCAATCTAATCTCTCAAACCAGAAAACCGCCCCTTCTAATTCCGAGGTCTCTGATTCTTCTCCCACTAAATCAGCAGGCTTGCTCGAGTCCATGGCGACCCAGAAGCCAAAGTCTAAGCCTTCTTATAAAAAGACACCTGAAGAAGTAAAAAAACCAGTTGTTGGATCAAGATCTCTGAGCAATCCAAACGAGCCGTCGACTTCGTTAGATAAACCTGCAAAAAAGCGGTTATCTCTGCCTAATACTGGTGAGCTCTCTCTCTCTCTGTCTCTCTCTCTCTTCATTGCTTGAACAAATTAGCTTAAAATAAAATTGTCTTAACTGGCTTCCTCCTACCTTTACTGGCTTCCTACTACCTTTTCTGTAAAGGTTACCCAGAAGTTTGAAAGTAGACACTAAAATTACAGAGATTAGCTTTATTTTTGTATGTATTTCCAGTCCATTATCCAGATTTAGCCTATTTATGCCCCTTGAAATGCATGTGCTGGATAGTAGCATAACTCCAGTGTGGGTTGTTGGGACTGAAATGGACCATTCTTATCATAACAAACTTGTTATCCTTTCCTTTATAACAGAAGAGAGTTGAAGATGTTCTTCTTCACATCACTAGAACATCATAGGCTGGAACACATGCAAAAGTTCCATTGTTCTGTTCTTCTCATTACCTGTTCTTTTTTTTTTTTTTTGACTGCCATAATGCGTATTTAGTGGTATCGAGTAATATTGCCAACTTTTGGGTATTATAAGTTACCGTTTGATGTGACCCGAATTTTATTTGGGTCAGGCCAGTGGATCTGCGTTGTGAATCTTATTTAGGGTTCTGTTCTTTATGTAAATTTATGATAGTTAGAGTCGCAAAACGCGCGATTGTTCTTTGATTTTTACATAGTGATATTATCTTTTGCCTTACTGTTTTTTTCCGAAAATGTTTTTTCACGTAAATCTGAATCCCAATTTTAGCTAGTTGATATTTCTCTAAATCTACTTTCTCTTCCACCTGAAATTAGCATTTGATGTGGCTTGAACAGGAACTTGTAGCTCTCTTTCAATGAGGAATTCCAGCCGACATAGAGGAAAATCGAGCACCGGTTCTCTCAAGCCCGTCAAAGATAACTCTAAGCTCGACGGAAAAGATGAAGAAAAACACGGTAAAATCCTTCTCACTAGCTATTGATCATCGGAGTTGAATATTTGACGATATAAAATAAAGATGTTTTAATTATGTACATATTGGCCTTCCGTCGATCGGCTCTGCGCGCATTTTCGTCTAGTCAACGGCGAATAAAATAAGGAAGTTGTAAAGAGGAGCTGTAATCTTTTCTTTATATTTATAAACTTGTGATTTAAGTTGTAATTTCTTTGACAAATCAAAGAGGAGATGGGTTTGATATGGTTGGTTTGTAGTTTAAGGTAAATCTTAGATGTTGGTTTAGGTTGTTTAAGGTGGTTGGTTTTGGCAGTTTAAGCGTCATTATGGATGGACAGAGTGATGTGATTAGGTGGATGAATTCTTTTTTAATTTATTCGAAAAGGGTTTTCCAAATCGGAAAGTAGTTCTAGATGACAATATCTATAATGTGATTTTCAAAACTGTTTCAAAAAGTATTGTCAGAAACTATTATTGGGTTGTTGCCAATATTGAGTTTTTTTGAAAATGAATTTTAGATTATGTGACATCTTTGTATAATTTAAGGATCGAGCTATGTTTGGAACTTATCGAAATCGGAGCATTTTTTAGGCATTTAACAAAAAAATCACTTAACTAAAAGTACACTAAATAATTTTTGCTAATAAATAAAATATTAAACTATAAGAAATGAAAGATGCAAATATCGTTGTCACGTTTTTTATTAGAAATTTAACGTGTCTTTTGCAGCGAAAAGCAAGTATTTGTTGCAGAGTATATTCTGAAGCGGAAACGAGCATTTCACTGTGGAAATGAAGCTCTAATCCAAGGACTTGTTTTTTCCAACAAAAGATAAGTATTTGCTGCGAAAAGTAAGTTTTACTTTAAGGATATACTTTTCACAACTGAATGCGAGTAGCTGCTGTAGAAAGTAAGTCATGTTCCAAGAACTTGTTTTACATAACGAAAGACATATTTTCACTGTATATTTGTTTTTCGCAGTAGAAAATAAGTATCCGCTGCATAAATAATATTTTTATATTTCTAACGAAAAACGTGAAAATAATATTCTCTTTGTTTATTTTTTATTATTCAGTATTTTATTTATTAATAAAAATTGTTTAATATTTACTTTAATATTAATTTCATAAGTAAGTGGCGGTTTTGTTATATCAATTGATTTATAGTATATTTTAATTTTTATTTTAAATTGAAGTTAGAGATCGCTGCAGTAAATATGGAATAAAATAATTATGTTATATTATAAATAATTAAAATAATGTATTATTTGTATTAATTAATTAATGTAAAATTATTAAGTAAGATGAAGATAAAATTAGAGCGTAATTAGAGATATTTAAAAATAATGATTTATGAAATAAATAAATTTATTGTAACGCCGTTAAATATAACTGTCAAGCCAAACTCCGTTTCCATTGTCATCCCCGTAACTAGACCCTAAACTTCTTCCTCCTCTCATCTCTCTCTCTCTAGTTGCAGAGTTGGAGTTTAATGAACTAAACCCTATTCGCTCCCATTTCCTCTTCGCCGATCCAGATTCTCCACGCCCCCGAACCCCATAATTTTCCTTTGTTTTCTTTCCCTCCAAACACCCATCTTCATCATTTCCCTCCATTTTTCTCCACCATTCCAGAGCACCACCACCACCACCACCACCTCTATTTATCTCCCAGATTTTCCCTCTCTTTCTCGCAGTTTCCCTCCCCGAGATTCGTCTTCCAACTCTCGATTCCTTCAATGTTCTCCACCCAATTCATTCTCACCCTCTCTCTTCTTCTATCTCTCCCGATTCTCTACCTTCTCTCTCCTTATTTCATCCCTTCTAAGCCCCTATCTCTCCCCATCTCTTCCCAAGACGAGCTCGACGATCTAGCTCTCTTCAATCGTGCTACCTCTCAATCTAATTACAATAATCTATTCTCATTGTCTCACCTCGCTTCGTCCAAATCTCGTCACAAGATCGCCTTCCTTTTCCTCACCAACTCCGACCTCCATTTCGCTCCCCTTTGGAATCGATTCTTCCCAAATAATTCCGATCTGTACAATATATACGTTCATGCCGATCCGTCTGTAAACGTCACGCGCCCTGGCGGCGTGTTTCGTGGGCGCTTCATCGCTGCCAAGCGGACTTATCGGGCTTCCCCGACTCTTATCTCCGCTGCACGGCGGTTACTGGCTACCTCTCTGATTGACGATCCGGCTAACGCTTACTTTGCCGTTCTCTCTCAGTATTGTATTCCTATTCATTCTTTTGAATATGTGTATAACTCGTTATTCTCCTCTAAGACGTTTGATTCCTCTTCTAAGCCCGATTCCGGGTTAACTCGGCTGGGGATTCGATTACGGTACAAGAGCTTCATTGAGATTTTCTCCAAAGACCGAAATCTGGGGAAGCGATACAATGCTAGGGGCCGATTGTCGATGATGCCGGAGATACCCTTTGACAAATTCCGGGTAGGATCGCAGTTCTTCGTTTTAACGCGTCGTCACGCTCTGGTCGTGGTCAAGGATCGGACATTGTGGCCGAAGTTCAAGCTCCCGTGTTACAGAGAGGACGAGTGCTATCCTGAAGAGCACTATTTTCCTACCCTTCTATCAATGGCGGATCCGAATGGCTGCACGCAGTACACCCTAACTCGTGTAAACTGGACCGGGAGCGTCAATGGTCATCCTTACACGTACAGGCCGGCCCAGATTTCATCAGAGCTGATACATCAGCTCCGGCAATCCAAATACTCGGAATCTTATTTGTTTGCCCGGAAATTCACGCCGGATTGTTTGAAACCATTGATGGGTATTGCTGATTCCGCTATTTTCCGGGACTGAGAATGGCTACTGGTTAGTAAGTTTTACTCATTTTTCATGTTTCCCATTCCTATTTCTTCTTGATACAATCTGGGTTTAATGAATTCCTTACAACTTGGTCGAGAACTGAGTCGACCCCCGAGTTGAGTTTCAATTACTTTTTATAAATTTTGGATCAGGACCAAGTCCCAGTCAAAATGTGATATCGTTCTTCTTTAGCTTACCTGCTTTTCTGGCAGATGTGTTTGAAGAAATCTAAGGCAAATATTAATTACCGAACCAAATTTGTCAACTTGATTGAACTTGTCGCCATGGGTTTATTTAATATATTTTTTTCTACTGCATTGTCTCTCTGGTTAAATTATTGCCTTGAAAATACTTCAGGATCTACGTTTCTGATGGTAAGATTTGGAGTGTAAAAAGCTTTTCCAAATTCTGTTTGCAATTGCAGGAAGTTTGAAAGTTTCAACCTGGAATTCTCCCTAATTATCTCCATAAAAAATGGTGCCAACCCACGATTTAGATTCTCTGCTAATTATGTTTTTACAGGTCTAAACATGGCGGGGGTGGGGGAGAAAGAGAATCTCTACTTCTAAGGATGGGAGAGAATCTAATCTCCATTGGTTTTTGTAGAGGCGCCAAAAAGTGCCCACAATCCATAGTGCCCCACGGCCCCCACCCAATGGAAGTAAAGACTAAAGAAGGAAGAATCGTACAGAGAGAGATGAAGCAAGGAAGGAAGAAAAGGACTCGTACCAACCAGCAAGTGTAGAGAGCAAGCAAGGTACTACCCTTTTTCCCTTCGTTTAAAAAAAAGGTGTCATTTTTATGTGTAACCCTAGAAATTGCTGGCATCTCAGCGTGAGCTTGTTGTCAAAAAGTTGGTTTTTTTTGGCCTTTTAAAAGCTAGATTGATTGAACCCAAAGTAAAAGACCTCAAACTGGAGGTCTCTGTGTTTTTTAAATTTATGTACATAAACTGGAGGAAGGTGTAGTAATTGAATTACAGTGGAAGAACACAAAGAAGTTGGGCATATTTTGGAGCATTTACATATGAAATTGCAGTGAAAATGATGAAGAAATTAGGAATTTAAAGAGTAGGACAAACATTTTAATTGCAGGCATCAGTTGTAATTAATGTAAAGCGGCTACGTGGGCGTGTGTTTAAATGCACTACTGCCACGGCTTTATGGCCCAATTCATTGCAGTTGGAATCAAACAAATATTCTATGAATAGAGAAATATTATATTTATTGTTTTATTTTTATTTTGGAAAATTATCATAACAACATTTAAATAATTTTTATTAATAAATAAAATAGAATGAATATGTTGTTAACTTATTAAAAAAAATAAAAAATAATGTGGAGATTTTTCAAAAGGAAACATTTTTTAGTTAACGTGTTTAAAATCGATTTTGATATTATAATAAAAAAATTATTAGTTAATTATTTGCTAAAAGATTAATGTATTTAAAGTCAGATATATTTTTGTTCTATGAGAAAACTCGAAATATTAACTTGTTTAAACTTAATTTTGGTATTTGGTATTAAAATAAAAGATTTTTGGTTATTTAGTTGTGAAAAAATTAATGTATTTCAAAACAAACATATTTATGATCAATTGAAGAAATTTATTGTTTGTTATATTAAAGAATTCAACAAATATATTTTTTAGTGGAAGAATAAATATTTTTTGCTATATAAAGTAAATCATGGATTTATTCGCTGTAAAAATATATGTTTGTTATATTTATTTTTTTTAGTTGAATATTTTATTTTATTTGTTTACATAGATTTTTTGTTAATTTTTGTGTTACTATTAATAAAAGAAATTATAAATAATTAAAATTAATGATTAATTATATTAATAAATATTTATTTAAGAAATAAAAATAGAAAATATAATATTATTTTTAAATTTACGTCAATATTAATTTAATTCTATTTATTGCCTAGTTACTCTTTAAAACATTCTGACTTTAACATAATCACACGCAATGTTCCCAAAAAAACAATTATGAACTTGATTTTATTTTGAATTTCCATTAATTAAACATTGTGTTTGCACCTTTTCAAAACCAAGTACTTGTCTTTGGACGAAAGTCTCTTATTACTTGTTTTATAAATTACGTCACTTTTTCACCAACCAATTCATAAAAATATTAGTCAATTGTATCCAATAACTTTGGCGAGGAGTAATTAAGGCTCATCTTTATTGTTCAAGTCAAGCAGGACGTAATTTGGTAAGAACCCATTAAAATATGCACACCGTTCTTCAAATACTTGTATTTTTCTAATTTTAAATATTTAATTAAAACAGAAAATTGAGAAAAATAGACAATCTTTCTCCTTTTACGTGTGCATCTTCTCTAAACAAACCAGAAAAAAAACGAGGGTGTTTTAAGGCCTTCACATGGTGGAGACAGAAAGAGATGAACAATAATAATAAATATGTAAGCATGTATTGTCCAAGATTCCAGGCTTCAAACAATCAGATATTGCTGACAAAGAAACTACGCATATATTGTCCAAAATTCCAGGCTTCAAACAATCCGAAATTGCTGACAAAGAAACTAAGCATGCATATATTGTCCAAAATTCCAGGCTTCACACAATCCGAAATTGCTGACAAAGAAACTAAAATCTAAGATTTTTTTCTGAAATAAGAAACCTTAATTGACGCTAATTCAAGATACAGATGTACACAAACATGTTTGTAAACACGATATCATAATCCAATTGGTCAAAATGTTGGACAAAATGAGAATCATCGAGCTTAAAAGGGTGTCGATTTTAAAATGCTAATTGCTACCTGTGGTTATAGTTTCTGTTCTAGTGGGAATGACTGTGTTCCATATGCTTCTTCTCATCAGTTCATTGGTCGAGAAAGATGACCGATAAACCAAAGTTAAGCATACCATCCAAGTTTTCAAAACTTCAAGCAACATTATAAACTGTTGATAAAACAAAACAAAACAAAACAAATTGGAACCTGTGATTTTCTTCCATGTTGAACGGGTATTGCTCGTATAATGTTTCTTCTCTGCATCAGAAAATGAATATTCTGAAGCCGGCCTAATCCTTGGATTTTCTTTTCAATGAATTTCAAATAAGAGACGAGAGAGAATGTCTATCGGTGTCGACAGGTGGTAAACGTTGCGCCTCAGGGAGAAAGATTGCTGATGCCAAAGTAGACAGTTCTTTGCTGAAACGCATTGATGGCATAATCGACCTGGAAGTGACCCATCTGAGATTTCAACCGAAGGCCATATCCCAGTCCAGCTCCAGACCCTGGTTTTCCCTGCCTCAAAGCCGGATTTCCTGAAAAATTCGATTTACTTGAGACGCTGAAAGAAAGAATAACTTCTTCAAAAGGGTTCTTTGGAAACAAAAGATTATCGGGGTACCCAAATGATCAGAGAATAAACTGAATCATACACATAAATCAATAGGAGGCAATGACCTTTCCATTGCCCAGACTTTGAGAGGTTGATTTTTGCGACTATTATCAACCACACGAGTCGATAAAGACATTCAAAATTTTCAAATTAAATAGTGCTATACACGACTTTTTTCCAGCAAATTTTATCGGTACCGTATATATTTTCATCTATCACTAGCTTTGATAAATTTGAGCTTTTGACATACTCTAAGGGATAAGAAAATAAGGTTTTGGGAGTTGCAAAAACTTAACAGCAAGTAAATAGGAACATGACTTTGACTTTGACTTTGGTAGGCAAGTTCAGCCAGAACAAACAGACCTATTACATCCTTTGTATCAGACTATTTTTCAGGAAATTATAACAAAAAGAACATCAAATAGATGACAAAATATAAAGTTGGTTGTGAGGCCAAAGATAGAATGGCCAAGTCTGGTGCCATTTTGGTTGTTTTTGGTGCATTTGAAATAAGATGATTTTTTAAGAGTTATTGAATTTTGAGTCTTTTAAACTTTATTTTTGTAATAGTCTTGAAAACAGATAGTCATATACTGTTTTTTTTATCAGAAATTCCACATTGAAAGGCGTCACTGTTTTTAGAAGATTACTATTTCTTGTCACTTTGTGTATTTTGAGGTCTGGAAGAAATTCTGAGATTTTTTAGGATCTTTTAAGTGTTATTGTTTTTATGGAAAAAAGTTAAAGTTTTTGTAGCAAAATGGGCTTCCACATCTAAGCTCTTTAAGCATCATCCTTTTTGTTTCTTTCCAATACTTGCAAAGGATCAACTTTCTGATAAGTCACCAATTGTTCTGACTTATAGCAGGAGCAATAAATTAGAGAAAGAGAAGGAAGTTCTAGCTGGAGCAGCAGTTGAAGTTAGTTAGTTGAAGCTAGCTGGAGATAGTTAATAACGGTTGCCATAGTTGAATATGTCCTACTTCCATACAGAAGGAAAACGAGAGGGGAGGATTATTGGAGTATTGGCCGAATGGCATTCTGTAGGGAGATAGTCGGAGTCTTGAATATCCGAGAGCGATTGTGTGGGAGTGTGTTTCTTTTCCTATTGTAAACTGTAAAATTCTTCAAAGAAATATTGAAGTCGTCGAGAATATACTCTGATCTTATCACTTTCCTTTTGTCACTAACATATCTTCTTTTTCATAAATAAATTTTCTCTTTGTAGAAAAAAATTAAGAAAATAAAAACTCTGGATTCATGCAGATAGAAAAAGGGGGACCAAAAACTGAAAAATGCTATTAAAGTATATAGAACTCAATGGGGAAGCAACTTAAGAAATTTTCCTCAGCTCCTATCCATATTTAGAAATGAACTCACCGGGTACATAGTGGCTGGATCCCAAGTCGGTTCCACAATCCAAGAAGACAGCACCATCTAATAATTTGTTCTGAACAAGAAAAACCCAAAGATCAAAAGCTGATTAAGGTTGTCTTAGCTAATTTTTGCTGATATAATATCAGATAATCTCTTAGTTAAGAAGGCTGCTAACGAGTACACATGTATGTCATATGTTCGTATAGAATGGCAATTAAGGGATTCCAGAAAGAGTAACTTCATAATTGATCAACAAGAATGGAAATTAGTGATATTTATGATCCACCATGAAAGGGGTTGTTTGAGATATTGTTGAAGTTTAAAGTTTGAAATTAAATTGTTTAAATTTATGTTTTATCTAATCCGGGTAAATATATTGAGTTTATATTATAAGCTCTGTAAAATAGTATTTGGATTAGATTTGGTAAATACTTAAAGTTATTCAGTAAAGAGAATTAAGATCACAGAAATTCTTTCACGTTTTTAGTTTTCAACAGAAACAACAATGGATTCCGAAGTGAAAACGCACCAACGGCAATGTCAATTCACTATTAGCAACCAGACAAGATCTTCCAGATCCAATCGCGCCTTCACCATAACCTCTCACACTTCCAAGACCACCAATTGCAAATGCTTGGTAAGGAGCCATGTCTCCAACAATGGAACCGCCTGTCAAGCTGTTAGAGGAGAAGGAACAGAATTTCAAATTGCTTACCCAACAATTTATAAAAAACAACAATACACAGTTAAGAAAATGTTCCCTCGTTTTTGTTTTCGATGGAGATTAGCTGATCATCAACGTGAAACACTTCAACTTTTATTTTTTCCAATAACAAACAAGAATATATTCATAAAGAAGTAAAAGAAGAAACATAACGAATCCTGTCCCAAGAAAAAAAGCCTGACAATTTAGGATAACTTGAGAGGATCAAAAGAAATGGGAGAAAGTAAAATGCTTTGATTCCACAAGAGTCAACATGGTCTTTTTTATACTCTTTGAATAGAACAAAATGCTGTTAAATGTTAATTTTTCCTTATTTTCCCTAAAATTATCATTTGCGACCTCTAAAATTATTCAATGTATTTTCAAAAGAATTGAACTAGTTCCACCCGGTCCATTAGAAACCTCATTATGGTAATTCTAAGTTCTCCACCGAATTCAAGCATTATTTAATGATGTTACTTGCTTTCCACGCTCCATTTTGCTTATTCCTTTCCATATTTAATCCAACTGCCTCTTAACACCATGAAAGTTATTGCTCACCTTGACAAAAGAAATGCTGGCCCAATTTTGATTCCCTTCGATGCAGCAAATTTAAACCGATTGAAGATTAACCACTTGGCTAAAACTGGAATTCCTTGTTCAATTTGCAAATTAAACTGAATGAAAAACAGTTTCTAATTAGTCAAATAACCCAACTTTTATAAGTTAAGTTTGCTGTTATTTATAAATAAGCAAGCGCGAAACCCTTACACGAAAGAAACTGTTGTCATTTGCTTTTGCAAACCGAGACTCTTGCTTCAAAACTACCATACTGTCATGGGACCGTCCACTTTGATAACAAACCAATTAGATATAAATTTAGAACCAATCTAGCAAATTGCTCAAAGAGTTAATAAGTGAAGAAATAAATATTCAGCCACCTGCAAGTCACCGGAAACCCATCAAGATCCCTACTAATAGGGCGGCCATCATCATTTACCGGACGAACATGCTGCAAGGTTTAGTTCAGTCTCAAATTAAGCACTAACTAGAAAATTACAGACTAACGTTACCCGAAGATAAGGATACAAGAAAAATTAGACTACAAACCTCGAACCTAATGCTTGTTGTACTGCTCCACTTGGAACTTGCAGGTTCATTCAGGTCCATCCCAACTGATAGTCTAGACAAATTCACGCCACCACTACCTGAACGGGAGAAATTGTCCATGGTAATTCCATGGACCCCTATCTCAGGTGAAATTGAATGCTGGGAGGTAGCATTAATAGGTTAGATATATGTATGCTGTGGTTGTCTATACTGGACTAGGAATTAAATATGCTTCAATCAGTGGTCATCTAAAACTTGACCAAAGGTTACTTAGAATTTCTATTATTTCAATTACTTAGAATTTCTATTATTTCAATGTCATTCGATAGTTTTTTGCATTAACGAGAAAAGGAAAAATAATACGAAAGTGTTGACTAACTAGATCATACTGACCTGAATGACAAAAGACTGCTGAGCAAGCCATTCGGGCCTTGGTCTTCTATAAGCAGCTAATACATTAGAATCATATAGCCCCTTGTCCCATGATATATCAAGTTTCTCACTTCTACCAAATAAATTTGGGTGTTTGAAGCACATGCTGCAGCAAATTATACATTAGTAATCTCAACTGGTCCAAACCAACTTGTTCAATATTTCCTTTTTGTATGCAAAATCTTCAAAATTTTGTAGAGAGAAATTTCTATGTCAAATTTTTACTATCCAAATTAGTAAATCAGTTACATATATTTAGCAATCTGTTCTTGATTGATGGAAATAAGATAAATTTTCCATCTTTGAGACGGAAATCCTCACGCCATCTTTCACTTTCCTCACTCTCATCAAACAAGCAGACAAGAGAACCTTTTTTTACTACAAAAATTACTCACTGAGCATAAAGTACAAAAGAGAAAAAATTACCTTCCAATGATAAGGGAAAGAGGACCATCATTGCTCCTGAAATTCACATAAAAATTAATAAAAAGAAGAATTGATTGGACAACAGCAGACTACGCATAGTAAACCCCCGCCCCATTTCTTTTTTTGTAAAAAAAAAAAAAAAGTATGAAAGAAAGACCTGAAAGAAGGAAGCATCAAAGAAGCACATAGCCGGTGGGTGAAATCGACATTAACATCAATCTTGGCTGTCACACATAAAATTAGAGAAAGTAGAAAATCATTTTCTCGACAATGTACGAAAAATATTCTGCGTTTTCGACAAAAACAGAAGATTTCTATAAAAAGGGAGAAGCAATTAAACGAGAAATGAGAGGACATAAACGCTAAATAAAACAGGTAAGACGACACTGACCTTTTCCAGCATGGATGCTCTTCTGAGCTCCCATTGATTTAGCTGTGCATAAATAACCATTAACTCGATAAATCAACGGGAATTTAGGTTTGGAAGAGAGACAGAGATTACATGGAAGAAGACAGATAGAGTGTTTGAGAGATTAGAGAACAGGGAGGGAATGCTTGCTAGAAGCAGAGAGGTGATTTTGGTTGGAAGAAGGAACTGGTTCTTAGCTTGGAGTTTGGGTTTTGTTATCTCCTTTTTACTATCTTGTCACCTCGGTTATTGGGCCTTGGCCCATTAAGACAACTCAGGCCCAAACTAGACTGGAGTCTGCAAATTAAGACGAGGCCCAATAATAATAGTAATTAACCATTTATTTAGCCAAACAAGCCAGTATTCTCATTTCTTTTTCAGTGAAAATAATTTTAATATTTATTTTCACGATTCTAATTTTCTATTTAATTTATACTAATATTTTTTTTTAAAATTTTTTAATTCTTACAACTGTACAAATATTAAATTTATGTAATTAATATAATAAATTATAAATAATTAAACTAAATTATCAATTTTCTCCATCAATATTTATCACTTCAATAAATAAAAATAAAAAATATTAATAAAAATTAAATATAATATTATTCCTATTATATTTAGAATTTCAATTCTGGAGACATTTTTAGTTGAAAAAAGTAGGGTAATTAACAAAATAATCACTAAACTATGAGATTAGTGACGAGGTAAACACTAAACAATTTTTACCGATGAATAAAACATTGAATTATAGAAAATAAACAAAGCAAATATCGCTGTCACATTTTTCGTTAAAAATTTCAATTTGTTTCCGCAGAAGAAAATATCTCTCATCTCCCTTCGAAACTAAATTCAGGAATTTGAAGAGAGATAAAAGTGACTTGAAGCTTTGAGAATAAACATCTATCGAAAAAAAATGATGATTTATTGAAAAGAAAAGAAACAAAACTCACATAATTAATAAAATACCCATAAAAATTTTAGATAGAAAATTTCATATTTACGTATTACTAACTGAAAAACGAAACACTTTTTAAGATTCAAGCAATTGAACAGTAAGAAATAGACGGACCGAAAATTAAAGATATCTCTAAAATTGAAATTCTAAAAAGGAAGAGAGAGTCCAAAATTTTAGCCGATATTAATTTCTAAATATTGATGAGTAAATAGTAGAGGTGTCTAATGCCAGCCCGCCCACTCGGCTCTGTACTGTAGCAGTCCGAGCTCGGCTCGGATCGCTACAGTACCGAGCGGGCTCAGCTTGGGCCCGATAGATGGGCCGAGCCGAGCCCGAGCACCCGGGCTCGCGAGCTCGGCGAGCCTGGCTCGCGAGCCAGCCCGCCAGACCTTCAGTGAGCCCGAGCTCACTACGACGGGGACAGCCTGAGCCGGACAGGGGACTGAGTCCCGCTCGCGACGACGGGGACAGAGCTCGCGTGAAGGCGAAGCTCTCTGAGCATGACCGGGCTCGCGACGACGAGGACTGAGTCGCGACGACGAGGACTGAGTCCGCTCACGTCAATGGCGATCGCCGGCAAGACAGAGCTCGCCGACTCTGTCCTGACGTCGCGAACTCCCGAAGTCCACCAACGTTCGTCGGCGCCTCTGTCCCGACGTCGCGAGCTCTATCAATGGCGAACGCTTCTCTGTGAGAACTCTCACAGAGAAACGTTCGCCGCTTCTCTGTGAGATTTCTCACAGAGAAGCAACGGTCTTCAGACCGTTTCTTGCAACGGTCTGAAGACCGTTGGCGAGTGGCGATGGCAACGGTCTCTAGACCGTTGCCTGTTGCTCACTGAAGGCAGAAGGCTCAGTGCTCACTGCTCATTGAAGTTGGCTCAGCCAACTTGGCTGCCAATGGTGGGCAACGGTCTTCAGACCGTTGCCCAACTATCCCTAATTTCAGCAGTTCAAGCTGAACTGCTGAAGGTTGGAAAATTTTCCAACGGTTGGAAAATTTTTTTCTATATATACTCCTCATTATCTCTCAAATTTTTCATCCCAACTTTCTCACATTCTCTCAATCTTTTCACAAATTTTTCTCTTTTTCTCTCCATATCTCCTTCTCAATTGCTTAATCTCTCCATCATTCTCCCAATTTCAAAGGTATATTTTATTTTTATAATTTTAATTTTTTTAATTTAATGTGTATTACAAAACAACTAATTTTTTTTTTTTGCAATTTTTGTAGGAGTCGTATTCGGGGAGGAGGTGATCACAATTCACAACAATTGCATACTATTGTTGCGTAATTGGTGTGCGGTATCATTTTATTTATTAATTGTTTCGTAGTAGTCAATTTTTTTAATTATGGATCCTCGTGATTTTTTGATTGACACTTTTAATGACACTAACGATGATATTGAAGAAATTAGGGAAGATAATCTCACAATTGCAATTGATCAATCATCGGCACATGCATCCACATCGTCACCTAGAAAAAAAAGAAGTAAAACATCGGAGGTATGGAATAATTTTGAAATAAAAGATATTAAAATTGGTGGAAAAATAGAAAGTAGAGCACAATGTAAATATTGTATTAAACATTATACATACGTATCCGGTAGTTCTACTAGCACACTTGGTAGACATTATGAAAAATGTCACGCTAACAAGCAAGTGAAAGACCCTACACAAACACTCATAAATGCTAGTGGCAGTGGCAATTTTATGTATTCACATAATAAAATGAGAGAAGGAGTAGCAAAATATATATCACAATCTGAAGCACCTTTATCTATGTTTGATAGCGAGTTATTTGAAAATTTTATGAAAGAGTATATTAATCCTAGTTTTAGACGAGTCCCTAGAAGTACGACGCGAAGTGTATTATTAAAATGTATAATCATATGAAAAATGAATTAATTGAGTTTTTTTCAAATGCTCCGTCTATGTCTATTTGTATTACTTCTGATTTATGGAGTGCACCTAATGCTTTAGGATATATTGTCGTAACTTCTCATTTTATTGATGACTCTTGGCAATTAAATAAAAGAATATTAGGATTTCGTAGTTGTGAATATCCACATAGTGGCGTTACCATTTATAGATATATTGTTGAAATTTTGCAAGAATATGCTATTAGAGATAGAATTTTTAGTATTACACTAGATAATGCTGCTGCTAACGATGTTGCAATTTTTGAATTTAAAAGGTTATTTCAATTAGATACGGCTCATAATACTCTTTTTCATATGAGATGTGTTTGTCATATTTTAAATTTAGTTGTTCGAGATGGCATGTCACATATTTCTCTACATATTGAATCTATTCGATCTACAATTTCTTTTATTACTTCATCTAATACGCGACAACAAGAATATAAAGAATATTGTAAAATTGCTCAACTTAAACCAAGAAAATTAAAAACCGATGTAGATACAAGGTGGAATTCGACTTATTTAATGTTAGAAAATGCTAAGTCATATTGGTTAGTTATTTGTGCTTATATTAGTGAAAAAACAAAATGTATTACTCTTGATCATAATAGTTGCGATATTGCTAATTTATTTCTTGATTTTTTTAAAACCATTTTATGAAGCTACAAATAAATGTTCGGGAATTTATTATCCCACTACTCATCTTGTTCTCTCAATTTTTATAAAATTAACGGGTACTTTTCAAATATTTAAACAAAGAAACGAATTTTGTGCATTAATTGAAAAAATGGAAAAAATTTTTTAAAAATATTGGCTTAACATACCTCATATTTTTTGTTTTGTATGCATAATGCATCCTAGATTTAAATTAGATGGAGTGCGTATAATGCTTGATAGAATTTCTTCTAATTTAGGTATTTCTTCTTCAATTAATGGTACTCAATTAAGAAATGAAATTGATAATTTATTTTCTTCTTATGAAATTAAATATTCTAATAATCGTTCAATTCCTTCATATGATATGCATGCTAGTTCTAGTAGTGGTGCTTGTGGTGGAGATCCACAAGATTTTATGTATGATATATTTAAGCAAATAGATAGCAATGTTCATTCTTATAATTCACAAAGAAATGAACTCGATATTTATCTTAACACCTACCATAACATTTCTTGCCCCGAGGATTTTGATATTTTGGCTTGGTGGAAAGTCAACTCTATTTCATTTCCTATTCTTTCTAGAATGGCACGTGATCTACTAACACCTCCGGTCTCTACAGTAGCACCGGAGTCTGCTTTTAGTGCAGGTGGACGTGTGTACGATGATAAACGAGGAAGACTTGCACCAGAAATCGTTGAGGCACTCATTTGCATGAAGGATTGGAACGACGCTGTGACGAGAGATCAACAACGAGAAGATGACATAGTTGAATAATTCAAAAATTTGGATGTCGAAGACTAAATTTTTATTTAAATTTGAAATTGTAATTTTCATTTTCATATATTTTCTTTATCTTGTAAGTTGTGCTTTGAAATTGTAATTTATATTTGAAATTGTAATTTTCATTTTCATTTTGAAATTGTAATAAAAATATTTATTCAATTCAATAAAAATATTTATTCAATTAAATTATTAATTATAGTATTTTTACATTATAATAATAAATGATACCGCACACCAATTACGAAACAATAGTATGCAACAATAGTATGCAATAGTATGCAACAATAGTATTTATCAATTACGAAACATTATATAAGATATTATTATTTATGTATATTTGGCTCGTTAGGCTCGGCTCGTTAAGGCTCGTTAGGCTCGCTTGGCTCGTTAAGGCTCGGCTCGTTAGGCTCGGCTCGTTAAGCTCGGCTTGTTAGGCTCGGCAGGCTCGTTAGGCTCGGCTCGTTAAGCTCGGCAGGCTCGACGAGCCAGACTTTTTCAGGCTCGGTCGGCTCGGCTCGGCTCGTTAGCTACCTCTAGTAAATAGTATAATAATTATGGAACCTGTCGCTAAAAGACTTGGGATTATGTTCCACAATGGCCAACTCCTTATTTTTAAGCGGCCTACCACCTTGAAGTTTTCATGGTTTGCAACTTACACCTTCCGTTACCACCAGCTCACTTTCAAAGCAAAGTAGCTGCAATACCTCTCCCGAAGGCGAAATCCGCAAAGGCGAACATGCGAAGGCAAAATCCGCAAAATTCACGTCCAACAGAATATTGGTTGTCAAAAACACACAACAAGAAAAAAGACGAATTCCTTCTGGGTAATCGGAGTTTCAGGGTTCATCATCCTCATCGGAGCTCTGCTATTTTTGAAACGCCGATTAAGCTGAGAAAAATCAGCATCCATACAAGAAGAAACGCTTTCTTCATCTTTCTTCTCCTATGACGTAAAAAACTTCCACCGCATAAGCTTCGACCAGCGGGAAATAATCGAATCCATGGTCCCAAAAAACATCGTCGCCCATGGTGGATCAAGAGCAGTGCACAAAATCAAACTACACAGCGGAGAAGTGGTCTCAGTGAAGAGGCTTTACAGCCAAAAGACAAAAGATGAGCTAATACTAGACAAAGAATAAAAAACAGAGGTGGAAACTTTGGGAAGTATAAGGCACAAAAACATAGTGAAAATTATACTGCTATTTATCGAGCTTAGATTGTAGGCTTCTGGTTTATGAATACATGAAGAATGACAATCTCTACGACACCTTACACAAAGGGTGGGGGCATTTGGATTGGGCGATTCGCCTTTGCGGATTTCGCCTTCGGGAGAGGAATTGCATCTTCTTCTTCTTCGAAAGTGAGCTGGTGGTAAGAGAAGTGGTAACGGAAGCTGTAAGGTGCTAACCATGGAAACTATAAGGTGTTATTTAAAAAAAATTAAAGTTTAAGGTGATACATAAAAAGTACTATAAACTTGAAGGTGAAAAATGATAATTACCCTATTAAAAATTGCACCCTTGCATTTATGAATATTTATTAAATATAAATAATTGAGACGAAAAAGATTAAAGAGTTTGAAATTAAAACTTATAACCAAATGCCCAATTGGTGCTCTTGCGGATCAAGAGTTAGGGTGATTGTCACTCAAAACCATGATACATGTAAAGGTCGCCGATTGCCTCCCATGCCCTATTAGAGTTTTCTCCTTTAAAGGCCTATTTGCACCATTCTTGATCTGACGGGAGGAGTGTACATGCTATATAGTCGAGGAGATAGTTTGCCTCATAACTTCAATTTGGCAGCTTCTTTTTGAAAACCACTTTTGCAGCTCAACTTGGGAGTGTAAGGAGAGTCTGTTGTGAAAGTTTCATAATTTTTGGATGGCATACGTATTTTTAATGAACTATTTAGTAAAAATGACATAAACAATTATAATAAATGGTAGAAATATTGAAAAATCACGAACTTTCGCAGATTATTTTCCCATGATATGGTGAATACGTGGTAAACATTTAAAGCAAATCCGATATCATTTGGTGTGTTTTCTTAGGTAGCCAACCTTGTGCACAACTAATGGGCGCAAATGAGTAACAAGGCAGTGAGGGGCAGCGAGGGCGTTGGGTGAGCTACAATGTGTAGTGTGTGACAATAGGGGTAGTGGGTATGACTATTCCTCTTGTACTATGTTGAATTACTATTGCAACACTGTCATTAGTAAGGTAAAACTAACACATCTCATGATTGACTAAACCCAGCTCACGATCCCTATTGATGGGTGAACAATTCAACACTTGATGAATTCTACTACACAATGATAAGAAGATCAGACATCGAATGATCAAAATCCAATGTCGCTATGAATGCTTAGTTGCCACAAGTTGACCAAGGCTCATCGTTAGCTCCAATTCGCTTCCCTCCAGACAATTTCAAGTACTCTTTGATTTTTTTTTTTTTCTCAAAGTCATTTTTCATCTTTTCCTCGCCCTCTTGTTTGTTATTGCTCTTTTGCCAATATTTAGCCTTAGACGAAATTTACCACTGGATTTGAGCTGCATTCCCAAACAACCCAACTTGTAAATAACACCTCGTGGTGCGACAACGTCCAGACCCTCTCACATAGTGTGTTCAAATTATCGCATAGAACTATCATTTTGACCACCCAAAATATGTTAATTAATCAAGAGTTTTAATAAGTAAAAAAATAGTGATTAAATTTATTTACAAGAGATTTAATTTTTCATTATTTAGAGTCATTGTCAAGACAAATTGTTGGAGGAATGGATGAAAATCCATGATCAATATTTATTTTTGGCAATTAAAAAACAATTAAATATAAATATTTAAAATAATATAAATTAGAATATAAATTTAATCTCATAAGTGGTGCCATATTTATAATGATTTTACAAAATAAATAAATAATTTAAAAAAGTAATTAATAATTATTTTATCTAACAATCATTAATGTAAACTAAGAGATAGCATCTGTTCCGTTTCGCCGTTACGTGCTAGAAACGGCCGTCTTCCTGTCCGTACAATCTCCCCCAACAAGATCAGTCACAAATAGAAAATAACTGAGTTCGAGGACAAAAGCGAGAGAGAGAGAGGTGGGGATTCGCAGATACTCTGGTTTTGTAGAGAGAGAAAGAGGTCCATGATCGTTTTACGATAATTATCTCTGAATTGTTCGTTTAGGTCTTTGAGATTGTTTCCGTTCCGTTCTGATTTTTTGTTCCATTTTCACAAAGAGGAGAGAAAGTGAAAGAAGAATCTAAAATTTTCTCGGATTTTATCCATAACAACGCAATTTCTCTGAGTTGAAGTGAATCGAGGATATGCGTTAGGGATTTGATTGTGTTTTGGATATGGATTTTGTTTCCCGCCGAAAATAATCTTAACTGGGATTTGTGTATCGCCAGAGAATTGTTATGGTGTATAGGAATGATAATTCATTGGAATTATAGATTTGATCGTGAAGATAGGACTTGTATCGAAGAGTTAAAAGAATGGAAGTTGATTCGTCGATGGTTGGGGAGACTGATCGCCGTACAGCAATGAAGAATCACGTCGTGGCTTCGTCACAGGCTTCAACGGAGGGAAACCAGCCAGTGGAGCAGGCTGAAGTTAGAAGCGCTTCCTCGATTACCGCCACGCCCCGGCAGCTCCAGGACTCGGCTCAAGTTCAGCAAAGCCCGGTGGCGGGACCAAGGCTCGCCCCGACGTACTCGGTTATGAATGCGATTATTGAAAAGAAAGAAGATGGGCCAGGCCCACGATGCGGTCACACGTTGACGGCAGTGGCCCCATTTGGGGTGGAGGGGACTCCCGGATATTCTGGACCAAAGTTAATCTTGTTTGGTGGCGCCACTGCTCTCGAAGGGAATTCGGCGGCTCCAGGGACCCCTTCATCAGCTGGGAATGCTGGCATTCGTACGTTTCATTCGCTTTTTTCTTTTGACATTTTATTCGAATAGTTTCTTTAATTTTTGAAGTTGCATTTTACTTTTATCAATTTTCTTTGCAAATGTTTTTGCCCAATCTGTCTGAATCAATGGCTTCCTTGAGTTTCTTGGCCTGGTTGTTTTTGAACATGTTGGTGGTACATCTTAACGCTAGACAAGGAATTATTTTTGAAGAAACCTCTATTTTAGAATGTACTTCTTAGCTTCCAAGTTTACGAGCACTTGTTCTTGCACGTTTAACTCGTGTCCCAAGAGGCATCAACAAATGGCACACGAGGCTTAGTTAAGTAATTCAATTTGCATAGAGTGCTATGATTAGGTTTCATGCTCTTATGCCAAAAAGGTTATGTTTTTATGCTTTGTGATTATACTCGTTGGAAAATTATAAGTAGGTCCTTCTAGCACTGGAAACTTAAAAGAGTACATTTTCATCGAGTAGTTAATTAATTTTTTTTTCTTTTCATGGAAATTCAAATATTCATGCTGAGGTAAAATACTATCAGTTGTAGCATTTTAATTTTGTTTCCTTGTCATAGTTGAGAGCCATCTTAAAATCAACAATCATAAAGAATGTTTTCTTCATGGGCTTCTTGTGTTAAGTTTCTTTGCTGTAAATTTTAATGATGATAGTATTTCCTTGCAGGATTAGCAGGTGCCACTGCAGATGTACACTGTTATGATGTTTCAACAAATAAATGGTCTAGGTCAGTGTAAGAATCTTTATCGACAAATGTCATTGTAGTTATTTTAAATATTTTGATACTGACGACGTTGCAGGATTACTCCTTTTGGAGAACCACCCACTCCAAGGGCTGCACATGTGGCAACTGCTGTGGGAACTATGGTCGTTATTCAGGTTAGCCTGTCTTGCTATAAAATATTGAATCTATATTTGAATTTAGCTGGCGAAGCTTATTATTTTAATTTTAATTTTATTTTTGAGCTTTAATTTTGATTGCTCATCGTAATTGATCTTTCAATATAGGGTGGGATTGGTCCAACTGGTTTGTCTTCCGAGGATCTTCACGTTCTAGACCTCACACAACAGCACCCACGATGGCATAGGTTAGACATCGTAGTAACTTCTACATTTAGAGGAATCTTTGAAATATTTCTCTTTTCTTGTAGAGTCGTGGTTCAAGGTCATGGTCCAGGGCCACGTTATGGTCATGTAATGGCATTGGTTGGTCAAAGGTATCTCATGGCAGTTGGTGGAAATGACGGTGATTCACTTAGAGCCCAATTCTCTTTCTTTTTCTTTTTGCATTTCAATTATATAGTTAATTGCTTGAGACCAGATTTTTTCTGATTTTAAGTGAAAAAATTTCCAGGAAAGCGGCCTTTGGCTGATGTATGGGCATTAGACACGGCTGCAAAGCCTTATGAATGGCATAAGTTAGAACCTGAAGGGGAAGGCCCACCTCCATGCATGTACGTCCCTTCTTCTCTCTGTTTCAGTTTTATTGAAAAAATAGATACCAGATAAAGTTGGGATTATCCCATGCCTTGATTCTTGACTTAGAGGACCAATTTATTACTTATAAACTTATTTATTGTTTGTTCTGCTTGTTTGTGTATCAAGCATACCTTTCATGTTTCTGTTCACTTATTAAATAAACTTTGTAGAGAAAAGTTGTTATGATAATGCATTTCAAGAGATGGATAATTCATGAAAAAATGCTATTGGGGATGAAAGTGATAAGAGCAAAACAGCCCCAATAAAGAAATTAACAAAGAGCAGTGTAAAAGGCAAGAAATAAAACCATTTATTTCTTGATGTAAATTTCTATTACTCTATTTAAATATCAGGTGGTAGACTCATCATCTGACCAAATATGGTTTGACTAGGTATGCAACTGCTAGTGCTCGGTCTGATGGTCTTCTATTGCTTTGTGGAGGGAGGGATACAAACAGTGTGGTGAGTTAAATTACCACAGTTCTGGTGTTTGTGTTAAATTGGACAAACTTAAGTTTTCTTAACTGTAAAAAATGTCTATTGATACGCCAAATTTAAGTCTCACTATGTTGATTTTCTCGTTTAATTTTTTTTAATTGTTCCATGAACTATTAGCACTTTGCTATAGCTCTCCTCTACACAACTCTCATCGTACAAAACAGGAGTTTCCTTTCTGCTTATGTTTGATGACGAGGTTCTGAATGTGAAAATTCTTTAAAATACTTTTTCTCAAAAGTATTTTTTGGTGGGTTAGAGTAAAAGATAATTTTTTTGTGGATTAGAGTAAAAGGCAATTAAGAAGCTCTTTTTATCAGGAAAGGAGGATTTTGGGCATTTTACATGTCCCACTTTTTCGTAGATATTGTTATTAATACAAATTTTTTATTACCTTGTGAACTTTTAATGCGGGCTGCTGATTGAATATTTGAAAGGACAAACAAACGTTTTCTAGCCCTATATTTTTCAGATTTGTAAAATGAAAATAAACGTATTAAATTATTTTTGAAAGTATTTATTTACTATCAATCTAGAACGAGTAACTAATGTTATAGTGAAGGTACGCATCTTTATAAGGAGTGGAGAAGTTACATTTTCAGGCCATAAATCTTGGTTAATCGAAAAGAAAAATATAAAGAAGAAATAAATTTACATCAATAGAAGTGTATATTAGTTGACTTAGATAATATTAGATATTATTAGACATTGGATGTAATTGCATTGAACATGATTATCATTTATACTTGCAGCCATTGGCCAGTGCTTATGGGCTTGCTAAACACAGAGATGGTCGTTGGGAATGGGCAGTTGCTCCTGGTGTCTCACCATCTTCTAGATATCAGCATGCAACTGTAAGTCTGATTTCCCTCTTTCTCTCTGTCTCTTTCTCTCTCGTTTTCTCTCTCTATCTATTTGAAAGATCATTGAATTGCACATGCTGCTTTTTAGGTCTTTGTGAATGCACGGCTTCATGTGTCTGGAGGGGCACTTGGCGGCGGTCGCATGGTGGATGACACATCAAGTATTGCAGGTACATCACGGTTGTTCTTAATGATTTTAGCCATATTTCTCTTTTCTCATATAGTTTAGTTGTGAACTAAGATCTCATCAAATTATGATCTCTCTCTCTTATTATGCTTCTTTAATACTTGTGTGGAGCGCATGATGAACTATAAATAGAAATCAAACTTTAATGAGAGAAGCTGTTGTCATTGAATACTTTCTGTGAGTTCTATTCTGTGGACTTCATGCAGCTAGTTGTTTCTTGACACTTCTTATATTATGAAGTATTATATTGTTTTTCTGTTGATTGTTGTTTGTAAAAATTTTGGTTTTCCATTATAGAATGAATTAATTTATTGTATGTTGATCTTGTTCATGGAGTTTGATGTTTCTTTGATCTTTCTATATTGTGAAGTGCCATTTAGTTGCCCTGTTGATTGTTGTGTTATAAGAAATTCTGATAATTCCAAATAGAATGGGTTATTTTGTTTTATGTTCACTATGTTTGAACCTCTAAAAACTCGAATATTTTGATTGGGTTTCAATTTGAAATAAATGTAATGTCTGTATCATTACATTTAGGGAATGATTTCAACTGTTCAAAATCAAATCTCTAGTATGGTTCAATTGAAATAGTTTTTTTATGTTGATAATTAATATAAAAATTTATATTTTGTTCATAGTTTATCACTTCAAGATTTTACTTAAGTGATTTTTCTTTGTTTATATCTTGGTGCGTCTGCTAGTGCTGGATACTGCAGTAGGTATCTGGTGTGACACAAAATCAGTTGTTACAAGTCCTAGGACAGACAGATATAGTGCTGATGCTGCTGGTGGAGATGCCACTGTAGAGTTGACAAGGCGGTGTCGGCATGCTGCTGCAGCCGTTGGCAATTTGGTCTTTATTTATGGTGGACTGCGTGGGGGTATGTAATCATGAGTTTTATTCATCCTTATGATTCTAGATTCCCTACTTTTGGACCTCATTTGTCAATAAGCCTCCAGTTATTCAAATTAAAACTAGATTTTGGCTAGTAGAGCAAATTTTTCTTTACCAAGGGACCTAAAACTGTTATATTTGTGAAATCTTTCAATCGACATGTGAACCATTAGCTGTCTCAGTGGATGTCATAATCTTGTTAGTGTTTGGCTACTAAATATGATGAGGGAAAAATAGTCGTCTTAATATAGTCTTTATAAATGCACGTTTAGTTGTTTCATTTATCTGTGCTTGAAGTTATGTTTGTAGAGTACAAAAGTTATGTTTTAAAAATGACATAGTTTTAGCGAGTTATCTCCTCATTGATTTAGTCAAATACTTAATTGTGCATCAAATTAACATAATCCCATTTCTGTAAAGGTACGTAACTTTCCTTTGCAACATTCAAATTCATTACCCATAAAATAATACTGTTCTGACCATATATCATTATTCAAGCTTAGAAATTGGGGGTGCAAGCTTGGTATTTGTGCATTTAGATTATTATTTCTTGAGAGTTATGGTGCAAGCTTGGTATTTGTGCATTTAGATTGTTATTTCTTGAGAGTTATGGTGCAAGCTAATGCTTATTAGGTGTTCAATATATAAATGATTAATTTAACATGAATCCAACAATTTAAGTTTTTGAGATTTGGTAATTTGATGTGGTATCAGGGCAAGAGTACCTAAGATCAAATCTTTGTCTCATAACTTCAACTCTAATAAAAATTAAATGTATACATCTAAACGTTATAATTATGCCTCCACGCAAGTGATTGTTAAAATATGAATATAAATGATTAAATCAATTTCAATCCAACTATTCATACTTTTGAATGGTGTTAATTTAACAATCTACATCAACCTAATCTGCAATATGTGGTCTTCTCTATCCTTTGGTGCAATAAAGGAATATCTGAAGTAGATGTAGAAGCTATTGTGGTTCTGGTAGGTTCTGATTCATAACTGGTACTTTTGAGCATTACATGATATTGCAATAGGGTAATTTTTGGGTTTTATTTTCTAGGTGTGTTGCTTGATGATCTCCTTGTTGCTGAAGACCCGGCTGCTTCTGAGACCACATCTGCAGCAGCTGCTGCTAGTTCAAATTTACCATCTGGTGGGCAGCTGCCTGGAAGGTCAGTGTTCATTGATGAAAGAGCAGGACAGACCATCCCTGTAGTTGTTCCTGATGCAGTTGTGCTGGGAAATCCAGTTGCACCTCCTATAAATGGTGATGTATACACTGGCACAAGCACTGAAAATGCCACACTTCAAGGCTCCCGGTAAGCTTTTGTGTTGATTACATGTTGATGCTTAGTAGTTGAAATAATCTTACGCATCCTTGCTTATTGAAAGAATATTTCAGGAGAATGAGCAAGGGGGTTGAATATTTGGTTGAGGCATCTGCAGCTGAAGCTGAGGCAATTAGTGCCGCCTTGGCTGCAGCCAAAGCACGACAAATCAATGGTGAAATTGATCTGCCAGACAGGGATCGAGGAGCAGAAGCTACACCCAGTGGAAAACAGATATCTGGTTTGATAAAGCTCGAATCTGCTGGGGTAAACAATGTTGTTACAGCTGGAGTTCGGCTCCATCACAGAGATGTCAGTGTTCAACTTTGGTGGCCACTTTGATGTATTGCAATTCAAATTTGGCATATAGAAGCTTCAGTTATACTCTATGGCTAATGGTTCTATCTCACGCGGTGTTGTGTTGCTAGGTTGTAGTAGCTGCTGAGTCTAGTGGTGCTTTAGGTGGCATGGTTGGGCAACTTTCAATTGATCAGTTTGAAACTGAAGGTCGCCACTCCAGCTACGAAACGCCAGAAAGTGCAACTGCAGCAAGGCAACTTCTTGACCGACGAATTTCTGTCAATAGTGTGCCCAAAAAGGTAAGAAGATTCTTAAATTGCCAACCATGATTGACATTTCCAATGCTGAGTATAAAGGTGTTTATTCAGCGTTAAACAGAGAATGTAGGAGACAGGATAACTTTACGAACCTTAATATGATTGAAGAAATTACTTTTGTATCTTTATGTTTGAGCTGGTGGCAAAAAGGTATGAATGGGAATTATGCTAAATAATACATGATCTTTGGAATAGGGCCATTACACTGAGGTCAACATGCATGCCTCACATTGAGTTTTTTCATATGTTCTTGTTGGCTCTGTCCTAATTGCAGATTTACATCTGTGCTTGTTGGCCAATTGGGTATGTATTAGTTTAACTTTTTCTATAGTTGCAAGTGTTGGAACCTAATATATTTTCTGCTTTTGCTTTCCTACTTACGCACCAACTTACTTTGTCATTAACGACAGGACTTGCTAGACCTTGGCCATGTGGTAAATGATGTCCAATAAAATATTTTTTTCATTATTACTTAAAATATGCTTTGTTGAGATTTTCATCTTCTGTGCTGTATTCAGTTGTCATTGTATTTTTTATTACTCTTTATTAGGTCATAGCATATCTTTTAAAGCCTCGTGGTTGGAAGCCTCCAGTCTGCAGACATTTTTTTCTAGATTGCTATGAGTTAGCTGATCTTTGCGATAGTGCTGAGAGAATATTTTCTGGTGAACCAAGTGTTTTACAGCTCAAGGCTCCTGTTAAGATCTTCGGTGATCTTCATGGTCAATTTGGGGATCTAATGCGCCTTTTTGACGTGTATGGTTCACCTTCAACTGCTGGGGATATTGCGTAAGTTTTTACATTATAGTTGTCATGCCTGTAGTTCATTACACAGTTTTGCCTGTATTGTTTTGTAGCAGCATTACTTGTCACTTCACTAGTTTTCAACTCATCGTGGTTCTTTTATCTTTTAATATCATGTTGAATTTATAATTGTCATGCTTGGAATTTCATTGGGCACGAGCAATCTCAAAAAGAATTTAATGAAACGATTAAGATTGTCTATCAGGTTATCTTTTGTAAAATCACTGTCCATATATTATTTAGTTATCTAAGTTATGTTTTACAAGAATGCTGAGATGCTTTGTTGCAGTATTTATGCAATATCGAACTGAAAGATAACATGAATGCTTTCTTTCTGTCATCATTTGCACGCCTTAATCAGGTTATGTTTTTTAAAATCATTGTCTATTTATTATTTAGGTGTGTAAGATATGTTTTGCAAGAATGATGAGGTTCTTTACTGCAGTACTTTGAAACTATTATGCAATATCAAGCTGAAAGAAATATGAATGCTTTCTTTCTGTTTTTATATCATTTTAATAATGATATTAGATCTTATTAACCTTATCCATGGAACTTGCAAAACGAGGATCTGATTCTTAAAGTTCCTTTTCTCATTCTCATTCATCGTAGAAGACATCTTTAAATGGTTATGAAACTTTTTTTTGAGTTATAGTTTTTTCTCTAAAACAGAGTTTGAGAGAACCTATTTAAAGTGGCTTCCTAGGTGTTGAATATCAGGTTTGAAGTTTGATGTTGTGGTTTTAAAAATGGATATTTGCTTCTTTCAAAACAAATCAAAAATCCGATTCTTCCCATTTGTACGTGGAGCATTTATTAAGGTTATCCGTCATTACTACTTGGTCCCCATGTACATACAAATTCTCTTGGCTCACCTTGTTGATGACCCCATCCAAATATTAACTTAATAGAGATCTTGGGATGCAAGATATTGACTCAAATATCAAATTTTGGATGTAAGCTTTATTAAATTATTGACAAAAAGATCAGCATTTGGTTTTTATTGGTTTGAGAAAGAACAGAATCTTTATTTATTCATTCATTGTATATTTCATTCATCCTCTATCTGCTACTTTTGTAATTTTTTCTTGCCACTCTTAACCTTTTATGTTTAAGATTTGTCCTACATATTGTGACATCTCTTCATGATACTGCATGTACGTTCTCACTTTTTTGTACTCGTGTATTGAACATTTTTCTATGATCTACGATACTAATATGTAGTAATATGATTATCAGATATATCGATTATCTCTTCTTAGGCGATTACGTCGATCGAGGTCAACACAGCCTGGAAACCATCACCCTTCTTCTTGCTTTAAAGGTAGTATATGTATATTACAATAACTTAGAGTAATTGGTAGCCAATTTTCATTGTTAAAAAGCATCGGAGTCTGAAGGAGTTAATTTGAAAAAAATTATTTTCACCTTCTATTGTAATTCAATCACTTTGGAATATTTCAGGTTGAATACGAGCACAATGTGCATCTAATTCGTGGAAACCATGAAGCGGCAGATATAAATGCCCTTTTTGGCTTTCGGATTGAATGCATTGAGCGAATGGTAACATTATCATAATTATCACTAATTATTTAAAAGCACACAAGTAGAGCTGGTTGCAATTAAAAACTCATACATGCTGTTCAGGGTGAGAGAGATGGGATTTGGGCATGGCATCGGATAAATCGTTTGTTCAATTGGCTTCCTCTGGCTGCTCTGATTGAAAAGAAAATCATTTGTATGCATGGTGGTATTGGTCGGTCAATAAATCATGTGGAGCAGATAGAGAATCTGCAGCGACCAATAACTATGGAGGCAGGCTCCATTGTGCTTATGGATTTGTTATGGTTTGTTTTTCAAGCTAGCACATTCAACATTGTTCTTGTGTTCATTTAATATTTTGACGCAGTTATGTCTCTGCTCAGGTCTGACCCAACTGAAAATGATAGCGTGGAAGGATTGAGGCCAAATGCTAGAGGGCCAGGTTTAGTTACTTTTGGGGTAAGTAATACAAATCATTTTGTTCACGAGGTCAAAGGATAATAAAGTTCCCAGTATTTACTTTTACCTCCTGGAGCTGAATAATTTTGACTTGTGAGAGTTATCATGCAACCTGGAAGAAAAGAGGATCTCTGTATTTTGCATGCACTCAAATTGTTTTTGCTTTTTTTTTGAGAAAAAGAAATTATCTGTAGGGAGGATAAAAATAATCTTCGTAGGAAAGCAAAATTTGAACTTCAACATGTGACTAACGCCTCCCAATTTGAAACATCTCTGCAATGGGAAATATTTTAAGAGTCCTTTTGCAGTTGTATTTTTTGTCTTTCTTAGAGCTTCCGATAATGCTTGGACCATGTTGTATGGTTCAGCAAGTATACCAATTAAATTATATTGCAGTATTCATTATCTGTAGGATCAAGGATTTTTCCAACAACAAATATATTGAACAGCAAGTGCTGGACTGTTAAAAGAGTCAAATTTATGCCTAGAACCTTTCTAGAGAGATAATAGATATAGCCCTTTTGAGACCTTTACTTATTTAACTCTCTAAACCCTTATTTTTTATTCTTCATAATAGTTCAATAGAATATTGTATTTTTGTTATGGTATTTTATTTATTTGTGGTTGTGGTATTTTGCAACTGCCAAAAAAACAACGATGGAACTGTTTGTTGCATCTCTGTTACAGATAGTTATATAGAATGTGCGTGTAGGAGGATGAAAAAGAGGACTCTGGTTGGTAGGTTTAAGCACTTGAGTATATGTGAGGCACATGCTTTGATATTTTGTCAAAGTTTGATCATTTTTCTATCCACTCTTACCTTAATAATTTTCAAACATAGTTTTGGTGTTCATTTTGAACATAGTTAACATAATACAGTGACCTTAACACAGTTCTTATCTGAGTGTTTCTGCAGCCTGATCGTGTAATGGAATTCTGTAACATCAACAATCTTCAGTTGATAGTACGTGCTCATGAATGTGTAATGGACGGCTTTGAGCGTTTTGCGCAAGGGCATTTGATTACACTCTTCTCTGCCACAAACTATTGCGGTTACCTACCTTCCTGCAACCTTTTTGATCAACTTATTATTCCTTATATGTCAAAAATTATACAAAGATTTGGTGATTTTTTACTCTTAAATCATAATATTTAAATTAATTCAGGTACAGCAAATAATGCTGGGGCAATTTTAGTTTTGGGTAGAGATCTTGTGGTTGTTCCAAAACTTATTCATCCTTTACCACCTGCAATATCATCTCCTGAGGCGTCGTTACCTGACCATTTTGAAGACACATGGATGCAGGTAGTCCTGCTTAATGCTTATACAGATTCTTACTTTAGACTCATTTCTCTTCCAATTTCCTTTTAGTTGATCTTTGTTTCTGTTTCTTGAGACTAGGAGCTGAATGCTAACAGGCCTCCTACGCCAACCAGGGGTCGCCCTCTCGGGACCAATGGTGGAGGCTCTCTTGCTTGGATATAAACATTGTTGTATTCCCTTCAGCTTATTCTTGCCATATGGCTAAGCTGCAACCAGGGGATTCCTTGGCACTAACCGTAGTCACCGATTTCTTGGGCCAAAAAATTTGATACGCTTCTTCGTGATATGAGTTAAACGATGAGGTTTCAAAATGTTTGAACACAACTGTAGGCCGTACGAGTACGATTCATATTGGAGAATCAGCTTGCAGGTCGCTTATTGTTTAGCTTAATGTGATACGAGTCTACGAGTTGCGGGATAGATTAGCTGTAGATTGAATCCAGAGCAGAAGGTAATTCCACTCACTTCTTCATTAAAATCATGTATTTTTCTTTACCTGTTTAGACTTACCATAATCATAGGAGTTTTGTTTGTGTTGCCCTGAAGAAGACTGTGGAGTGTGATGGTTAGACTGAACTTTGTGTCATAAAAGAGATTGCTGGGTGCTTATATGTTTTAACATGTGTACAATGTGATCGTCCCAATATGAGAAATTCATATTTTGTGCATAAATTACATTGTTTTCTACAAAGGACGAGTTCTTGCCATTTTCCTCCCTCTTTTTGTTTATTCTCAATGATTGTTCATTAATTGGAGTTTGAGTGATTAAGTTATATGGACCTCAGTCTTGCCCAATTCTGGTCCTTGGTATTTTTGGGCCATAGACAGTGAACTCAATGGAAGAGCCCAGGGAAATCTGCATTTTTCTGGGCTCAATGATGCTCTGTCCAACTTATGAGTCATAATCCGGCTTGTCACGATCCGGAGGGGGGCCTAACAGAAACGCCGAGACAAACGACCCACTCTTCGTAGAAGACCCGATCGCCCAACTCAAGGTTAGTTAAATCATTGCGGAAAATATGTATAAATACCCAGCCGCAACCCACTCATGGTGGGCCACGGTCCATATAGTGATTGCGAGAAAAATGAATAATGCAAAAATAATAAAATTTTAAGTCCTAATGATATTGTGCATATAATCCAGAAGATCCACAAACCAAGTTTAGTACTCTTTTACAGCCATCCACATTAAAGATTATACAATCCTCCCGAATATTTGCTTAACGATAAATGAAAGTTTAACTAAATAAAAGATATGAAATAGAACAAAGTACCTATTTTGAATCTCACTCAAATTTAATTAATCTTCTCTTAGCCTGGAAAAACAAGTCGATTGGAGTGAGTGACTAGCTCATTATGGAACTTATACTAAATGTAATGCGCATATAAAACTTATTTTACCGTTTTCTTGGAAACCATGAGTTTTGAGAAGTATGCAGGTTTTTGAAAAAAAAAACATTTGAAATTCATTTTCTCCTTTAGAAAACTTGGCCCGAAGGTCCCCGACGAGATATCTAGAAAGCATGGCTATGTACATAAGCAACTATATATTAAAATACCCTCGTCGTGTTTCAGCACAGAAACTGTAATCCGTGAAAAGGGAGGAACACTCATGGAATCCCCCGAACAAACGCACAGAAAGGCGGGGACCGTTTCCAGGCAGCACCTCATGAGGTTGGAGGAAGAAAAATGTCAGCGGTCCGTAGACCCAACCCGTCTTCCGGGGTGTCATGAGCAAATTCTGTCAACGACACACCCGTGATTCCAGGGTGTCATGAGCAAATTTCGTCAACAACACACCCGTGATTCCAGGGTGTCATGAGCAAATTCCGTCAATGACACACCTGTGATACACCCTGATCAGGTTTTGAGATTTCACACAGCGCGCAAACAAACCATCTCCACGCAGCAGGAGATGTACCGGAGATAGCCTCCCGATACTTTGACGCCTGGACCGTTCAAAGTGCCAAGAGGATCTATCAATCTCGTAATAGTATCCAGTATATCACACCTTGAAATCGGATGCACGAAAGTAAACTTGAAAACTTTCGTACATACATAATATAAAAAGTTGACGTACTGTCGAACAGTCCCCGTCAGGTTTTTCATGTATGGTATTCCACAAAATAGGGTTTATTTTGAAAACTATGCAATGCAATGCCAAACAACTCACTATAAAACCCCTACCTTGACGACGATCTCTCCTTTTAACCGAAGGAGCAATAACCTCAGGTATCGGCTCGCAGTCCTCGAACTTGTCAGCGCCTATAACATGTCAAATATAGAAAAACAATATCATAAATACATCTTGAGAAATGATTGGAAGATCCTATACGATCTAGGAACCCAACCATCATATAGATGATTCATCTAAAAATACCAACAAAATTCCCAAACTTTGTCACTATGAAGGTAGCATCTCCACACATTAACAATTCCTCAACTTTCTCATAATCTAAGAATGATCCCAACACATATCAACATATCCTCAACTCTCACAATTTAACCGCAAGCTAGTTTTCACGACAACCAGCAGTTTATATCCCCGAGTTCAGAATCACCGAGTCAACTAACAGTTTAATATATCCTCTAACCACAACATCAACAACAATTAAAAAAAATCTATTACCCAATACAATTTTCTCTCATGACTATGTAATAAATCAATCACACAAAGTAGATACCCAAGCAGAAGTCCCAAGCAATTTCTTTAGTAAAACTGTAACCAAAAATAGGGGCAAAAATCTTTACTCTCAGGTCTTTACGTTTCACCCAACATTGTTCTCGCAAACCCACTGTTATAAGTCTATAACTCATGAACGTCCAAAACAGGAAACAAAAACCATCCGTTACAAAACCGTGGCCACTTTATTAGCATCCTTCCATCAAAATAGAGAATTATAAATTCACAGCTAACAATAAATCAAACATTCCTCTCTTACGATTCTTAATCTTCAACTTAACAATGTCCATAATCACAAACCATAAATCAGAACCAAGCAAGAACAGAGCCATATCATAGGCTTTTTCATCCAAAAATCCCGAAATGAAACGAAGCCAGAATCCAACGTCAAAATAGGAATCCAACGAAAAATCGGAACCGGGTATTTGCATTCACTTACCGAAAATCAAAGGAGTCTCGAAATCGGACTGTCCTCGCTGTCCAGAAGTCTATTTCTACCCTAAAAATCAAAACAGAATAATCAAGGTGAAACTCCATCACCAACAGAACTCAGTCAAGGTTCAGTTTCTGCTCACCGTCGACACCAAAATCAGAGAAGAATCCCTCCGGTGAAGCTCCTCGGCCAGCTTCACCGTTTCTCCACGGCCGGAGTCGCTCGTTCGTTCAGTCCGTCGCCGGCTCCCGCTCGGACAGAACCCGTCGCCACCGCCTCCGCACGAAGCTCGCTCGGACGTCGTCTCCCGCGCAGCTTCCCGTCGCGTTTTCCCGTCGTCGGAAACCCTAGATCGCTCTCCCTCCCCCTTTTCGTGTTCTGCAGGACGAAAATGAAGGGGGAAGTTCTGTTTCCCCTTCATTTTATTTTTTTATTTTTTTTTACATTATTTTTTTAAATATATATATATATACATCCTTTCGTTTAAAACCTCATTCTATTCTATCATCTTTTTCCTAATCCATTCCATGTCGTTTACCGGTCCAACAAATTCTCCAATTCTACTTTCTCAAATACATTTTTCGTTTCTGGATTTCCAATTCCACTGATTTGATTAACTGACCAAAATTTCATTCATGTCATTACGCAGTAATTCGCGTCAACTGCTCAACGTCATGCCTGATTTAAATACAAAAAATTTACACGTGAAATTTTATCCTTTTAAAATTTCTCGGGTTTTGCTCATGGCCTGTTTTATAATTGTTTTTTGTTATTTTTTATTTGGCACCGCATGGGTGAACCAAAAATCAAGCCGTCTCGAGCTCCAAAGCCCACGGGCATGACTTTGAACTACTCAAATTTGGGTGGGTCCAGCAAGGCCCGAGCCTTGGTCTATCCTAGGTTAGGCTTGACCGGGGACTAGTTTCAGCAAGTCGGGCCAAGGCGGAGTCCTTTGGACATGAGATTTTGTTGGGAGGGTCCTTCCGTCTTTAGGTTTGGAGGTCGAATCTCTCTTTTCTTCGCCTACATTAATAGTAATAATATAGCAATTCAATGTTTTTATAGTAGGAACAATAGCATGCAATGGTTAATTCAGAGGATAAAAGAACTTCATTAAAATAGCTTCTTACCTGCTTTCCACCCTTCATAAAATCTCTCCAACTCCAAACCTCATTAGGAGTAGATAAAGATGGACACATTGGCAACATGGTTGCAAACTAATTTATGTGTCGACTTAAAAACAGCACGAATTACAATTAATGCGAGGGTATGCATGCGTGTGCAAAGTTCTCCTACTTAATAGGGTTCATGTAAACGTCATTGGTAGATATAAAATTAAATAGGGAAATTAACATTGTATACCCAATAGTTGGAGATAAAAGACGAGTCGGACCTGGAATAAATTTTTCTAACAACTAAAATCCTGAACTATAGAAAATTTTCGCCAGCGATCTCGCAATCATGTTTCCCGTCTAAATCCGCCAAAGTTAACGTCCCTATTTCGTTGATGCCAAGAATTTTCGAATGAAAACGAAAGACGTCAATTATCGGGGGGACGAGGGATGTCCCTCTTGCTCGTTGGAAGCCGAACAGTCGTTGGAACGATTATAGGGCAATGGCAAACATCCCTCATTGGCCGTTGGAATGAAGAAGGACGTCCCCGCTCTGTATTGACAGCCAGGATTGAATTTGTCAATTTCCAAAGGCGATGACAGACAATCGTCTAGAGCCGTTGGATCGAGGGAGGAACGTCCCTTATATGTATTGACAGCCAGGATTGAATTTGTCATTTTCCAAAGGTGATGACGGATGACATTCTATGACCGTTAAATAGAGTGAGGGACGTCCCTTATCTGGATTGAAGGCAAAGATTAAATCTGTTATTTTCCAAAGGCGACGGCGAACGACATTCTATTCAAAAACGGATGTCTCTTGACCAAGACTATGTCGTTTTGCCCACAATGGACGTCTCTCATCTTAAAACGTCATCGTTGAGGCCATAACAAACGTCCGTCTTAGTACGAGGGACGTTCGTTTTCGACCGAATGTTATTCTCTGAACACTAAATGACAACATTTCTCCTCTCGATTAATGTCTCTCATCTTGATTGACTATACTATATAATCGCGAAAGACGTTCCTATGAGCGCAAGCAACCCTAAATCTCTTAACACAATCGAACGATCAACAAAGTTTTTGAATGTTGCACATTATATAAAATCCAAGAGTGTTGCACCATCTATTATTGAAAAATCTATTGATTGGTTACTTTTTCTGTCTATATATATTGGAGACATGCTTCTTATGATTAGTAAAAAATCATGACAATTATTTTTATTTATCTACATTTGACCATCATCTAAGAATTCCTCCTACTTATTAGATGATCAATCCAGTCCACCACCCAAGGATAAGTTCAAACATGTGTCTAACACACGTTTTAATGTAATATCTAACATTATACTCGCAAATTCCTGATAGGTTGAGATTGTGATAGGCCTTGAAGAAGAATTCAGAATCAGCGTGGGGGAAGAAAGTGCCCAGAGCATTGCTACTGTCCAGGATGCGGTAGACCTGATTGAGAGGCTAATTGAGAAGAAGGGGGCTTAAATACTGGACGAGACAGTTCCTTGCTTCTAGCCTTCGATGGAGCTTTGATTATGTTTTTATTATTTTAATTATCAAAGTTTGTCTTGACATCATGTAAACATTGGTTATATAGATGATGATGATGATGATGATGATGATGATGATGATGATGATGATGATGATGATGATGATGATGATGATGATGATTATACAAATAATACATACATTATCCAGGATAATCGGAATAGGAATAAGAGCCAACGTTCATGCTCATACAACGAATGCAGATAAATTTAAACTTTGCATCATATTAGGGACTGAGGGATCGTACCTTCAAATGCAACGAGGTAGCCGTTGCAACTCCAAAGCAACAAGCAACGCATCATCGGCCAGACGTGGTATACCTGAACTTTTTAGCTCAGAAACAGTATTTTCAAGACGAGAAATCTCAGGAATTGATAACGATAATATCATTGCATGCGATAAGTACTGTCGACAAGAATAACCAATGGCATGAAGCATCCGTCGAAGAAGTAAGTGCGAAATGGATCTCCAAGACTCTAAGATTGCACTAACCTTTGGAAGATTAGTTAGAAGACCAGTAGTGGTTTCTCTTGGAGCTGCCTTAAGCAATAATACCACACATTCGGAAGCAATATCTGTTAATGACGGGTCGTTGATCCCGCTTAACTCTAACAAGACCCCCACATTGCTGCCAAAATCTGATATATCTCTGACAGATTGCTGAGGATCAACTACTCCACTAGACTCTGAAGAACCTTTGCCCAAAAGAGCCGGTTCGTTTGAGTAAACAAAGCCTTTTCTACTGCTTACTGAACGGAGAAGAAGGGCTCTACACAGGCCAAGAGTTGGTTCAAGGAAATCCTCCATATTCTTTGCATATACAAACTCCAGAAGGATTCCAATTCTCCTAACTACTTTTAGTTGAGAGAGAAGCTTTGATTCCATGTCAGGAGCAGATGCCAGAGCTAGACAAAGCTTAACATTGTTTACATTTGCATTTGAGAGATCGCCAAGCAAAAACTCAAAGCATTGGGAGATTGTTTTCAGATGCAAAATGTCGGGGATTTTAATAAAATTAAACTCAATGAGCATTACAAGAAGCTTCTGAGCATATACTGGAATGGGATCTTCGTCTTCAATTAAGATGGGGTAGAGAGGAAGAAAATGCAAATTAGCAATAGATTTCAAATCTTCTGATCTTTTCCCTTCTATAACTGGTTCGTTCAGAAAGATGACCATCACATCAAATAGAATTTTCAGGCACAAGAATCTAGCATCACCATCTTTGTTGCCCCTGTATAGAAGAGCTAAACTAGGGAGAATCCCTTGTATAAATGTAACTGGACTTTCAAGAATTACGGACTCCTCCTCAGTGACAGATTCAAGAACTTGAAGAAGTGATATTTGGAAATCATCCCTGCCCTGTAAAGAATAAAATTAAAAAAACAATCTTACACGCAAATTTTTGCTTCATCATAAAGAGATTTCAAATATTCTTGGCTATTATGTTCCCTACTAGATGACTAATATACTCTATAAAGTGTTCTATATTATATAATAATCATTCACTAATGGTCATAACCATTTACTGGTGTCCCATTCATGAATAGACATATTAATTAAAGACTCTTTGACGGGTAGAGTTACTTCAAGTTTATAATTACATGGTTGGATGCTTGAGCATGTACTCTCAAGAAGAACAAAAAATTGCACCATCAATTAGAGAGTTATAAGGTTTAGAAGAACCTAAATCGATAGACATCATCAAGAAAACATTGAAAAAATAAAGAGAGTTTCAATGACCGGAGATATGTAAATTTATTTGGCATTTGATATAATTGCTTATTAGAGTTATAAAACATATTTAGATAATAAAAATATCTACCCTTTTGTTTGTAGTATATATATTGCAGAAAAAGCCAACTCAAGCAAAAAGACTGAAGTGACAGAATGATGAAGAACACTAGATGCATCAAATGGCTTAGTTGCAAATATATACCTGAAACTGGGTCTCCATGAGCCTGATTAGATTTTCCAACTGCTGCAGTACCTGAGGACTAACCACCTTACGCTTGAAAGATGAGCTCCCAAGTAGATGAAGAAAAACTGTAAACAAATGGAAGCTAGTCTTCGGAGCAGCTCGACTAACAAGGGAAGGAATCTGTCCATGACGCTTTCCCCCCATTATTTGCTGAATGTCACTGACTATGGTGTCCAATAAAGTTGGTATGATAGACGCCACAACCTGCACGAATGTATTTAAAGACTGCTGGACAAAATTGTCCTTCTCCTTTGTCAGCCTATCCACAGCAGAAAGTAACCTGGCATTGCAAAAAAAGTGTGGAAGCCACCTCCTTCCATGTTTACAAAGAAGAGCTACAAACATAAGCGTTTTTCCTTTCAACACTTCACTTCCCTGCTCAATAAGGGAAATGAGGCTTGGGACAAGATTCTTATCTTCTGCTAAGGGTAGAAGGTATCTCCCAATATTTGTTAACATCTGACTGCCAAGCATGGCCATGTTCAGAAGGTTTAAGCTAATTTGTTGGTCACGTGGACTGCCCTTAACGAGGGTAGATGCAATGTCCTTGAAAGGAATTTTTTCTAGGACTGATTGAATGCCAGGAGGACTAAAACGAACCAGGCGAACTATACATGATCCAGCAGTGAGCCTCATGCTCTCTTGTTTTCCTGGGGACCTATATATATAGCATAAATTACTGATTACATCCTGGCTAGTAAAACGAGCTGCCCACTGCCCTCCTTGACTACAAATGTTTTCAATTGTTCTCAATGCATAAAGTTGAGTTCCATCATCCTCCCCTTTTCGCAGAATTGAGGATACCAATGAAACTAATGAATTTGAAACCTGTCACATTAATATTTAATATGTGCTGAAAGTGAAGCAGAGCAAAACCAAGAAAATAGTGCACGAAAGAGTGAAGGCCATTCTATAAACAATGGCCAGTCCTTTAGAGCTTGGACAAACTGGTATAAGACCAATGGAAAGTTTCTTACCAAAAAACTAAGAAGTTTATCACTACATCAAATTTTTTTATTAGAAGAGGAAAATATCATTACTTAATTAAATAATAAAATATATGATATCGGACAATAAGAAGTTTGTTACTAAAGAATTTGAAACTAACCTGCCAGCCAGACGTAGATCTATTTTCTTTTGACGGGGACTCCAGATTATTCATATCTCTGTTATGCTCATTTTGAGTGGATATGTAAAATAACAACTCACCTAAAGCAGCCATGGAAAACCTCCTGACTTTGTCATGTTTGTCTCTAAGTCCATCAGTAAGTGAACCTAAAAGTCCAGAATTAGCCAAGTCGTCCTCTATAAAAGTAGAATGCCTAATCAACAAGCCAATTAGTGAAGTAAGTTGAACACGCAGAGCCAACACTTTAGCCTGCTTGAGCATTTTCACAAGCATGAGCATTATTGGTCCATTGGTCATCACATTGGCTGCATCAGCATTGCTGCTCAACATCTCAAGATATTTGATCACGTTCTGCTTCTCCACAATACTAGTGTTCCCATTATATATGGCAGCAATTCTATTTTTTAATGTGTCTATCTGCTCCTTGGGCATCTTTACAAAATCAGACGCTTGCAATCCTTCGAAGGGATGGGAAGAGGCTATGTCTGAAGTTTTATCAGCTTTTCTACTAGGCATTACAGGTTTGACTGACAGATCAGATGGATGCCAAATAACTAACGAAATGTCATTTAATGATTTAAATGTATCAGACTCAATAGCATATCCTGAGATTTCTTTGATTCTCTGATTTTTCAACTGAGGACTTGCAGTATGTGGGCTAGCAGGCACTTCAACATGCTCAGAAATTAGTTCATGACCATTTGCTTTTGATTCATCATCTACAGTCGAACAAATTGGTTGGTTATTTGGTTGGCAATGATCACTTATTTTCGACTCATTAACTTCAGGCAAATAAAATGGTTGGTTATCTGGCTGTCGTGCAACTTTGTCAGCCACTTCCATTTTACCCTGGGGTAGAGCTTGACTTGGAGATTTGTCTTCAGAAGCACACATTGTGTTATCAGATTCATCTTGGTCATCATGAGTCTCATCTTCATTATTCTCGTTAAAATCAAGCTCCATATCTGTATTCTCAATTTTGACCTTAGAATCATTTTCTGAGTTGTCAGACAAAGGTCTCCTGTAGTTTTCCTTTTCGTTTTCTCTCTGCAAATTTGATTTTGCTATTCTTGAGAGTCTTAAGAGATTCACTTTCCTTGAAGAAGTAGGACGATCCTTCTGCTTCTCCTCAACTATCCTGGTAGAAACCTTTGGTTGGATTTTACATCCATTTGGTGTACCCTTAAGTGGTGGCTGAGATCCTAATGCAGAATTCTCATCCCTCTTCAAAGACCCATCTTTTGCATCCTTTTCACGATTTTTAGGAGGTGTTTGGGTATTATTCCGGAAAGATTTCTCACCATTTCTCTCCGGTAAGCACAGTTTAGTATGTTGTCCTATCATAGCATCAAAAGCGGGCTGAGTTGGCAAAGATACTTGTGCAAATTTAGTCCTCCAAAATGCATGCTCACATAGCTCAGGCCATAAAATTCTTTCAGCTGGATCTTTTACCAGTAGAGAATTTATCAGATTGACAAAAGAGCGGCTAGGACTACCAGGAAGTGGAGGCGTTGGATCCGTGAGGATGGATTTTACTAGTTGAGTGAATTCTCTTCCCACAAAGGGAGGCCTCCCTGAATAACACTCAAACAAAACGCAGCCAAGAGCCCACATATCAGATGCATAAGAGTGAACACCACCCTCCTCAAATAGTTCAGGAGCCATATAAGAAGGTGTTCCCCGTTTTGCTTGTGGCAGCTAAAAAGTTCATCAAAGAAATTATAAAAATTAATTGAGGATATAAAAGTTGATAGTCCATTTTTTTAAAGGATAAATGACATTAAAATGATTACCGACGTAGTTTTTGAAATTTCACTCAGCTTCTTAGCCAATCCAAAATCACAGAGCTTCATTGCAGAAAGAATCATGGTTATTTAGGTTAGAGATGTGAAAAGATTAGGCTACTCTATAGCGAATACTGAAGTACCTTTATATGCCCATTTTCATCCAGAAGGATATTTGACGGTTTCAAATCACAGTAAATGATCCCTTTTGAATGCAAGAACCTAAATAAATTATAAAGAGCGAAAAATGTATCAATTACAAAGGGAAAGAAAACCAACAATAAAGTTAACCGAATCATGATAGCATTCTTACTGTAAGGCCTTAACAAGATCGTAGGCAAGAACATAAACCGAGTCTTCTGGTAGTTTTCCATCCTGCATGAAGATAAAAGTTACTATGTTATTATTTACATTCAAAATGTATATAACTTTATATTTAAAATCATTTTCCCTCTGCATTTCTTGAATACACAGTTTAAAAAATCTAGGCAGCTTTGCAAGATGCACGAACTATGCATAACAGTATTTCAGGGCTTGTTGAGTTCTTTCGTTTCCAAATCTTTAATCTGGCTAGCATTATTTAACCATAAATTAGCTCAGGAAAAAAAATTATAGATCAATTTAAGTTTTCAATCCCAAAGAAAACTCTAATGCATTATTAAGAAACAAAACTTTACTAGTCTTTATATCTCTTCGTCAATTGGTTGATGAACACAAATTAAAAATACGATAATTGCCACCCATCGACTAATGAAACTACAGCTCAAGACAAAAAAAAAAGTTTCAAAACCTAGAGTAGAGAAAAACTTTTTCCCAAAAAAAAAATCATACTGCAATCCATCATGCTGTCATTAAGTATAAGTCGTTATTGAATTTGAGTTCTAAATTGTTTTCAAAACAAGACTATTTGTGGATTTTCCTAATAGTATAATACCTGCCGCAATAAGCTCATGAGATCTCCTCCAACACAATACTCCAAAACCAACCACAAGTGAGCGGAAGTTTCATACCTTATCCAGGAAAAATAAATATTAGAAATATTGGATAATGGTCTCAAGAAGGTCAGTCCAAAGAAGTTTTAAAAATCATTGGTAATGATTAATCAAATGGCCATTTTAGTCATACATCCAAACACAAATAGTTCCTTTCCTAGCATTACCAGGAATAAAACTTAAGTACATTTGGGTGATCTAGAGAGTGAAGTATCCGAACCTGCATTTGGTATATAAGAAAAGCATATTAGATGAGCATTAATCACTCCTTAAACAAAAGCTTTGAGCTTATACCGAATAACTATAACTGAGAATCACTGGCGTGATTGAGTACTTTAAGGTAATCTAGAAATTTCAAAACAGTCATTCACTCTTACTTAAAAAAGAAAGCTAGTATCATTCCTTCCCACCTTTAACAGATAAAGTCGATGCAGAAATGACATCTAATTCGGTCACAAAAACCAACAACTGCCCTATATTTCTTAGTTCAAGAAGTTGACTAAAAAAGGTGCAGATCAACCTTGTAAACTTGAAAGTATTTCATCAGAGATTTTAAATTTGAAATTGGCCCATCAAAACATAATCAAAGAATGGAACTGGCTTACTTCTTGGAGAACCTTGCTCTTCTGTGATTTATCCACGCTTTTAATAGCAAAGTACTCAATGGTCTTCTTCTTCCTTCCTTTGTACACAGTCTAAAAGCAACAGAACCAGCAAACTGTGAGCTGAAACAAACAGAATAAAACGAAGCGACTTGCAGATAGACAAAACAAGCTTGCCAATCGTACCGAGTATTTTCCGCGGCCAATAGCTTCATATATGTGGTATTGATTCATTGATAAATACTTAGCTCTGAATTCTGATAGCTTGGCTAGGGTGTTCGGCGAGAGAGATCGGAAATGTAGTTGGATTTGGATAATGGATGAAGATTGGGATGAACTTGGGAAATGATTACAATTTCGGCGACAGATTGATCAAAAATGCATCCGAGTGGAAGGAGCGCGAATTTGAGACGAGATTCAAAAATCAAACTGAAATATAAATAAACATTTATTATTATTTTTCTTATCATAAATCAAAATATTTATTTAATTTCTGAAATTGATATTTAGTATAGAATGACATTGTCAATCTACTCAAAATATGAATGCTTTTAATCTATGCCCCACATATAACAAAAATCAAAAAATCTCACTCAACAAGATCAGTCCAATCCAAGAACTATTTCAAAACAGAAAGAAACTTGTAACCAGATGACTTTATAATTAGGGCTGGTGTTTAAAATCCTTCATTATAGATCATTGCAGGGAATAGAGATGATGGTTGTATTGAAATCTAAACTTCCCTCGTTTCATTTTTCAAATTTCATTTTGAAGATCTACAATTCTCTTCCTCCCAAACTGCAAACATTTACGACATTAACGACTAAGGTTAGGAAATCATCGAATTCCGAAACAAAGATGTAAAATACAGTACCAGTGAGATGGACGGTGGTGGAAAAGGTGATGAAAAACTAATTACCAACGTGTTGTGGTTCGACCACAACTTGACCGGATGAGGAGAATAAACTGCAAGAAACTGTATTCATATTCAAGCAAAAGAAGAAGAAGAACTACTGATGAAGAAGAATTACAGAGGAAGAAGCAGAATATTGCAGAGAAAAGAGAGGGAAAAGCAGCAACATAACAACAGATTTCAATTCTTCGACGGCCTCTTTTTCCCGCCTCTGCCTCTTTTATCTTCAGCATCTCTTTCCTTTGATTGATGACACGTGGACGGTAGGATGATTTCCACGTAGGCCGCAGCTGACTCCATAACACAACGTCAAAAGCATCAACAGACAAGCAAATCCTAATCGGCTACTGAGGTCGTCTTCCTAATCTCCGGTCTCCCCCATACGAAGCAATGACGTCTTTCAGCTTCTTCAAGCTTCATCCTCCTCCCCAACTGATCACTGAAAATGGAGTTCTCACGGATTCCCTGACCAGAACGAGCTAATTCGGGAGGCTGAAATGTCAGATCGACCATTTTTATGGGCCTTCATAGTTCCTGTTCTTATTTGGGCCTCTATTCTCGATGTGGCCCACAGTACAATGCGCCTGAATTGAGCCCATTATTATTTTTCTTGTTTTGACCATTGACTTTATATAGACTAATTAATTTCAAATTTAATAATTAGAAAAATAATCTACGTGTAACATTAAAAGTAATGCTCAAAGTGCATTAATCACTTGATTATTAATTTTCTACAATGTTTCAGTCAACTAATTTATCGAAATATACTTTTTGACTCAATCTTAAAGACCGGTGAGCAGAAACAATCTGACATAAATTAGAAACAAACCAATTGAGATATTTGTCGTGTTTAAGGATGTGGTCGTATTTCTCCTTAAGATTGTGCTGAGAAAACTAAGATTTCGCAGCAGAAAACAAATATTCACTTCAGAAACTAGCCTTCTGCAGCAGAAGGTTAGTTTTCGACGTAGAAAATACTCTTACCTCAGTGGATACTTAGTAAATAATTTTAAATAATTTATATTTTTAACAAAAAAAAAATGTGACTACAAAGACTACGTCGTTCATTTTATATAGTTCAAGGATTTAATTATTCACAAAATTACTTCATTTGATTTTTTTTTCTATGATTTTGTCTTTAATTTGTCCAAGTTTCTCATCTCAAGTGAAGTAAGAGTAGTCATCGCAAATCACCCACAAGGAACTATGAATGTCCCTAATATCAAATCAAGAACAGGGCAGTTTACAAAGTCAAAAGATGAAGATGAGATTCTATTTAGTCTCATATAAATCATCATCATCTTCATAATAATAATAATAATAATATAACATTATTTTGTGTTAATCCCTCTCTCTCTCTCTCTCTTCCTGTTTCCTCCATTATTTTACAGATTCCTCAGAGTTTGGAACGAAGAGGAGTAATGGAAAAGGCAATATTTTGAAGGGTTTCCGGTTTCAGGAAGTGGCAATGCAATGTGGTTCCCAGAATGGCAGAGACCTTTTTGGCTGTTGTTTGCAGCAATTGGAGAAGGAAACCGCCATCTTCTCTTCCTCGTGATTCCTCCTCCGGTTTCTGCAACTCACGACCTTCATCGAGCTGTTCTTGGTGGGCGGTGATTGCTGCTTTATCAAGCTGAATTCTTTCCCTTGATTGTAACCAGTCGGATTAGACCTCCATGGATATTCGTAGTCGTTCAGCGATACCGCTGTCATTGCAACGGTTGATATAGCTGCCGCGGAGGGAACTCGCCGAACAACCTGGGGTCTCGGTGGCAGCGACTGTGCCACGGGGTTTATCCATGGCTGCCCCGCCATTTCTTCCTCTTTGTTTGACCAGACTCCGTTCATGTTTGAAAAACCGGTCGATTTGTTCATCGATCGGGCTAGCCTATGAATGTTCAACAAACCAGTTGAGAATTTTAGAGGTCGCTCTGTCACAGTTTCGATTTCATCGATTGGGTTTGTGTTTCTATCGATTTCTTCGTCGTCTTCTTCTTCTTCTTCTTCTTCTTCTTCTTCTTCATCGTATTCTTCAGAGTCTGCAAATGCTTCTTCAAATTCGTCTTCTTCTTCGTCTTCGTTGTTATTTTCTAGTTCTCTTGGAAATTCATCAGAGCTGATGAAAGAAAGAACAAGGCGACCATCTTGTCGTTTCGCCTGGAAGTTATTCTGAGACAGCACTGAGACGGCTTCTAGAACTAAACGGCCGTTGACCCGGCTAGATTGCATTCGAATGGAGTCGCCGTCACTGTGAGAGAGGGAAGAGAGCGGCGGAGGAAAAGGCCGACTCAGTGGCTTTCTGTAATTGTACTTTAACGGCCTCCATTCCTCATCGGAAAAGGACTGTGCCTCTTTTTCCGTCAATTCTTTCTTCCCATCCTCGACGTCTCCGGTCTCCGACGCGGGGTACGACGAGAACCCGGAACCCGTCTCGGATCCAAGACTTTCCGTACAAATCTCGAGGCTTTTTACACTGAGAGAGCTCGAAGATGATTTCACAAGAGGGTGAATATATGGAGGGAGAGATTTAGTTGCGTCGTCGACCTTCTGAGAGAGAATCGAGCTCCATATCTGGAACTGTCCAGGTTTTTTAGCTTCTTTCGCTTTCTCTTCTTGAATTTCTTCCCAGATATCAAATTCGGCTCTCCTTTCGTCAAAAGCTTCGTCTTCAGACGAAGAATCAGGTACAGAAATTGAGATTTCTGCAGAGGACGAGATTTTCTTGATGGAAGAGAAAGATTGCTGGGAGAGCCATTTTTTTGAAGACATGTCTGCGGAGAGAGTTCGTCGCAAAGAAGATGCGACTCTGAATGTTTCAAAATCGGAACGAAGAATCGTACCTATTCCTTGCTTCTCAGAGTTTATGAGCTCTCGAGTCATCTTCAATGGCGAAGAACGGGGAAAACTCTCACTCATATTTCCCGACATCGCAAGAAGAAACAGAGAAGAGGAGAAATTTCCTCTTCGAACTGCAAAATGGCGGAAAATCAGAAAATCAAACAAAACCCAAGAATCAATAAAGGAATGTGAACTGAGTTTTCCGAAACTCTACTAACCTCGAATTGATTGTCAGAGACAACCAGAAGAAGCGATTGTGCAGGTAGGATGAGCGGCGAGTGGTGGTGAAGAAGATGAAGGAAGACGGAGTGGGTGAATGCAGAAGAAAGAAAGAGGAAGGAGTGGTATTTATAGTACCCGAAAAGGCATATTGAAGTTGGAATCATGTCTGGTGGGGACCCTCTCACCGTCGCCACCATGAAAGCGACCTCCATTGTTCTCCAGCTCGGACACAGGTAAATGTTAATAAACTTAGGGAAAATGACAATTCAACCCTAATGAAAAGTCATTCGCTACAGTATTTTTGCTAATAACTTAATTACTGAACTATGAAAAATTGACAGAGCAAATACCACAATTACGTTTTCTGTTAAAAACCATTGTCGTTCCGTTGCGGAACATTGTCTTTTCTGCGGCGAAACGTTATATTTTCACTATTCGTTGAAAAGAGTTGTCGTTCTGCGACAGAACATTGTCGTTCCGTGGCGAAAAGACAATGTTCCGCGGTGAAAAGATCACTTTTCGCTGTGGAACTATCATTTTTCGCCCTGGAATGATCATTTTTGCGGCAGAAAGATTATTTTCCTATGCAAAAAGTGAGACGTTGGTGATGACCATTAGACAACAACGATGGAACAGGAAGAAGAAGGAGAAGATGTTGATGAGAGCTAGATGATGAAATCAAAAAGAGAGAATTGTTTTTGACGATAAGAAGATGTTCAGAAAACTAAAAATATGAAATTATTTTTGATGATTGACCAAACCATACCGGAGTTTCCTGACATTGTCTTCTCGAGCATATTGCTTTAATTATTATAATTTTAGCACAAAAATTAGAATTTGCAAAGAGTTTTAGTGAACAGCGATTTTTTTGCAATAAAATTTCTCAACATGTAACGACAATGTTTAAACTTTTATTTTTTATAGTTTAGTGTTTAAGTTGTTAGCAAAAAAAATTGTTGATTTGTCACTTATCACAATTTTCCCTTAATCTTAATCACGAAGATTATGGTAAATAAATATATATTTTTTAATTATTCAAAACTACTAATTATAATATACTAAACTCTTTAAAATTGTACATTTTAGTGCAAATGATGAATTTCCTAACAAAATTTTCAATTAATTTTTTTGTAAGAAAATACAGGATTCATTTAACAACAGAGAAATTAATAATATTCCAAAAATTGATAATTGACTCTCTATCGTTAAAAATAATAACATTGTGTTGTAACCAGATAAATACAAATATTGTCACAATAACTAATATCAAGTTAAGCTTTCGTTTCTAACACATTTTATCCTCGTTAAAAATATCAGCAAGAAGATTCTAAATGTCAAAATGCACTGCTACAGTGCAATTGAAGAGAAATACAAAGAAAATACATTCGTCAGTCTTTATAAATCTCATAATTAATTATAATATTAGCGTTAATTTTTTCATGTTCTTGGGTGAAATGATAACAATATGGTGAAAGAAACAAAATTTTGAAGTGTTATTGTTGATTTAATGATTTATAAGCAATATTAGGATGTTAATTAATATAATAATTGTGTTTTTTAGTATGGGTTAAAGTTATATTTTAGGTCTTTGTATAAGATTAAGAGAAAATAACGGAGTTTTATTGTTGGGGAGACATGTCAGTCTATTTTAAAAGGACAAGGAGTTTAACCCAAAGGAAGAGACTTGACCTGAAATTAGTTCTCTCTCTCCATTGCCATACAAGCAAAAAACCAAAGAAATAAAGCTGAGACAAAAGGGTTGAAAATGGGTTGAAGACGAACCCAAAAGTTCTCACTTTCAGAGACTCAAGAGACAGCCATGATTGGGCGATGGCAAAACTCCACCATTATCACACATTCTCTCTCTCTCTCTCTAGAGAGAGAAAGAGAGAAAGAGAAGGGGATGGAAATATTGAATAGATAATGCAGAAAAAGAGAATATTGTGTGAGGAAACAGTAGAACATGTCAAGAGCAAGGAAAACCCTGAACGATGGAACATGTCCTAAAACAAAACCTCTCTCTCGGCGTCGGAGAATCGAAGGAGAAATCCTGATCGGAGAACTCGTGGTGACATGGTGGTCCCTCTCTCTCGCATCCTTCTTCTCTACCGGAAAATATGAGAAAGATGAAATCCATGAAGAAAGTAGGAATCCGATGAATGAGGGGAAATATGAGAAATATAAAATCAAGTAAAAGCTTCCCAGCCCACAAAAAATCGAAGAATAATGAAAGAATAAAGGCTTCTCAAAGGAAAACAATCTTCGGATTTCAGAATGTTCAAGGAATGCTCATTGGAAAAATCTGTAGTTTGTCTTAGACCTGAAATGACGCCATTAATGGAAAGGAAGAAACATACAAGCTCAAAAATCACGACTGAAACTATGATAATTTTCCAGAAATAACGAGAAAGAGTTGAAATATGAGTACTATTAAGATAATTCTACATAAAAATTGTTGTTCACAGCCACAAACGATCCTATTTAAAATCTTATATCATCACTAAATAAGCAATACAAAAAATAATAGTAAGTGTGATCTAAAAATATTAATAATATTTTTCGCATTGTTATAGTATAACAATAAAGAAATAAAAGAAATAGTATCAAAATAGACATCAATAATTTTTACGTGGAAATCCAAATAAAAAAAAAAACCATGGGAACCGAATCCATAAAGATTTCACTATAAAAAATAGAATTACAATATTCTTCTAAAAATCGAATATTCTAGAGAGTATTCAATTGGAGAAAATTATCACTCTTAAATTTCACAATGTGCATAAAAACATCTCATTTATTTTTTCCTCACACTCTTTCTGTTCTCTTCCTCAAAATAATCCTCCTATTTCTTCTTCTTCTTCTTCTTCTTTGATTTTTGGGTCAATAATTCTTCATTAGAGAGAGTTATTGCAGTACGACGAAAGAATCCGTGTCTAAAAAATAATTTTTTCACATTCTTTCGGCCATTGAATGAAAAAAATTTTCTTCAACATTTATTGAAGAAGAAAATTTCTTCTTCCTTTTATGATGGTGTGTCCCTCATTATAAAGTAGGACATCCACCTTATAAATCTCTTCATTATGATGTAGGTCTAGTCCAGCTGCATTTCTACATAATTAGAATTACTTTTTTGCAAGATATTTGTCATCATGCTTGAGTCGTTTTCATCCATGTAAATCTTCTCAAGATATACTTGCTTGGTGTTTTGCACATCTCGCATCCTGTGATACTTGATATTTATTTGTTTTGACTTCAAATGAAATTTCAGATTCTTTCTTAAATGAATAGCACTTTGAATGTTACAATATAAGTTTATAACCCAACTCTCTTACAAGTTTTTGCATCCAACAAAATTTTTTTATAGACTTTTGTAACTACTATAAACTCAATTTTCTTTGTTGATAATGCAACTGATTTTTGTCGCTTAGATTGTCATAATATCGCTCTCCCTCAAAATGTAATTAAATACCTTGATATTTATTTTCTGAAGTCAATGTCTCCAATCATATCTGTATGAGCTTATTCTACTAACAAAAAATTCTTTACTCTCAAAACATCCTGAAAATTCAGAAGTATCTCTAAGATATTTAAAAATCCACTTCATTGTTTTCCAATACTCTCTGCCTAGATTTGATAAAAATTAACTAATTACTCTAACAAAATGTGAAATATTAGGTCTTGTACACATCAAGTTGCCAACTGTAGGGGTGGGAATCGGTTCGGTTCGAACCGGGTAACCGAACCGAACCGAATACTATTCATGGGTTCGGTTCGGTTCCATTAGGAGAAAAAATTTAAAATAGACACGAACCGAACCGAACGGAGGTGTTCGGTTAGGTTCTCGGTTTTTGTTTTTAAAAATCAGGTAAAACTGAACCGAACCGAAATTTAAATAAAAAAATATATAAAACCTCAAAAACACATAAACTTATTAATTACTTACCCTAATTTATGGTAAAAAGTTTTTGACATAAATGATTATTTTTTAAAAAATTTATTCTACTCTCCTCTATCCTATTATTCTTAGTCTTATTCTCTTGAAAACTTTAATTACCCCACCCCACCCAACATTTCTATCCTATACTCAAATTTATTTTCTTCTTGTATGTATTTACAGATCGGGGACATATAGATAGAGTGAATTTGAGTTTTTCTTTTGTGTGTTTCTTATATTTTCTGCGACGATAAACTGTATCCAATATATAATTATATTGTCGATGGAAGTTCTTGCTATGTATTTAGGATTATAGGATTGAAAACTTTTTCAATTGGTGGTAAAGAAAATGTTTGTATGGTGAGGTTGAATGTTACCCAAATTATTGAACTTTGAAATTTTGTTCATAGATTGACCAGTTGGAGATCTATAAATACATGTATTATTTGCTTTTGTCTCTCAATTAAGAAATTGTTGTTTGTTTAATTATTTATTCACATTTTAGAATCTGTTTTAAATATTAGAATTGTTAATCTTTGTAGAAACTCTAAATTTACTCATATCATGAAACTATGAGTTTGATGTGTTATTTAGTTGTTGTTATGTAATATTGCACTGTTGGATTTTTTTGTGCCAAATCAGAGTTTAAAATATATAATTAGAATAATTAAAAAAATTAAATGGCATGAAATATATTAGGAAAGTTAAGAACTAAATTAAATCGACAAAAACTAAAAGAACCAAATCGCCGAACCAATCTCAAAATCGAGTACAAAACTGAAAAATTAAATAAGAAATTACAAATTGATGTCATAAAAAACCAAACCGATTAGAATCGAAAACCGAACCGATTAGAACCAAAAACCGAACCGAAGAGAACCGAACCAAGAAAAACCGAATTCTCTTGGTTCACTTTTGGTTTTCTAAAATGAAAAATCGAACCAAATCGGTTCGATCCTAATTTGGAACCGAATCGAACCGAACCGAACCGAACCGTCCCACCCCTAGCCAACTGCAGAGGCATATGAAATTTTTTGCAATTCTGTTTTTCCTTCTTCATTAAAATAACTTTTTTTAAAAGTAAGCTTAAAATGTTTAATAAGGGAAGAATTGATCGACTTTGTTTTATCTATGTAGAATCGGCTGAAATTTTTTTTAAAATATTTTTCATGCGATAGCTATAACTTTTCATATTTCCTATCGCGTGTGATACTCACCCCAAATATATGTTTCGCTAGTTCTTTCTTTAACTTGCAATTTTTTTAATTATATTGACTTCATCTCCAATAATTTCGAACATCATTAACGATGATTACAAATTTTCAAATCGGATTAGAAATTTTCATATGAGTTAAAAATTTAGTTAAAATACTTTTGTGATATATACATGTTTAATTTAATAGTAATATTTAAATTATTGTTAGATAAAAAGTAAAAATTAAATTTATCTAAAAATAATTTAATATTTAATTGCTAAATGATTAAAATTGCTTATAAGATATAAATTAATAATATAATAATATTTATTGGAAAATGAGAATATAAAAAGTCAAATGATTGGATGATAACGTCTAAAGAGTCAGAGTCCACGTAAAGTTGAATTAGGACTGAACAGTAGTCCATAAAACGGATTAGAATACAAGACTACTTACAAATAAAATAGTTTTTTTAATAAAATAAATTAATATATTTAATTAATATTTCTTATTATTAGGCTTTAGTACAACCCTTATCCATAGTAGTTGACCAAAGAGTCACTTTTCCTTAATAATTAATTAATTTAGACTATTCTTGATGCTTAATTGTCATTAATACACTATTAACACCATTAAGACGGATATTTAATGTACAGCCTTTATAAGCTACTACTAAGCTGGCGCATCGCATTCTTCTTTTTATTATTAATATTATTTTTTGATTTATTTAACTTATTATTATTATTATTATTTCACGGGTAAAAATAAAATAATAATAACAATAAACAAGTTGCAATTTCAAGCATAAAGTTCATAAAATATATCAAAAAATATGATAGAGAATAACGTTTTCATCAATTCATGTTTTTATTTTATAAATAATACCATGTTTATATTATATTTTTATTGTTTATTCTTTTCGTAACGTGTTAAATATTGATTGGTGCAGTTAAAGATTTATTTTAATTATTTATAATTTATTACATTAATTACACTGATCGATGGTTGTCACATAAGGAAATACGAATTATAAAGTGTCTTATTTGATTATTAAATCACGTGTTTTATAGTATATTATATGCTTTGTATTTTTATGCACTTAATTTATTTTAAAATATAAAAATCATCCTTAGTATTTATAAACAATGGAATTGCATCCATAATTAATGAGAGCAAATAAACAATAATAATAATCATTATTATTTTTTATTTGTCATTTCAACCATTACCCTCCACACGAATTTCATTCCTCCTGTCACCATCTTTGTTTTCCTCATTTGTCCAAACAAACAAAAATCACCACAAGAAAAATAGATAAATAATATATGTTTTTTTTAAAGAGTTTAAAATAGAAAATATACAACCTTGCTTCTCTACTTTGCAAAAATGACAATAAACATATTTTAAATTATATATTAAGATAATATGAAGATTAAATTATTTATGTAAATATAACAAATATTATCTAGAGTAAATAAAAATATTGTAATATTATAAAATAAAAAGTAAAAATATTATTAAAAAAATAGAAAAAGTTTAAAATAGACTAGCCATAATATTATACAATATAGTTTTAATATAAATCTAATTAAAAACCATATAATAAAAGTCTGCCTAATAAACTATAACCCAAGATTATTATATTAGTACAATAAACCAAAAAACAATAATCCAAGATTATTATCCTTATATAATATACATGGGGGACCAAAAAACCCAAAAAAAAAAGGGAATATATATTTTTTATATTATATATTATATTAAAAATACAAGTAATTAGAATAAAAAAGAAAAATAAATAATTGATAATATTAGATGTGGATGAAAAGGGTATCAATTTCTTTTGGAAAGATAAAGAGTGGGAAAGGATAGAGTCTTGATTTTGTGTGAGGCCAATATTCTTTTATGCAGAATAATCAACTTTATATATAAATCACCACTACTTCTAATTACCATAAATAATTAAAAGTAAAAAGGCTTCTATGAAATACTTATTTACTATTTTGAAGACTAACATATTTAAATTAGGAGATAATTAGCTTTAAAATTAAGAATATAAAACATAATTAATTGTTTAATTTATGTTTTAATTGATAGAGATTGTATAACGAAATGAATATTAGGGTGTGACTACGTAGAGTCCCCCAATGCTCATAGTAAGATAATATAATATTATTTACTTTGGACCAAAATTCGCGCATGGTTTTGTTTTTGGAGTTAGCTCAAATCGAATAATATTGTACTTGAAGCACTTGAGAACTCCATAAATGGTATCAGAGTCAATTCCTAACCAGAAGTGTGACTTACGAGGACGTCAGGCCCCCAAGAGAGGCAGATTGTGGCAACACGTTCTGTGAAAGCAAGAACAACTCAATATATTGTTGATTGTGAAGGCTCAACCCATATCAATGGTTTATAAATAAAGTTCTTCTTCTTACCTAATATAATATTTTTTGAGCTAACTTCAAAAATAAAATCTTACAAGATTTACCCTAAAAAACAATATTATACTAAAAATATTAAAAATTTCACAGGCTGTGCGTCCACTGCCTGCCTCTCCATTCAATGATGGTAAAAGTGGTAAGGTAAAGTGGTGGTGCTAAATAGCTTGGACCACCTCCACCTCCACCTCCACCTCAACCTCCACCTAAAAGATGAACCACATTGGTCGAGCTTGGCTCGACTCGTTTACCTGATCCACGTGGCAGATTCTCATTCCGACGCTGCTCTACAAGTCTCCTAGAAAAAACAGAGTGTATGGAAATCCTCCCAACATATTCTAGCAATTTTAATTAAAACAAATACTTTTCCTCAATCTTTATTTCTCTCTTTCTGTGCCACCAGATAAATAATGACCCAATCAGTGCGATAATGGAGAAAAGATCTTCACTACAGGGTGCTGATGACAGCATTAAAGATGGTTTTTCTCTAAAAGTTCTGTTGCAGAGAAGAATATCTACTTTTTTTCTTTCTTTTTTTTTTATAATTATTTAGTCTTACTTTTAACTAAGTTGGCAGCTTTCTTTGAAATATCTAAGCATAAATATAACATATATGTGTGTATATATATATAGGATAGTGGGTAGTCTTTTGGCTGCTCCCATGCATATAAGAATGCTTAGCTACTAATTAACTAGCGTCACCCATCTTTAAGCATTGCTTAAAAAGTTGGGTTGAAAGAGGTGAAGCACTCAAATCATTATATATTTGATAATGAAAGGAAAAGAATATTGATATGTACAATGTGTGTGATGCAACTAAATAATATAATATTATTTATTTTGCATTTAAATTGATATGACTTTATTTTTTGCTCTTATTTTAAAATTTTTTGTACTAATGGGAGATTAGATCGTATTTACGAATAATTATTCCCACTCTATCAAATGATGTAAAGACAAATTACCTGATCTTGAGTATCTTAGCCTCACAGAGTGTTTGTCATAATGAAATAGTTTATGATTATACTTTCGATGAAAATCCATACGAAAATCCATATAATCCTCATTATGTAAAACAAGAATTGTCTGAATCTAGTCGTCGTAATAAAAAACGAATGTATGAAGAAACGGAAGATGAAAATTTTAAAAATTACATGAATAAACAAAGATATTATTATAACAATAAATGGACCAAGATACCAAATCAATATATCCTTAGGATTGAAAGTTTTTTAGGAAATCACATATTAAATATAGATTGTGTTGAAAATGAATATAAAGTATTAGAGGACTGGAATAATAGAATTAACATTTTCATACAATTAAATCAAGAAATAAAAGATCTAACTCCTGAAGATTTATTTAATTACGTAACACATGAAACAACAGGTATAATATACAACTACTTAACACACTTAAACCTTTCTGCAAAAGCGATATTATTAGAAACAGATGCAATTACTACATTTAAAAATATAACCCAATTATTAACCAAAGAATTCATAGGAAGATATCCCAAGGAAACTGAAAAAACAGATGCTTTTGTCAAAAAATCTTGCTGGCATTTAACGAATATGAAACTATGTGATTTTTGTTATTTAGAAAATTTTATCTGCGAATTCAGAGATATCTATTATCAATTAGATGATAAACATCGAGGATTAGCAAATGAAATATTCTATAATAAATTTCCATCACAAGTTCATTCAGAATTAGAAGAAAATTACAAAAAGGGACTTGAAACAGACGCTCTACCCAAATCTTTAGAAACAAGAATTGTAATATTAAGAGCATGGTTGCAACAAACATGTAATGCAGAAATAGTTAAAAAACAAGCCAAAATCAAGCTGTGCTGCGAAAAAATCACAAATAGAATTGGAAAATACAGATGTAATGAGAAAAGAAAAAGGAAAAAATAGAGAAAAATTCCGTATAACAAATATCAAAAAAGAAAAATACAAAATCCTAGAAAATATTTTAGAAATAGACAACAATTTCGACAAAAGAAACGAACACAACCCAATAGATTTTGCCCCAATAAAAAGAAAACTTGTACATGCTGGTTATTTCACGAAGAAGGACACTATGCCAATAAATATCCTAAAAGATTTCAAAATAACACAAAAACTCAAACTCTTAAATTAGCCTATGAAATTGGTTACGATCCTATTGAAGATTCTGACATTTGCTCTGACATTGATATTTATGCTTATGAATCAGACTATTCCTCCACAAGTATTAAGTAAACAATTACGTTTTAAAAATCCAAATGCCACATTTATTAAGATTATTATTCAAAATAAAAATTATTTCGCTTATATTGGCATGGGATCAACCTTGTGTTTTGCTAAAAGACACGTTTTACCAATATGGACTAAATTATCAAATCCCCTTAAAATTATAGTTGCAGATAAATCTGTTCATTCTATATGGTATGTTAATTTTTATCTTCCTATTATTATTGAAGGCTATCATTTTATTGCCAAAACTATATATCTGCATGACTCAGGCATCAATATTATTTTAGGAAATAATTTTTTAAAACTGTATCATCCCTTTATTCAACGACTTCACAGTATTATTAAGCTAAAAGATCCTTTAGCTGAAATAAATGTTCCCAATCGAATTCCATATAGTATTAGAGATGTAGAAGAATTTCAACAAGAATGTAAAAATTTACTAGAACTAGGAATTATTAGAGAAAGCTTGAGTCCTCATAGTGCTCCGGCCTTTTATGTAGAAAATAAAAATGAAATCAAAAAAGCAAAACGAAGAATGGTAATCAATTACAAATAATTAAATGATGCAACTATAGGAGATAACTATAAATTGCCAAGAAATGATTATATATTAGAAAAACTCAAAGGAAATAATCTATTCAGTACGTTAGATGCAAAATCAGGATATTGGCAACTTAGACTAAGTGAAGACACTAAACCCTTAACAGCCTTTAGCTGTCCTCCACAAAAACAATATGAATAGAACGTATTACCATTTGGCCTAAAACAAGCACCATCTATCTATCAACGATTTATGGATCATAATTTAGATGAATTAGAAGATATATGTTTAGCTTACATTGGTGATATTATTATTTTTACATCAGGAAATGAACAGGATCATATTAGTGCAGTATTAAAAGTATTACAAAGATGCAAAGAAAAAGGACTAGTTATATCCCAAAAAAAATCTAAATTACTTCAAAAAGAAGTCGAATATTTAGGACTTAATATAAATCATAAAGGTGAAATCAAATTAACATCCAATATTCAAGAGAAATTGTACCAATTTCCCGACAAGTTACAAGATAGGAAACAAATTCAAAGATTTTTAGGATGTTTAAATTATATTGCTGATCAAGGTTTCTTAAAAGAATTAGCTAAAGAAAGAAGAGAATTACAAAAGAAAATATCAGAAAAAATAAAATGGACATGGTCAAATCAAGATACTAATATAGTAAAATATATTAAAGATAAATGTCAAATTTTACCAATACTATATAATCCGAATATCAAAAACTTTCTTATCATAGAAACTGATACATCCCAAGACACTTGGGCTGGGTGTATGCTGGCTATTGTAGAAGGAAAGAAACTCTTAAATCTCGATATATTAGGAAATCTAATCGAACAATCAGATACTGAACCCTCTTTTAAGACAGACAAACATGAGGTAAAATTATGCAAATATTTATCCGGAACTTTTACTAAAACCGGGCAGAATTATTCAATACAAGAATTAGAAACTTATGCATGTCTTAAGATATTAAAAAAATGAAAAATTGATTTCTTAGGAACAAGGTTTGAATTAAGAACCGATTCAAAATACGTAACTGGGTTTTGGAAATATAAACTGCAAGAAGATTATAGAAAGGGAGGATTAATTCGATGGCAATTACAATTACATCAATATCAACCATATATTAAATACATAAAATCCGAAAAGAACTGTTTTGCAGATACATTAACCAGAGAATGGAAATAAGACAAGAACACATCAGGTATGCATCTATACTCAGGAGAATCATGATACATGAACGAATCATTACTCTTATCAGAGCTTTTGCTCAAAGAACGTATCATTACTCTTATAAGAGCTTTTGCTCAAAGAACGTATCATTACTCTTATCAGAGCTTAGGCTCAAAGAACGTATCAATACTCTTATCAGAGCTTAGGTTCAAAAAACAAATTATTACTCTTATTGGAGCTGTCGCTCATTATGAAATATATCAGATCGCATTAATCAATATCAAGATCATGAATATAAAGATTCCCACCATCGAGACATCATGGAGATTCAAATATCTTACTGGAGTGGATATAATACAACTACTATCAGATCCAGTTGATTATGCAGAGTACTCTCAAGCTCTCAGTAGAGAACAACAAAGACTTTTCTGTGATTATTTATGGATCAGGAGAAAGCATGACGAAGTATATCAAAAAATTAGCCAGGGACATTACTATTTGAAGTCTACGGAAAAGAAATAGATCAAGGATGTCAACTTTTGAGATAATAGATCTAGATCACTTGATTCATCAAAACACAGCCGTTTATATTGACTGCTTAATATCAATGGCCAAAAGAAGCAACAGATGGGCGAGCGAAGGAGTAATCATCAACGCCATCAGAAAATTTGTTTCAGCCAGAGCTTCCTACGAAGAAAATAAAAAGTACAATGACTATTTATCATCATGCAAAGCATTCTTCAGAGAAAAAGAAAAGTTAGCTAAAAGAAGGAAAACAGAATCCTCAGTCAGATGTGACTATAGCCATCCAGAAACTTATCATCTCCTTGACTAATAAAAATCACATGGCTACAGCATCACAAGAATCATCATCAGAAGGAATCATCATCAGAAGGAATCTCGAAGACAATCACCAGAAGATAAGCAATAATGTAAACTTTAATTATTAAAGTTTGCAATAGTATGTAAATTATTGTACTTTTGCTTATTTGTGTTTACTTTATGTCTTAATCGTGTAAAAAGAAAGTTGTAATTCAGGGAATATATTCCCTGCAACTTTCCTTTCTTCATATCAGTAAGAGTCAGGGAATCTATTCCCTTAGCTTTATGTCAATGTAAATAGCAAGTGTGTCGAGGACTATATTCATCTAGGATTTATGGGTTTGTAAGGAGGCCGACCCTCTCCTATAAATAAGTGTGTTCTCCTTCGAGAATACGCAGAGTGTTATGAATGAGCATTTGATATAAGTCTCTTGTCAATACTCTCACGATCCTTGAGGTAATACTCTGGAGGGATCATTCTCATCATATTATCGAGATTACTAGCAGATTATCAATCCAAGAAATATATCAGGTATATTTTCTTTATGTCAGAGTATTCATCTTCTAGTAATAATATCATTAATAATATTAATAAAATAAATAATAACATAATCGAATCATATGAAGAAGAAACAAATTTAGGATACATGTGTAACAATATTATTGATTTACAAAAAATAAGAAAGAGTGAATTGTCCTTAATTAAGAAGCATAATTTTGACATATCTTTCTTTGAATTACTAAAACATATATTATCTCGAAAGAATATTATTAAATATGGAATAATGGTAGGAGAAGCAGCAATCCCTATTGAATATACTCAAGGAGACATTATTATTCCTATTATTAATAAAAATCAAATCTATGAAAGAATAAAGAAAATGGAACCATCTGAACGCCTAAGAATATCATATATTCACTGTAGTACTATTCAATTATTATTTAAAAGCACTTTCATGGAAGGAATTAATTCTTCTCTAGAACTAGAAATACGAGACGATATATTAATAAACATTAAGAACTGTATTATCGCAAAAGGACAAGGAAATCTTTCACAAGGAAAAATAATGTTCAACATAAATATTCAATTAGGATTAAGTTTACAAGATCAAGATTTGAGTAGATCCATTACATTAAGATACGAACTAAAAAGAGACAATTTTATGAAAAATAACAATCGTCCTTTTACTATAACTTATCAAATCAACTACGCTTTAACAAACAGTCATCACAGCTTAGCATTTAAACGAGATGAAAGAATATTTATAGACGAATTATTCAAACCAGTATTAGAATTAAAAACACCTTCACAATCACTTTTACATAGACCCGAACCAAAATACATAACAGACGACAGAAAACACCTAAGAAGTAAATCATTTTCAGAAACAAGTAATTTTGTGCCTTATGAATTTCCTAGATTATCGCTTGTATCACCACCACTACATATTAAAAAATCCATTCCTTTAGTCTCACGATCACCTGAAAATGATCAAGAAGAACCACTATTGAAATCATTAAAAACTACTATTAGATCACTAAGCACTAAAAGAAATTAAAATAAAATGTCCTTATACGGAGCTAAACTTGACTACGAAAACATACAACAAATGGAAAATAATATATATCTAGCACAACTTCTAGATTATCTTATTTACTATTTTAATGAATATTTAGTAGATAATGATTATTTTGACTTATACCCAGATAATTAAAATAAAATATTTATACATACAAATTAAAATCTAAAATATTTTAATAACAAAAATTTAAAATGTCGGAAGAAATATGCAATGTCATTATGGAAAAATTGGAATTCATTAATTTTCTTGATAAAAAAGAAGTGAAATACTTTATTAATTATTTAGATAAATATCTAGCAGATTTCCCTCAAGAGCTAGATAATAGATTATTAGAAGAAAGTGATGCAACTCCTGAATCACAAGGATACTATCGACAGGAACATCTAGCCTTTGAGCGATTTTTATACAGACTAAAACAAATATTACAACAACATTTACAAGAATGTCCAAATTCCATAGCAACCCATCAATTTAATCATCTAATTCCCTTAGATGACCCACGAAATAATCCACCAAATGATCGCGAAAATACGCCATAGAAACACTAGTGGATTGTGGAGTGCCGATGTCCGCGTCAATTATATTTACGGTTGGGCTCAACTCTCATACCATTTTCAATAACTTTATATTCATTAAATAATATAATATTGTCCATTTTAGATTTAAGCTCACACAACTTTGTTATTGAATTTTTTCGAAAAAGGTATTGTACTAGTTAGAGATGATATCCTTGTAATATCCGAATAAATCCTCTATGTACAATGTAAAAGATTTTTATGGAATGAACAATTCGATTCGTTTCGTAATGTTCTATTGTACGCTTCATATAATGCAATGGAAATTAGGGAATGAATATTAATTGGATTTATTAAGTGAAAATTTTGAGAGCTGTACAATTGGCACTTTCGGTCGTGGGCGCGGTCTTGGTCTTGGTCGCATATCGCGACCGAAATGTATTACAGATTGCATTTCTGGTTTTCGGTCGACTGGCGGTCGCATATCGCGACCGAAATGCATTACAAATCGCATTTTGGTTTTCGGTCGGATCATTCAATCAATGGCGCGGTCGAATTCCTCTATTGAAATGTAAAACAGAGGCGAGATTGGAATAATCAGTCGATGCTGTGGTTGACGGTTCAATCGACTTCCTCTATCAAAAAGTCCGATTTTAAAGAAAATGTTGTTTCAGTTGCCGCCATTTTCTTTATTTTCTCCCGATGTTTTTCCTTTTCTTTCTAGAGGATATGGGGTTTTCCACGTGGCGTTGTCGTGTTGGACCACCTTCGTTGAAATGGGTGACTGTCCATCACCTGGCACAACCCTTGGAAGCTTTGCTCTCTCCTCTGTCTATAAAATGGAGGGTCATGCGTGTGAAGCTGCTGCTTCTGGGGTGCTGCATTTTACTGAGAGCTGAGTGCGTGTGTGTGTGAGGTTAAAGCGAACTGTTGGCTTTGATTATTTAGGGAAAACCATGAGCTTGTCGCAATGTGGAATTTTGCAATTTGAAATCTCTAGTGAGGTAAGAAATGGGTTGAGTCGTGGCCAGCGGAGGCCCTACACCAAAAGCAGTGTCTCTCTTGTTAATTGACTTAATATCTCTTCTGAATGGTTTGATATTTGCTTCTTCTTGGATATTCTCCTTATTTATCAATGCATAATTTTGTGACCTAGTTGATATTACTCTCTGTCAAGTTAAAATTATTAGTTGCTAGTTGATTATTTTGCTCTTAGTTGCCAATAAACTCTCGGTTATTTCTTGGTTGCTATTGACACTCTATAGTTTTGATAGAACATTAATCTGCCGAAATAAATGTTTAATTTTATAGGTTGGTTAATATTGCTCCCTATTGGATAATGCATCTGTCAATTATAATGTTTTGTTATACTATGCCTTGATACTTCATTTCCTACGTGTTGTGATGCCTCAGCCTACTTGTCTTATGCTTATCCCATGTTGTCTAGTACACATGCTTCTGTCAATGTTTAGCCCACTTAACTTACGATGTCACTGCTGAGGAAAATACTCTTTCCACTATGAAAAAAATTGAAATTTTTAACAAAAAATATGACAACGATGTTTATCACATTCATTTTTCATAATTGAGTATTTTTATTTGTTAGTGAAAAATTGTCTAGTATTTACTTTATAATTTCTTTTCTTTTTTACAAACATCTACCATGTTTTTTATAAACCAAGGACAAGAGCTTTACAAAAAGGGAGAACCAGCAAAGAAAAGTTGTGCATCTCAAATGCAATCTTGTAAAGTAAAAAAGTGAGTGATGGAAAGAAAAGAGGAAGGCACATGAAAAAACATAGGGCATGGGAATATATAACAAATGAGTAGTCACATCCAAATTTACACTAAAATAGAAATACTTGTGAGCTTGTACTAAAAATATTACTATAAAAAAACACCACTTTCTAGTTTCTATCAACTCAAACATGGTCGTCTTTGTTAAGGCATGATAATAATCCCAACTTCACATTCTCCATCACATGCATGCAATGCTCATGGAATCAGGTCTCTTTCACATTTCCACTATTTATGGCAAATGGATATAATTACTTTATACTTTGTGTATTGGCATTTCGTATTCCATATTCGTACGTACGAGTTTTGGACTTTTTCGATCTCCGATGTTGCCCGAGATGATTATTATCGTTGTCTTCCATTTGATGATGTTGTCTGATACATTGGTTTTGTCTATAAATTTAGAAAACAAGGGGTTCTAGAGTTTCGATCGATATTTAAGTTAGTCATAAAACAAAAAAATGGCCTTACAAGAGATAGATGTCTTAATTATAACGAAAATTTCAAACTTAAACCTGTAATATTTATTCTCTATAATTACAAAATTACAACCATTATGTTATATTAATTAAGATAAACGTAGAGTAGAATATATCTGAATCCATGAAATCACCTTAAAATTGAGTTTTTGAAACCCGAGTCTAGATTTGATAGTTGTGATATTCTAGATCAGAACAGTTTTCCACGTAGAAAAATTTAACTGTATGTATTCTCTAAACAAATTGGAGACAAAAAGAATAATAATAATTGAACTATGGACCATGACCTTTAATAAATAATTTATGTGTTAGATTTCAATTCGACTACACAACTAGTTTATACATATTAAAGTCTTATATTTTATTATATGTACAAAGCTTAATAATCTTATACCGTATTTGATTATTTTGACGAACTTAACTTTATAATATTGTTTAAGAGTTTCGATCAATATTTAAGTTAGTCATAAAACAAAAAAAAATGGCCTTACAAGAGATAGATGTCTTAATTATAACGAAAATTTCAAACTTAAACCTGTAATATTTATTCTCTATAATTACAAAATTACAACCATTATGTTATATTAATTAAGATAAACGTAGAGTAGAATATATCTGAATCCATGAAATCACCTTAAAATTGAGTTTTTGAAACCCGAGTCTAGATTTGATAGTTGTGATATTCTAGATCAGAACAGTTTTCCACGTAGAAAAATTTAACTGTATGTATTCTCTAAACAAATTGGAGACAAAAAGAATAATAATAATTGAACTATGGACCATGACCTTTAATAAATAATTTATGTGTTAGATTTCAATTCGACTACACAACTAGTTTATACATATTAAAGTCTTATATTTTATTATATGTACAAAGCTTAATAATCTTATACCGTATTTGATTATTTTGACGAACTTAACTTTATAATATTGTTTAAGAGTTTCGATCAATATTTAAGTTAGTCATAAAACAAAAAAAAATGGCCTTACAAGAGATAGATGTCTTAATTATAACGAAAATTTCAACCTTAAATTTGTAACATTTATTCTCTATAATTACAAAATTATAATCGTTATATAATATTAATTAAGATAAATGTAGAGTATAATATATATGAATCCTTGAAATTGCTTTAAAATTGAGTTTTTGAAACCCGTCATCAAGTCTGGATATCGATGGTTGTGACATTCTAGATTAGAACAGCTTTCCACATAGAAAAATTTAACTCTATCTATTCTCTAAACAAATTGGAGACAGAGAGAATAATAATAATAATTGAACTATGGACCATGACTTTTAATATATAATTTATGTGCCAGATTTCAATTCGGCCCATCATCAATTTGATCACTTTGACGAATTTAACTTTATAATTGCTAACTACGATTATTATTAAATATGTAAGTCCACCGTATAATTATTAAAATTTTCTAACCGGAAATTCCTCTTTGTCACTACTAAAGAAGTGTATGTTGGCCTCTCCCGTTATACACATATCTCCGATATCAACAACGACCCGACTTTTCGACTACCACGATCGACACAGATGGAATCTCGTCAAGATCTTCTTCATAAACGAAGAAGTTGGATGTCACTCGAGACTAGATTAACACTGGGTCGAGTAACAACCACGTGAATTTAACCTAAAATCTTAGAATTTGGTTCAATTGTTACAAAAAAAAATCAATAGTAAATGAGAGTGAAAATGATTTTATTTATTATTATAATAATTATTATTTGCTGTAACTCAACAAGCAAGTTTTAGTGGGAATCAGAGGACCAGATGCTGCCTTTCTGTAACGCTCGGTCTCCCTTTTCATGACATATTTTATATTTGGAAAATGAAAACTTTATTTTAGTGCATCGTGACATCGTATGAAACTAGTTTGGTATCTCATTACGTGTCGATTTCTTATTTGTAGAATCCAGTTTTTTTGATTTGTTATTTCTTGTCACGGGCTGTTCTTCATCAACTTCCTTACTAATCAATCAGAATGATTATCTCTTTGGTTTATCTATAATGGATTAAAGTCAATGTGTATTTTTAATGCATGCGTGTAAATCCTATTAAAATATAGAAAAATTAATAAAATAACTATTGTATTATGAGATCAATGACAAGTCAACTATTGAACAATTTTTACTAACAACTTAAACATTGTAATATGAAAATTGAACAGAGTAAATATCATAGTTACGTTTTTCGTTAAAATACATTGTCTTTCCTCTAAACAAATTTAAAAGATTACTTTTTGTATGCGGAAAGACAACATTTTGCGGTGGAATGACAACGTTCCGCTTGTAGAACAACAACTTTTCGTTGCGGAAAAATTATTGTACTCTGCGCAAAGTGAGACATTGGTGATGAACACTTGAGGACAACGACGAATCAGGAAGAGAAAAGAGAAGATGATGATGAGAATTGGTTGGGTGAAATTGAGAGTAGGGGTGAGTTATCATAAGGTGTTCGGAAAACTGAAAACGTGGGAATTATTTTCGACAGTGAGAAAATCATGTCAGTGCTTTCCAACATTGTCTTCGAGGTAAGATTGCTATAATTATTGCGATTTTAGCATAAAACTAAAATAAAATTAGAATTGCAGAGAGCAATGCTTATTTCAACAGGTAACAATGATGTTTGCGTCTTTCGTTTTTCATAGTTCAATGTTTAAATTATTAGCCAAAATTGTTCAGTGATTGATTTGTCATTAAACTCATATTTAAGTGGTTGTTTTGTTAATTTCCCTAAAATCTAAATTACAGTTTGATAATTAATAATTTTGTCCATTTATTTTCACGCTTCGATATAAAATGACATTCTAACACATAAAATCGATAGACTCGACATTGTACATGCAAATTTATTTGCTATTTTTCTTCTTTAACAAATACAAACGGTAACGCATATTCTTTCTTCGTTACGTTTTTATCGAAATAGTATTCGTGATGATTAAAATTTTTAATGTCCAAGTTTTCCAATTCGAGAAGATGATTTGATGAAAATCAACACTTTTCATAATTTAATTCCACGAATAAATTGTTGTGGATTATCACTAAAATTAATTTTTATTTTATTAGACAACTATCTTTGGAATATGTTGATTTCCAGTCCGTAGATATCATTGCTGCAAAGCCAACAGGCAGGAAATCACCAAAATGACTGCAACCATGACTATTTCTCCAACAAGATCTTGCAAAAATCTTGTTGCCCACTGAACCCTAGAGTTTTTTTTTTTTTTTTTAAATCAAATAATAAATCTCATTCTCGTTAATTAAAAGGGGAATTGTCTTTTCATTATTTTTAAAAATAATTAATATTTATTCAAACTAAAAAAAGAATAATTTTATATTTATGCTCTATTCAAGTAAAGTTATGCAGTGCTTCTAGTAAAATATTATTTACTTTGAGCAAAAATCTGCATTGTTTTATTTTTGGAATTAGTCTAAAACATGTTGTACTAGGTAGTGAGAAGAACTCTACTTATAAATCATTCACTTTTCACTCTTCCAAGCGATGTGAAATTGTGCATCACCCACTAGTGTGTGCTGAGCTCTCACAATCAAAAGCATCTTGAATCATCTTTGTATTCACAGGCCTAAGATGCCACAATTCCTAGACTCTATTCATATTTCCTAACGTATAAAACATTGGTTAATATAATATTAATAACTTATTTTAATTATTTATAATTTATTATATTAGTTACATTAAATTTAAAAAAATATATATATAGTGTTACTCAATAAAAAAATATAAATTTAAAAAAAGACAAGAGGGATTTATGGTACGGAACAAGACCAGACATTAAATAATGTGGGTGACATATCATTGTCCTTGCCTTTTTAAATTAAACAAAATGATTAGTTTAACTAAATTTCAATTATTATTTTATTTATTTTTTGTTTTTATTTATGGTCCACTTCCTCGGATTGGACATCACCTCCTTCTTATTTATTTATTTATTTAATTTCACTATTAGAAATTAATGCTTTTTTATTTTTATAATTTTAATAAATAAGTTGCTAATATTTCTTTGCAAATTCGAATAAAAAAGCCCACAGTAAAATCACTACGTTCAAAGCCCAAATATAGGCCCATCACAATCTAATCAAATAATATTTGGGCCTAAATTTTGGCCCAGTCCGTTTTGGCCCGCCCACTAATTTTTCTATTTTAAATACATTTTGCTAATATTTTAAAATTTTCAATTTTTGTAATAAGATTCCAAAAATATTCAATTCAAATGTATTCTTGTAATGACGATGAATTACTCCTTTAGAGAATATTTTTATTTAATTTATATATTTTTGCTAATAATACGTTTACATTTTAATATTATACTTGAACGTGTATTTTATTATGTACAATAATTATTAAAAATATTAAGTACTTAAGATAATAAAACATTTTTATCGAATAAATCACATATACGATGTAAGATTATAGTATGAAGGGAATTTAACAAAACAACCATTGACTTATGTGATCAATGACAAATCAACGACAAAACAATTTTTGCTAACAAATAAAACACTCAACTATGAAAAATGAACGGAGCAAACATCGCTATCACGTTTTTTATTAAATGATGTTGTCTTTCCGCAGTGGATAGTGAGTAATTGGGAATAGGACAGAGAAAATACGTCATCAATCAAACTGTAAATTCTTCTAAGTAATTTGACGTCTTTGGGCAAGAGTAATGTCGATGAAGAAAAGAAAAAGGTAAATTATTTCATTGATCGCTGATAATTATTCATTTGCATCGATTTATCAAACTTTAGTTATCCCCTCAAATTATTATTTTAAATTCATATTAGATATCAATAGAATGCTGAAATTGTTGAGAGAAAAAGACTTGTTTTTGTCAGTGGTTCGCTGAATATAAATATATGAGAATATTTTATTTGTACTATGAAAAACTCAGTCAAAGATCAAACGCATGAGAGAAGACATTTTTTAGGGGAAACTTCTACTCTTTCATTTTCAAAATAAGTTCGCATTTGTTTGCGTAATTTATTTTTTGATAGTTGATTGTTTTATTTATTAGCGAAAGTTGTTCAATAATTTATTTGTCATTAATCTTATAGTTTAGTGATTATTTTGTTAATTTCTTTTGCACGAAATTAAAGAATAAAAATAGAATTAATTACGTGTATAAAAAGAATATTGAAAAACAAAAAACAAAATTTGAAAAGTAGTATGGATAAGAGAGATGATACTTTTGCAATTTTTTATTTTGGAGTTCACCCACCCACCAAAAGTCGACGTGAAGTTTACGTTTTCTTCTTTTTCATCTCATCATTTTAAATAATAAAAAAAGTTAATTATACATGTTTTTTTTTTAATAATTCAACAATAAATATTTAAAAACTTTGAATTTTTAAATGTGAAAAAGTAAAAAAATAAATAATAAAATCATATTACTTCTTTTATCTTTTAAATATCCTCGAAATATAATATGAATGGTAAACTTGTAAATAGTATGAGTCAATTCAAATAAACTAAGATTTATTTCCAAATTAATATATGCTTAGATTTATTGAATTTAATTATAGAATCTTTCTTTTTTGGCAGGGCTTCCTCTTTAAAAAGATTGTTTGGTTTATAATTTTACAGAACATGAAATCATAGAAATGGCAAAGTCATTGAAAAGGAAAATCTTTAAGCTTTCTCAAAGGTTACATTTTACTTTTTTTTTTCCAACACAATCATATATCATGATTATCAATGTTTTAAAGGGTTGAATTCTCTCAATATATATATATATATTGTGAAGTCTCCAGATTTTATGATATAATATTGTCTGCTTTGAACAGAACTCTGCACTGTTTTGTTCTTGGGGTTAGCTCAAAATGCGTCGTACTAGGTAGGGAGAATAACTCTACTTATAAATCATTCATTTTTCACTCTCCAAAACGATATGAGATTGTACATTCCCACTATTATAGGTATATATGATTTTCTAGTACAATATTGTCTGTTTTGAACCGAAGTCTGCATAATTTTTTTCTTGGGGTTAGCTCAAAACGTGTCATACTAGGTAGGGAGGAGAACTCTACTTATAAATTATTCACTTTTTATTCTCCCAAACATATGAGATTGTGCATTCACACTTGTATATGTTGGGTTCTTACAATCAACAAAATATTGAGTCATTATTTCCTTCAGAGGGTGGATTGCCCCATACACATATATAATGTTAAAAAAAAGGTCATAATTTAACGTTAAAAAAATAGAAATAATAGACATGAAATTGTAATTTATTCTTGATTTGTCACGTCTCAAAAAATCAAACTGAGTAAATAAAGTTTTGTCGAACGTACTTCATATTTTAAAAATCTAGATCGATAATCATGTATGATCTGCGTGGAAATGCATGATAAGGTTAGGGATCCAATGTTTTAAACTAATGATTATGATTAATTATGTATGTTTTGGGCAAAGGTAGAAATTTATGAAGGCCAAGCCAACAATATTAGTTGATATAATTATAGTGCATGCTAAATGCTTAAAGCATCTCATTAACCACAAATAAAGTTTGTTATCCTTTTAATCATTTGTAATTGAGAGCTAATCAACTCATATGTATCGTAATTCTACAATTTTAGGTCACCTATTTTAATTAAATGAATTAAAACTATTGTGATAGTTTACGAACAGACTAACAATCTAAATTGAATATTAACTCAATAACATATCGTGTTATATAAGTAAAAAAAAAAAAATTCAATTAATGAAAATATTAAAACAAAATTTTAATTATTTAATGATTTAATATAATGATGGATGGTTATGTCCTTAATATATAGTGGGTTAAATAATCTAATCCATGTGCTATAGATTAGGGATACTAGAAGAATGTATTGTGAGTGATTAATATTAATCTAATGATTTGATTAGGTTTTTGAATATTAAAATTTAATGAAAAATAGGCTTTAAAAAAGTCAACATTCTCACACTCTCTCTGTATTCTTTTGTATGTCGCTTTGGATTACTTTTTAGTAAATTAATTAAATCAAATCATAAATAGAATAATCACAATATTTATTAATTATATGTTTCAATTAATAAATGGTTGTTTATTATTTGTTTTTTTTTTCACTCAATGTGGTAATTTTTCTATGTTTTCCTTAATATCTAAGGAAAATTAAATTTCAATTTTTTGAGATATAAATTAAAAAAAATTAAAATATGTACAAAAATGAAGTTTTAAAAAATATTTGCAAAAATAATTATTACCAGTGGAAAATATATAAGACTTATATCTTTTGAAATTTGAATGAGAGAAAATATTAATAAAAATCAGTATAATGAGATTTGCGACTCAAATATATATTTACACATAAAATCATAAACTCTAGTCATGTTGAAATTCTTAATGAGGGCCAAATTAGCATGACTTAGTTAGAATTCGAGTCACACCGAACTCTAACATTCTCTATCTTGATGTGAATTCCACTGTATAAAATGTATATTCAAAACTTCAGAAAATCTCCTATTTCACAAAAGTACTTAAGGGCGAAATTAGTAGCTAATACCAACCAAGCTCAAACAATGTTTGAACTTGGGTGTGAGTAAAGTTTTGCTCATCATATCAGCAGGATTACCATGAGTTCTAATTTTACTCACACCAAAATCACTACAAGTAACTACTTCACGAACGAAATTATAATGAATATCATTGTGCTTCGAATTCTCATGAAACATCTGATCTTTAGTAAGAAAATAGCACTCTAACTGTCACAAAACACTGTGGGAATTAGCAAGTCTTCCCTGACCTCACCAAACAACTCTTTCAACCATATAGTTTCCTTATATGTCTCTGTAATAGCCATATATTTTGTCTCTGTAGTAGACAACACAACGACATATTATTAGGTAGCTCTTCTGCTGATAGCACAACCCTTAACTATAAAAACATATTCTGTAAGAGATTTCCTCTTATCAAGATCACCCACATAATCAGAATCAACGTACTTAATCATTGGATAAATAGTTCTTCCAAATTGATGACAAATAGCACTAGTTCTACACTACCTAAGAATCCATTGAACAACTTTCCAATGTTTTTTTCCCAGATTCGCCATGTACATATTAATTGCATTAACTGCATAAGATAATATACATGAAAGATCTCACTGCACTAGAATATAGAATTTGTGACATATAATTAATTTCATAATCTGATTGCGGGCATAAGGCAGATGAAAGCTTGAAATTAGCGCTAATGGAGTACCAATTGGTTTACCCTTCTCCATGTTAAATCTGCAGAGAACTTTTTGAAGGTATCCCCTTTGACTTAGATACAATATCTCAGCTTTTCTATCTCTGTATATCTCCATACAAAGTATCTTCTTGACTGCTCTGAAATCTTTCATCTCAAATTCTTTACTCAACTGTGTTTTGACCCTTCTGATTTCTTCTTTATCTTTTGTTGTGATCAACATGTCATCAACGTATAAGAGCAGAAAAACAACTGACTCATTCTTACTATTCTTTATGTAGACACAACTATCATAATTTCTCATTCTAAACTCATGAGCAAGTATGAATGAATCAAATCTCTTATATCACTTCTTGATGACTGTTTCAGACCATGACAGGAATTCTTCAAAGAATAATCATAGTTTTGTTTTCTCCAAATTATAAAACCTTTAGGTTACTGCATATAGATGTCTTCCTCAAGTTCTCCATGTAAAAATGTAGTTTTCACATTCAATTGCTTAAGCTCAAAGTCGTGCATAGTCACAACATCCAACAAACTCGAATCGAACTATGCTTAGCAACTGGATAAAATACATCAGTAAAGTCTACACCTAGAATTTGAATTTATCCCTTAGCAACCAAACGTGCTTTGTATCTGTCTTCTTCAATATTTGATGTACATTTCTTCCTCTTGAACACACATTTGCAATGAATTGCTTTCTTGTCATTTGGCAATTTAACTAAGTCTCATGTGTCATTCTTCTGAAGAGATTTCATCTCCTCTTGCATGGTGATTATCTATTTTTCAGAATTTTTTGAACTCACTGCCTCTGAATAGGTAGACAGTTCTTCACTAGATCTATGTTTTTAGCTACACTCAAAGCATAAACAATTAAATCTGCTTCATAATATTTCTGTGAAGGTTTAATCTCCCTTTTTGGCATATTTTTTGTGATGGAATGCTGTAGTGAAGCTAATACTATTGATTGTGCGGAAATGATATCACCCTGATTATCTGAGCTAACCTAACCTGAAGACTTTGGTGTCAATTCTATTCCAATCTTAACTTCAACCTAGCTACTGGATAGATGGTTAGTTTTCTCCAACAAGACTTTAAGAGGTGAATTAGCAAGCATAATAGCTTCATCAAATATCACATCTCTACTAAATCTTACTTTCTTAGATTTTGGACACCATAACTTATATCATTTGACACTAGACTTGTATCAAAAGAATATACACTTAAGTGATATAAGTTCTAACTAATCCTTATAAACATGGGCATATGCAAGACAACCAAACACTCTTTAAACTGAATAAATAGCAGGAGTACAAGGCCAAATTTCTTTAGAAGTTTTTTTTTTATCAAGCGCAACCAACGGAGAATGATTCACAAGATAACAAGCAGTAACAACAACTTCAATCCAAAATGATTTAGGTAAATCAGAACCTGAGAGCGTACACTGAACTTTCGTCATTAAAGTTCTCTTCATTCGCTCTACCACTCCGTTTTGCTGTGGAGTACCCAGGACTATCAGACACCTCATAATTCCTTCTGACTAGCAAAAAGAGTTGAATTCTTCCGAACAAAACTTTAACACATTATTGGTGTGAAGTTGTTTTACATGCTTCCCTTTCTACTTTTCAATCATCATTTTCCATTATTTGAAGGTAGAAAATACATCACTCATCTTCTTCATAAAGAACACTCATACTTTTATGAAAAAAATCATCAATTAAAGTCAGCATATAATGTGTTCTTCCTTTGGAAGGCACCAGTGCTAGTCCTTAGAGATCTGAGTGAATATAATCTAGTATTCCTTTTGTACTGAGAGTGCTTGAAGTGAATTTGACTCTCTTCTATTTCTCGAAAACACAATACTCACAAAACTGCAATTTACTTGTGCTCCAATCATTCAAAAGTATTCTTTTGCTCAACTCATTCATCCCACTTTCACTCATATGCCGTAGACGTATATGTCATAATTTGGTTAGGTCCCAATGAAGTACTAACTATCGCATCTCCAATAACTATAGATCCCTGCAGAACATATAAATTTTCAGACTTTCTCTGCCCTTTCATCATAACAAGAGAACCATAACTAATTTTCAAAACTTTATCTTCACCAGTGTATCTGTACCCTTTCAGATCAAGAGTACTCAGTGAGATCAGGAACATGTAGCACATCACTAAGTGTTCTGACAACTCCATCATATGTATTGATTCTAACTGTACCAATCCCTGCTATCTTGTAAAATGTATTATTTCCCATCGATATGGCACTTTTCGACCAGAGTCATGTGTTGAAAACCAGTCTCTATTGAGACACATGAAAAATGCAGGTTGAATCCAGAATCCACTTCTCGGATGACTTTGAGTTTCCATCAAACATTACAAGAATATCTCCTTCTAATTCATTATCATTTTCTTCAGCGACAATAGTTTCACAAGACTTCCTTGGTTGTTTTCCCTTCTGATGAGCTTCTTCTTTCCTTTTATTCTGCAATTTATAACACTCAAATTTTATATGTCAATTCTTCCATCAAAAAAGGCAACACTTGTTTCTGTTCTTGGATTTTGATTTGTCCTTTGAACCCTTTATGTTACTTCTTTCTTTATCAAACCTCTCTAATGTTCTACCCCAAGTAACTAGTTCTTCTCATTTAGTTCTACATCCAATTACAAGGTGTTTCATTATTTCCTTTAAAAGCAAAGCATCATAGATTTCTTCCAGGGTTAATGCGTCAGACTATATAAAATAGTGTTCCAGAAAATATTATACAAACTAGGTACCAAGTACAACAAAATCAATCATAGGTTCTCCTTATCATATTTGCATTCTATATAGTTTCCAAATTTGAAACAATTTCTTTAAATACAGTCAAGTGTTCTTCAATTGAAGTTCCTTCTTCCATATGTTTAAAATATAACGTTGCTTTAGATGCAACTTATTTGTTAGGAATATATTAGTAGCAGATTGCAGCTTCAACACATCTTCCAAAATAGTATTTAATAAAGGAAGTGAATCAGAGATAAAGTTTTTCTATCTCTTGTAAGTTTCTCCTTCTCAGTCTAAAACGTGAGCATTTTATCAAACTCAAGTAATGTGTTGTCAAATTCCAACTGAGCGAGTACATCTCGCATCTTTACGTGTCATATCAGAAATCTTGTATTCTGATCCAACATTAGAATATCATACTTCGTCGAATCCATCTCTTGAAAAATTTCAGAATTTCACCTAAAAAATTTCCAAGTCAACCAATTTTAGTATGTTTTCAAATAAGATTTAAATTTGCAAATATAAAAAAAAATTTGAACTTTGCTAAAGAAAACTTTGGCAATGGCAACAACACACCAAACAACTCTGGCAGCTTGTAGGGAGTTCAAGCGGTGGTCAGGTATGCAGTGGAGATAATGTCGGAGGTTGAGGGTCAACGACTAAGGGTCGATGACTTGCTGTTGAAAGAAGACTAACAACTCTTTTGTGCTCGAAATTGACAAATTGAAGCGTCGAGAAGGACGATGACTCGGTGTTTGACAGAGGCGCGACGATTACAAGCTTAGCGTCAAGGGTTTGGTAGAGAATGACAAAACAATGTGTGACCGACTTGAAAATAGAACCGGCAAGATCTGTGCTCTAAGACTCGCTAAATTCTTTGCTTCTGTTCGAAGCTCAAGAGTGTGGTAGGTTCTCTCTTCCTCGATGGCGAGCAGCGGCGCATGGGCCAAAATCGGTATAACTTAATTAGAATTACAGTCACATCAAACTTTAACAATATCAAATATAATCTTTAACTCACTCAGCTATGATAACAAGCCAGTTCACTGTCAAGGAACCTAAGTCAGGGCCACATGCCTCCGACTATCAAATTTCGACGAGCCTCATTGGAATTCGATGAAAATGGATGGACATCAACTAGCCGATTCGAAAACCTAATAGCACACCCTGTTTGAAGGCACAATTTTTTTCCAGGTCAGCTCGCAGACTAGCCCGTTGCCAAGGTGATAACTTCCCATATAATATTTATCTTGTTCTGAGTTAGAATAATTATTATGAATTGACAAAATAATGTATTATTTGGGTGGGGCATTTCAATTCATTTAGGACGGCCATTGAGGAATGTATGGTCAAAGAAAGAGAATTAATTTTTCAAAAATAGTAATAATTAATGTTTGATTGTCAGGCAGACAACTAAATCCAATACAGGGTGGATAGAGATCTTGAATTGTGAGACCAAGATCTCATCTCAATCCACTTTTTATAATATATTAATCACTATTATTCTCTCTTTAATTAAATTGGAAAATCATTAAATAAAATTGTTTATACAACCATAAATCATTAATTATTTATCCTTGGAGTAAAATGCAACGTAGACATTAATTTAAGAGTTATTTATAGTGAATATTTTTATTTTTATTTTACAAAATAGACTTTAACCTTTTGGTTATTAGTAAATATATTTTATCGTTATTTAATCTGTTAAATCTATCCGATAGAAAATTGTGTGCTTTGTTCTCTAGTTGAATCAAGAATAATTGCAATACATGTGCGAAAGAGACGATCGAGAAATTATCACCTTTAAAAAATAGAACAAATGAGATTCGTTAGAATAAGAATCAGGAAAAAAAAGTCTGTCGTGTGTATTCTATGTAATGAAATTAACACATTGAATAACGACAAAAGTATATTTGCTGATAATCAAAAGATCGAACCGTATTTTGTTAAAAGATATCTGTTATAAATATCTTTTAAAATCATGATCACGTTTCAATTATATATTTTTATTGGAAATGTCTTATTTTTTGAGATTTTATTAAAGGTATTTTCTAAAGTCATTAAATTAGTAAAAATTAATCTTTAGGTTTAATAACTAAACAAACAAGATTATAACTTCTATTTTTTGCTAAAACACAAAAAAAAATATAGTTAATCATTCTAAAAACGTACATGCGACGACAATCTAAACCCGTCATATTTCTAATAGAGACTAAAATCGTATAAAACTTATCGTTGTTCAAGTTAATAATATGTCTTTAATCATATTAAACAACTTTGGGAAGACTAATTAATCATATTAAAAGAAGAGGAAGACTAATTAATTAGTTTAAATAGGCATAGATGAGGTTTAAAAGAATATTTCAAAAGCATAAACTATTTAGGGTAAGAGCTAAAAGTTATGGGCTCAATGCAAGAAACTATTTTAAAGAACAATTCTCTTTTTTTTTTTGGGACTCAATATATTGTATTTTTAAATTTTATAATTTAATATTAATGTTTCTATGATTGTAGATTTTATCTTAGTAACAATATCGACGTATCAACTTATCATTTTTTGAGACGTGCATGACCGCAGTTGAATTCTTTTAAACATTAAATTTTGCGTTGTTAGCGAAATGACTAATTTTTCGATAGAATTTATCAAATACTTTTACGTTTTTTATTTGTTATTTTAACATATCGTGTTTGTCTTGACTCACTCGATTTCTTTCTCCTCCTCGATACTATAATTTTAAAGATTATAAGACAGTTAATCTGAGATATGTATTCAAAATCAGGTGTTAACTTGTAAATCGAAGTAATTAAAGTGGGGTAAAATGACCATTATAAACGCAAAATTAATTTGATGAAAATATGTGTAATTTTGCGAAATAATAATTTAAGGTATTAATTATTTTTGTTACCTAAGTTCAAGAATTAAATTAAACTTTATCTTAAATTTAATAGTGCATTAGTAAGGAAGGCAGCAGCCGTAATTAAACGTTAAAGAGAGGGCAAATGAGAGTGACGTCATCGAGACAGCGACCGGCACTAACCTGGGTTCACGCTGCAGAAAGAGACATCATCAATCTCGCTGCTGAAACCGACAAAAGCGAGAGAGAGAGAGGGAATGGCAGAAGCGTGATTTCATCACAAACCTTGCCTGGTTATGTAACATCCTTCGTCCCCCCGACTTTTAGTGGCGCACTATAGGTGTAGTTCAGATCGAATTCTCTCTCTCTCTCATAAGTGCAGAGAATAGCAAGTGTAATAATTACAGTGACATATCTAAGGTTAAGAGCGGAAGGAGGAGGAGCAGAAGAAGAAGACTGCCATTTTATTTGTCTCTCTTTCTTGTCTGTTTTCATTTGAAGATTTCGCACTTTCTTCTCATTCCACTTACCCCTCAGAAATGGAGCAAAGCATTCTTGTTTATTTGCTTCAAGCTTGTGGAATAGTGTAGGTTTTTTGCTCCCAGGGAGTTTTCCGTTTCCGGCTTGTCTGTAGCTTTCTTCTTTGTCTTTCGGTTTACTGGAGTATGGCCTGCCGGAGAATGGTCGCTGGTAACTTGGATCCTGAGAGGAAGAGAAGTGGAGGGTTGAGGACAAAACAGGCCGGAAGAGGATCGTGCCGCGGAAGTTAGGCTGAAGAAACTGAAGATATCGGAGATGTACGAGCTCTGGGGCTGATCATCTGATGCACATACCTGTAATCGTGCGTGTTTGATTGGAAATTTCTTTGGGAAAAAAAGCGTTGTAATCGAGCTCCGCCGTCGAAAGATGAGACTTTTGCTGACAGATGCGCTTAAGGCTCTGTGCCGTTCCAACCATTGGTCTTACGCCGTGTTCTGGAGATTTGGTTGGAAAAATTCTGGGTATGTCTCTGAAAAACATTAGAGAAAACAAATAAATGCGCTGACTTAAATCATATTAAATTTACTCTGTTTGATTGCTTCGAAAATAGTTGACCATTTGAAAGGGAAGTTCAATTTAATTGTCTTGTTTTAGAATCGTGCATAATTCTAGGCTCTAAACTCGATTGGTTTTAGCGAAGTCCGTGAATGAGTCCCTAATTGTTGGCTACTAGTCCTGCAGTCGTATCTTTTGGTTGGCAATCTATCATCTCCTTATTTTATATAATCTATTTTGATTATTATGCTTTGGTTGTTTCTGCTTTGTCTGAAGAATCTGAGTGAAAAGTATGCTAGTATTACTTCGATGGACGTGCTCTGCAACTCTGCATGAGACTTTTTCCTTATAATTTTGTTTTCTTTTTCCTTAAAAATGTTTATCAGTGTCCTCCCATGTTGAATTTTTTGTTTGTCTTCTATGTTCTTGTTTTAAAACAAAAGTATAATTGTAACCTCAGGCTTGAAGCTGCAGTTAAAATTGTTGGTTTTGGTTGTTTTTTGTTAGTTTTTAATTTTTAGAGAAAATTTAAACTTGCAGGCTTTTAATCTGGGAAGAGTGCCATTATGAAAGCTCACCATGTTCTTTTACTTTGGACTGTGAGAGTGAAAGTCTTAAATTCCCCTTTGACGAGTTAATGGGATGTTTCCCTACCTCCGAACATTTCTCCGCACAGCCTGGGATGGAAGCAGGCGTCAATGTTGATTCTCTGATTGACAAAATGATTTTGAATAATCAGATTATTGCAGTTGGTGAAGGGTATGAAGCTTATAGTTCTTCCCTTTGGTGCATTTTATTAGATAGAATTGTGTATTAAAATCTCATACTTTCGGATTTTATAGGATGGTTGGAAGAGCTGCGTTTACTGGAAGTCATCAGTGGATTCTTTCAAAGAATTACACTGGAGATGCTGATCCACCCAAGGTATAGCAGAATCTTTAAATGATCTTCTGCTAATCCATGTAGTTAAAATCTTGAGTTTTGATTATATGCATCGATATTATATGCTAAATGTTCCACAACGCCGCCTTAAAATTTTAGTATTATATAGCTATGATCCCTGTTTTCTAACTTTATGAAAATCATTTTTTTAATACGAAACGATATTCATTTAGAAAAAAATGTATACAGTGATGGGAAGGAAGAAATTAGTGAGAAATAATTTCTCTCCGGTCGGAGAGAATTACACTAAAATGATAACTCCTAAAATCCTTCCGAGTTTCATCATCAATGGATGGTGAAATAGCATCTTCCAATCCAGCCGACCAGAAAATAAGACCGTTAGCTTGAACTTCTCCTGCTTAAGCTTAAAGGGTATGCCGATCTCTAGTTACTATGCTGGCAGCTTTGATTACAATTCTGAAAAGATGCACAGCTCGTGTAGGGTAGTATAGAATTGGGTTTTTCTTTGTATCTTTTTTGTGCGTTCTATTCTATCTCCTCTCGTTTTTCTAACTACCTATGGTCTGCTGGCTCTTTCCCTAAAGTTATAGAAAATTAGCCTGTGGACTGTTTGAAATATTTACCAGTTATAACTCTTGTTGTCTTCAATGGATATAATAAGCTTTGATATAGGAGAGGCTAAAAAAGCCGCATGAACTTTGTGTTTATAATATATGTATATTTTCAGGTTCTCGAGGAGCTGCACCAGCAATTTTCAGCTGGGATTCAGGTCTGTTACATTTTGTTGTCCTTTGTTTTGCAAGTAAATTGCAATGTCATTACAGTTTCTTGGTTTGGCTTGCAGACAATAGCAGTTATTCCCATTCCTCTACATGGTGTTGTTCAACTTGGCTCTTCCTGCACAGTAAGTCCTTTATGTTGTTTTTAGGTGAGAACTCGTTGGACTAATTCTTCTAAAGCAATGTAATTTTTTCATGTTGCGTTTAAGCGCATGAAAAGAAAATGTTTCGATGTGTAAGCAAAATGGTCGTTATTTGATGATAATTATGCTTTTTCTCATCGCATGCAATTACCGATCGGCCCGTGAGTTGAAGTTAGATTCTATTAGTTGCTAAAGCAAACCTCTGTATTTGTGTGTTCAGATTATGGAGAGTATGGGCTTTGTAAGTGATGTGAAAAACTTGATCCTGAATTTTGTGGGGCTGCCTGGTTCACTTTTCTCGGAAAGCCATACAGAAAATAAAAAAGGTATGAAAATAGGGAAATCTGCCTCTGTTGGAGTGCATATATCTGCAGATTCATCAGGGAAGTCTATAAAATCCTCTCAACTGGCTGACTGTGGCAACCAACTTGGAAATTCATCTCATGCTTCAGGTCCAATTGGCCAATTCAATTGTTCTTTGGGTAGAGAGAGTGAGGATTATAGTCATCATCTTATTCCAACATTTCAAAATCCCAACTTGATCCGAAATTCTCACGATGGGCATTGTAAACCTGAAATTAGTTGCATGACGAAGCCAAATGATTCTTTAAGTGATCTTCAAAAGAATCGAGTCACCATTGCTTCGTTGATTTCTCCAAAGCCGGATGCATTATTGAACCAGCTTGATTGTTTAAGTGCTGGGTTCGATTGCCAAGATGGTTTCTTTCAATCTATTGCTGGTCATGGCAACCTGAAGCTAATAGAAAGTTCAGTTGTGTCAGGTTCTGATAGTCATATTGATGATAACTATACAAGCTCACTTAATCATGCAGCCTTATCTCAACTGCCGAAAACTGGATGCATTATCCTTGATTCTGAAAAGGGTTCTATTCCAACTCCATTTCTTGAAGGATGTATTTTAGATGGTGGAAGAAATGAAAATTTAAACGCCCTTCCAGTTGATGGTAATCATTTTGGCAGTAATGTTGGGATTGATATTCGAAGCTCTGGTTTTGCAGATCATCTAACGAATGGATCCTTGCCGGCCAATTATAGACATCTTTCTTCGAATGTTAAGTATTTTCAAGGTGAATTCAATCCGACAAGGTCAAGTATTGATGTTGGTATGTTTCAAGCTCTTGATAAAACTTTGACCCATTCAGCTGGTTTGAAATCATTTAATGAGCATATCCCTGGTTTTGCTTGTGAGTACCAAAGCCATGGAAGTCAAATTGAGAACCCAAGACATTCAGACGTGAAATACTATGCAAATGCCAAACCCCCTTCAGGAGACGAATTATCGTACATTTTGGGCGTCGTTGATGAGAAAAATATACTTGATGAAAGCCTGAATACTTTACATGCCAAATGGGCTGATAATATGGATGAGGATATGAATTCAATAAGTCAAAGTCTTTCAACCACTATTGCTGCTGAAACTGCCTCTGACAACCTTCTTGAAGCTGTGATCTCTAAAGGTCACTTTGCTGCCAAGCAAGATTCAAATGATGATGTATCTTGTAGAACAACATCAACAACGCCCAATGATTCCATTCCTGGTGTTTCTCCTAAACATTGGAGACCAAATCCATCCTCTTTCAGGTCTGGGTGTAGCAGAGACGATTTGGCAAATTGTGCTAAAACTACTTCTGTTTGTGGATCACAAATCAGTTCATGGGTTGATCAGGCAAATAGCGTGAAGCGCAGTAGTTGCATGTCGACAGCACATTCGAAGAGGTCGGAGGAAGTGAATAAGTCAGGCCGCAAAAGGCTAAAACTTGGAGAGAATCCTAGGCCCAGGCCAAAAGATAGACAGATGATTCAAGATCGATTAAGGGAGTTGCGTGAGATTGTGCCAAACGGAGCAAAAGTAATCTCTCTCACTACTCCTGTTCATCTCCTTTCCTTGCTTTATGGAACCTAATTCATTTCTTGATTTGATTATTGAAATTCAACAGTATAGTATCGATGCATTACTCGAAAGGACCATCAAGCATATGCTTTTCCTGCAAAGTGTCACAAAGCATGCAGACAAGCTTAAACAAGCTGGGGAGTCAAAGGTGTGTGCTTGAAAGCTGCTTTATTTACTTTGGTTTTAGAAACAGTTTACAAATGCCTCTTAAACACACCCTTGGTCTTTTTCTTCAAAATATGTAGATCATTAGCAAGGAAAGTGGACTCTTTCTAAAAGACAACTTTGAACATGGGGCAACATGGGCATTCGAGGTTGGATCGCAATCTATGTCTTGTCCTATCATAGTTGAGGATCTAAATTCGCCACGGCAAATGCTTGTCGAGGTAATGTCTTGTAGTTTTAACCAAAGTATGCAACTTTTTTTGATACTACGGAGTAACGGAACATGTATGGAACACTTACTCTGCCTGTCAGATGGTCTGTGAAGAAAGAGGATTTTTCCTAGAAATAGCTGACTTAATCAGAGGAATGGGTTTAACTATCTTGAAAGGAATGATGGAAGCTCGGAATGGTCAGCTTTGGGCACAGTTCACCGTAGAGGTAAAATTTCAACTGTATCTTCTGAGAATGATAGGAATAGATCAAATCTGACTAGTTAAGTCAGCAGGATTAATATCGACAACGGTCTCTAATAATTGCCGACCAGTCTTGATAAACTAGAATCTGCATGAAAATTTGCCGCTCCGATGATACTTATGTTTTGTTTGTTCGAAATGCACTTCATTGATTTATCTGATCGCTGGTGCTATTGAGAAATGTATAAATGATTAAATTATTATAAACCCAGAAGCTTAACCTTTTGAAATTGTTAATAATTTATCACAGTATCCGTATCAGAGTTAGATGTCCCAAGTTTGAATCTCGACAAAATCAAAATTAACCTGATTAAAAAAAATCTACATGTAAGGATTAATAAAGACTTATATGTGTGAGGAGGAACGTTAAAAAATGTGTAAATGATTAAATTATTCACAAATCACAAAATTAAGTTTTTAAAATTGTTAGTAATTTGTAAGTACTTGGTTTTATATGCAGGCGAATCGGGATGTGACGAGGATAGAAGTATTTATGGCGCTTGTGCCCCTCTTGGAGCACACGATGAAAGGTGGATCGCTTCCGGACCCTATAAATAACAAGCAGGTGGCGACATGCAATCCGTCGCTAGCTGCCCCGATATCAGCGACTGGTGGGTTTTGTAATTTGCGATGAGTAGTAAGCTTCCAGGCCCATAAATATTCAATCCCAGAGGAGGTGTTGGAAGCAAATTTGATCTTCTTTTCGTGCTACAAAAAGCACAATTTCTGCCTCAAAATCTCGGGTTGGCGCGACTTTGGACTGAATTTCTGTCACTTTCTCATCCGAAGCTTTGGCCAAAAAAACATGTTGGGTGTGTTGATTGGTGTAAACATGGTTGTGATTTGGATTGAGCTCTGCATTTGGATGATTGTAGTTGTGTTCTTGTTGTAATTGTGGATTTATCAGATCAAGCCATAACTGCTACTGTTGCTTTGTTGTTGATAAAAATTTATTTTGGAGTGAACCTTAAATTTTTGTTGATGACAATTGATTTACGACATACATTAATCCGGGCATCTTCACGATGAAACGACTCCATGTTCATGTGAATAAATACCGAGGTTGGGATAATCGAGATTTTGGGCGATTTGTCGAAATGCATCCAAAGAGTAAAAGAAAATGCAAAAAGTGTATGTTCTGATATGAAGATAAAAAAAAAAAAGAAATTAACAAACTAATCAATTTTTGCTAACAACTAAAGCACTGAATTATGAAAAATGAACAGAGCAAGCATCGTAATTACGTTTTCTGATAAAAAAAAAAACATTGTTGTTTCTCTACCTAACATTGTCTTTCCACTCAGCATATTTAAAAGATTGCTTTCTGCATGCAGAACAATTACTTTCTACTGCAGAAAAACAACATTTTGTCTGCAGAAAGATTGCTTTGCTCTGCGAAAAGACTTTCTACTGCAGAAAGACAACATTTTGTCTGCAGAAAGATTGCTTTGCTCTGCGAAAAGTGAGATATTGGTGATGACCACTGGACGACGATAACGAACCAAGAAGAGGAAAGAGAATATGGTGATGAAAACTAGACATGTGAAATTTGGAGGAGGGGTAAGCCATCGAAAAATGTTATGAAAACATGAGAATTGTTTTCGACGACGAGAAGACCATGTTGGAGCTTCCCGACATCGTCTTCGCGGTAAAGTTACTTTAATTATTGCAATTTTAGCATAAAACTGAAATAGAATTAGAATTGCAGAGAGTAATGTTCCGGGATCGTCTTCACGGTAATGTTTCTTTCAATAGGTAACGGTGATAGTTGCGTCGTCTATTTCCTATAATTCAATGTTTAAGTTGTTAGCAAAAATTGTTAAGTGATTGACTTGTCATTGATCACATAGTTCAGTGGTTGTTTTGTTAATTTTCCAAAAACAAAATTTGTTTTTTTTTTATCTCTATTTGGAAAATACATTTCAAAAAATCAAATTGCATTATCTTCTATAAAAAAAAAAAGAAGAAAAAATGAAACAACTTATCACCAAATCTCTTCCCAAACAATGAAATGCATAGGAAAGATAGCAGATCAGCAGTCCTGCAATGAATTATCACTTCCACTTGCAAAGTGGAGGTCTTAATCAGATCAAAAACCCTAATTTTTATGGTGGGAAGAACAAAATGTGTTAGTCTTTGTCTCTGAATTGGATTCCATTAATCTAATCTAAAGTCCAAGACCAAATAAAAGGAGGGTCTCAATCAGACTCTAATTAACCCTAATTTAAAATTTAAATCACTTTTTTTTTTTTTATGGAAGGAAGCATTGCCATGGAAGACTAATATGGCCTCACCACTAATTACAACACACAATACTAATAGATTGTCACATCCATTTATGGAAGACTAATATGGCCTCACCACTAATTACAACACACAATACTAATAGATTGTCACATCCATTTATATAAAACACATTGACAAATGAAATAAAAAATGGGCAGCTACGCACTACTAGTCGGTCGCAAGTATATTAGATCCGATATCGTTTGTGTTCATGAACAACACAAATCATTCGAGTCAATCGGGGTTGTTAGAAGTGGAAGGATGTTCATGCAAGGAATGAACTCCGAGGGACTTTTGCATTTGTGATACAAAATGATACGTATGAGATTGTTGGAAATTGAACACAAGCTAAAAAGAAAAATACAAAGTTTGAAACACAAAGATTTGATGTAGAAATTTGTTTTTTTTTTTAAAAAAAAAAACCATGAACAAAGAAATATATTTACTATCAAGACTAAAGTACAACTGCGTGTTTTACGACACAAGTTTACTTATATTTATAAAGTAATGGAAAATCCAAAAGAGCTCTATAATGCAAACCTATAAACAGAACCAAATCAGAGTTTAAGTCACAAAATTCTAACAGAAATTAAATATGCACAGTATATAAGTAATTTTCTCCATTCTTAATAAGTTTTAGATTGACTTAAAACATTAGAACGACTTTCCAAATTTTTTGAAACCGGCAAAATAAATCTCATTGTTTTGTAGATTTGGGAGGAACTCATTCTTGGGAAAGTTATAAATTAACGTCTAGTTTTTAATAAATACGAAATAGTATCAAATTTCATTAGCAAATGAAAACATTTCCCACGTTATTATTTAGCTTTAGAATTTCACAGTCGAATCACTCTAGTTTCACGGTTATCGTCCTGTTAGTATAAGAATAGTGTAACACCCCGATTTTTTTTTTTAAGTTAGATAATTTTTTTTATTGGGGTATTACAAAGGACGTATTCGCAAGAATTTCATTTATTGAGATTAAATGGAATTTACCGTAATTAAAACAAATATTAATTTAACAAATTTAAATTATAATATCTGGGATTACTTATAATTGTTTTACATCAAAGATTAAATTAATTATTTTACATTAAGGAATTAATTAGGATTTATTGAAAATTAATATGGGGGAAAAATAATCGGGAATGATTTAATAGATTGGATAAATTGAATTTAATTTAATAAATTAAATGAAAATATTAGTGTAAAGGTTGAATCGGTTCGGGTTATGGCTTGGACTGGTTCACTCTTGGAGAACCGGTTTGTGCTGATTTAATGAATGGCCTTCGGCCATTTGCAGGGAGAAGAGACCCGATGAGAAGAGAAGAGAAGGGAGGGAGAAGAGATCGACGGCGAAATCGGGATCGAGGAGTGAATAAGCGAGCGACGATGACAATGATCCGACGACGTGTGACGACCTGCGACCACGCATGGCCGACAAACCGCGGGGCTTGAGCTTGGGAGTGTAGCTGGCAGTGCTCGGTTTCTAGCAAGCAGATGCGTGCTCGGGTGTCGAGCCATTGATTCCGGTCACCGGCAATGACCGATTGGCGACAAGGAAGGAGCAGCGACGGCGTGGGTTGGTGGTTCGGGTTGCTCACGGTTTGGTTCATCCGGTCTATTCCTTTATTTTTTTTTCTTGTCTGATGGTCTGGAAGGGTGCTGAATGGCAGAGGCGAAGGAGTGCAGTTCCGAAGAATCTGGTTCCATCACGTAAATCATGGGATAAGTTATGTGTTTCAAAATTTGTCAATTGTGTATAAATACGTAAGCTGCAGGAGGATGAAGCATTCTGGATTTCTCGGATGCTTCAGTTTTCTATTCTATGAATTTTTCCTGTTGAGCCGAGGGATGAGGATGCATGAGTGTTGGAGCTGCTGGAGCCGGAGCGCTGTCCATGCCTTGTGTCTTTGTCAAGGGTATTACTTGGGTGTGTTTTGGCCATGTGGAGGCCCTACACCGCAAGTGTGTGCGTGAGTGAGTCTTTGATGATTTCTGTTGTGTTTCCTTGTATTGGTTGGTTATTTCTCTGCTGGATGAATTGTGTGATTGTTTTCTGGATTGTTATTGATAGTTGTTCAGTAGGTTTTCTATACTTGAATGATATGTGTCTTAGTTCCCTTTAATGTTCATATGCCTATGTGATATTCTTTTAGTGTTCATTAAACCTGCTACGATATATATTCCAATACTTGATTAATGTTGGGCTTACGTTCATTAGATGTTATATTGATTCTTGCCTGGTGTATGTGCCGTTCATTATCTTCCCCTGTTCATAAACTAACCTTGTAATAAAAATGGTTAATCTAAGCATGTTTAATGTCTAATAATAATCACTAAATATTAGATTGTGCCCGAATCAAGCTAGTCGATAACTTTGTATTCGTAATACAAATATTGTTCTGTTAATACCATTGTTTAATATCTCTGTGAGCATGTTTAAATAACTAGAATGGGATGCTTAACGATGTGCAGTTAGTGTGAGTATCGAATGCTTACTGCTTGTGGTATGAATGAACTGTTAGTTTCCTAAATCAAATAGCTTAAAAATTTTACTAGTGGTTCATTAAAATAAACATGTCAATAAATTAGGTTAGGAACTCCTCAAGCATGTTAACATCCTTTAAATGTATTGTTGCTATTATTTATTGTATGGTTTGATCTATTTCCTTGTATGTGCTTTTAGGGTAGTTCCTTGTGTGTACGTTAAGGGTAGACTCATGATGATAGAAACAATTAGGAATACCACCACAGGGTGGCCACACGTATTGAGTGAGGAAAATAACTAATTTTTCCCTTGTCAGGATCAAAAGACCAATTAACATAATTAATTAGAAACCATAGGATTTCCTTAATCCATGCTCCATTTACGAACTATTCCTAATATACGTAATTAAATGTTTAGTTTATTTTCTTTAAATTATTTATGCTTCTGCAAATGTTTTAAGGAGTTCCTAACGGCTCGGCTTGCACTCTGATATATTTTTTCTCAAAATTTAACACATTTTAAAATATATGAAAATCCGAGTCATTATAAATAGTTTGCGTCAAGCTAATATCAAGAGAATGACACAGTTTCGTATCATTTGGGACAAGTAGAAAATATTCATACGCTAGTAGAGTTCACTTCCTAATCTAACAAGAAATGTTTTACAATACGACTCAAGAATAAATTCGTGCAAACATCTGTATAAAACATATAGTATTTAATTGTTGGGAGGGAGTGAGATTCCACGAGTTTTGTACCAGGGAAGTGCATGTTTGGTGGAGGATTAATTCAAACCCACTAAAAATGAGAGATTTGGCAAGTGATTTTATGGTGGTGATAATGATGATAAGTTATTCAAAAGTGCAAGTGCATGTCACATTCCCAAAAGATCATTTTAACTTTTTTTGAGTTATACAAAACCAAACATAATTTGACGACAACAAATCTCATGGTCCACCTTTTATTCTTAAACGCTTTCACACTTTGTTTTTCTATGAGTTTCAGATCCATCGGTCAATATTCTTCTGTCAAACTGCAACTTTTGTTGTTTTAGAGAGGGAGAGGAGAGGGAGAGGAGAGGGAGAGGGCCTAATTGATGGTTTGTGTTCATCCAGAAAGTTGTCTACAGCTGCTTTAGAGTCTGTTCTAGCAGTGATTAAAAGAATATATTCGGGTTTGAGTGTAGTGATAGATGATATATGTCTTATTTTTTAACAATTATAATCCTTTAAATCGTATAAGCATTTATCAATCTTAATATCAGAGAATAATAGTTGAGGATTTTAGAAGAGAATTTATTCTCTCTCTCTCTCTCTCTCTCTCTCTCTCTCTCTATCT
>CM039470.1:36646869-36687172 GCA_022433065.1 Begonia loranthoides
GTCTTTCCTCTACGAAAAGTCATCTTTCCTTATTCTTATTTCAAAGACTCACTTTCCACAGAAAAAAGACAACATTCCGCAGCGGAAAGACAACATTTTTTAACAGAAAAAGTAACCGTAATATTTGCTCCATTCTTTTCCTATAGTTGATTATTTTATTTGTTTGCAAAAATTGTCATTAATTTCATACTTCAGTGGTTATTTTGTTAATATCCCAAAATTTTAACTTTCGAGAGAGAGAGAATAAATTCTCTTCTAACATCCTCCGCTATTACTCTCTCTCTCTCTCTCTCTTAATATCAGAGAGTAATAGCTGAGGATTTTAGAAGAGAATTTATTCTCTCTCTCTCGAAAGTTAAAATTTTGGGATATTAACAAAATAACCACTGAAGTATGAAATTAATGACAATTTTTGCAAACAAATAAAATAATCAACTATAGGAAAAGAATGGAGCAAATATTACGGTTACTTTTTCTGTTAAAAAATGTTGTCTTTCCGCTGCGGAATGTTGTCTTTTTTCTGTGGAAAGTGAGTCTTTGAAATAAGAATAAGGAAAGATGACTTTTCGTAGAGGAAAGACGACGTCTTTCCAATTAAATTATGAATTCTTCTAAGTAATTTGATGATATTATACCTGTACATTGTACGAGCTCCAATGGCTTTCGAATAACTATGTCTGCACTGGAAGAAGTCTATAGACAAGCAAAAACTCTTAAATTGATAATGAAAGAGGTGTTAATCATAAATCCATCGAATCTACTAGGCAGAACCCTAAATTTAGACAAAATTAACGATATGATTAATGTTGCAACAATAAAAGAAGTTCATGTAGTGAACGACGAATTAGAAGACATTTTCGAGGAGAAGTTTCATACTCCTTCATTTTCAAAGTAAGTTCGCAGTTAACAGTAATGGTCGCGTAATTTATTTTCCATAGTCGAGTGTTTTATCTATTAGCGAAAATTGTTTAGTAGTTGATTTGTTATTGACATCATAGTTCGATAGTTGTTTTGTTAATTTCCTACAATTTTTTTTATCACAGTTAAAATTTTGGACTAAACATTAACTTCACAATTTGGTCCAGTGCAAGCATTTTTGTTTTCATTTAAAATCGAGAATCGAATCGTAGATGACGATTCTCCTTTATTACAAACTGCTCTCAATTCCAAGAGCGACATGAACTTGACTAAATATGACCGAATTGTACCGTCGATTTGGTTTAGCTCACCATGCATCTCTTTCTCTTTCTTTTTTTTTAAACGGTGAATGTATGCGTATTTTTCAACATGACTTGCAATTTAACAAAGAAAAACGATAAAAAAAATAGAATATATTTTGTCTTACTGTTACAAATTCGTGTGTGTATATATATATATATATATATAATTTTAATATATATCGATTAAACTTTTGAAAAACTTAGAAAATAATCTCAATCGATACATACCATTCTTTTGAGTTTTGATGATTAAAAGAACAAGAACCAGAACATTCCCTTGCGAACAAGAACCAGAGAATATCCACGTTGAAGAAATTCTTGAAAACTTCTGTCAAACAAAAAATGCTGTCGGAGACTTATATTTTCTTTTTTAGATATATTATAATTATTTCTATTTGACAGAGACTGAATTGCCTCATTATTTTAGTAAAATGGTTACAAATTTTGACTATTAAATTAAAATAAAATCAATTTAAAATACTTTTTTTTTTCACGTAATAAATTATAAATAATTAAAATAAGTCATTAATGACACTAATTAATGTGTAACACTTCAAAAATTAAGAACAGAGTGTTTTAAGGCGTTCCCAAAATATGTTTTCAAGTATTGCTATATAATTACAACTCATTTTTGCTCAATGGATACAAAAGACCTATGCTTTAGCATCTAATGCAGCGGCCCTGGTTCAACAACAAGCACTAGTGTGACTTAGTGGCAATGGGCGGCGAGGTAGCTATGTTACCTATTCCACCAAGAATTGAAGATTTTTTGGTACATCACATTCATGCATTTACGATTAGACTATTGGTCCGACTCTCATGAACAATCAATTTCAAGCTTGAAGAAGGCAAGCACGGTTATCCCAGCAGACAGCTCCACCTTAGTCGAGTCTTATTGCACTAGCATTCGACGCATCACCGGAAGCTCCGATACTTCCTCCGTGACAACTTTGTTATATAATATAGTTTTTAATTTCAACCTACAATTAAGTCCTCTCCATCTTTCTGGAACCATTCTTTTCCTTTCCCTTCAAGTCGTACGTGGGCTCCATTTAGTTTTAAGGAGTTAATGGTTGTCATCTTCCATACCAAAACCTCCATTAAATTATTCTTTAATGGCCTGTCTCCAATTTCCACACGTTCTAATGGAATTTCAGTGTACTGTCGCCGTACAAAAACCAGTGTCTTTTTCTTCTCTTTCTTGTGTTAATTTTTGACTTTAAGTAAAATAGCAATTACCATATTCATGGCGGTCGCTCATGGATGAGTAACCATAGCTAGACACTAGGTTGCTTACTCTGAATCTTTGCCTTGTACGGTTCTATATATTAAGTGTTTAGTACATACGTATAAATATTTAGTTTTATGATTTAGATAATTATAGTATAATTTTCTTAATTTTGCATGTATAATTACCCTTCATGCACAATTTAATCCTGTGTATATATATTAAATACTTCTATCACTGATCTCATGTGCTAAACTTTTTTAAGCACCATTATTTCATGAATAATTCACTCCATATGTATCATTCTTGTATCTAACATGATTATCTATACCATAAAACTTATTATCAATTTCTCAGGTGCTATTCCATTTAAGAACATCTATACTCCGTAGAATATTTATTCTGTAAATTCTCTTCTACATTCCATGATGATTTAGAATATTATGGATCAACATTATTGTCATTACTATTTAGATATTTCCAATCCGTGTCTAATCTGAATTGCATCTCGTGTTTATTTATGGTTTATCTATTACCAATGTCATACATCTTTAATGTGGGTCTAACTCCAAATTATATAGATATTTGTCAAAACATTTCTAATTAATGTCAATCTCAATTAATTCTTCTATATGAAGAAACCATTTGATGCACATAATGAATACGCCTACACATATGATATTATGATCATTGCCTATATACCAATACTCTCAATCTCACATGTCATTTACCCTTTATTCTTGTCGTATATATGAAGGAAATCCTCAATATACATGTACAATAATGTCTAGACTCATGCATCTTTTCGCAAATGAAAGACGACTTTCCTCTGCAGATAAGAAACAAATTCATTGTCTTCATCGTAGAAAAACATAGACAAGTTGTGATTCTTCCATGGACAGTAAAACAATTCTAAATCATCCGAAATCTAAAATATTATATATTATTTTACAAAATCTTCTAAATTATAAAACTAAAAAAAAATTAAAATCAACTTATACAGTATTTTCTCAAATTCATTCTTTATGGGTATGAACTCTTTTCTTCTGAAAGTTTCTGAAATCACTAGTTCTTGCAGTTTTTTTTATGGATATTAATTCTTTTTCTCATAAAGTTAACGGCGAAGTTTGCTCATTTCATTTATCATAGCTCAGTGTTTAAGTTGTTAGCAAAAATTATTCAAGGATTAATTTGTTATTGAGTCCATAATACATTTATTAATTTGTTAATTTTCCAATTTTATATCATCGTTATTATTGATTATCCTTATTTTTTTCACTTATTTGGTATCAGACGCTTTTTGTTACTCTTATATTTTTTAAGTCGTCACTTTATCTAATTTATTTGATTCTTCAAATCTTTTGCAGCCAATTAATTTTATTGAGGGTCTGAGGTTCCTTGTTTCCGTCGCGGCCCACTTGAGGGCTGTCACAATAACCTTTTCTCATTGCTTATATAATACACTGCTGCATTCCATTACTTCCCACCAAAAGCACCGTTTTCTCTACAGACCCACTTTCTCTCTCTAGAAATGGAAGTGGGGTCTGTAACAGGAAGACGAAGCGACGAATGTGATGAGAAAGAGGGAATATGGGGAAGAGGGCGGAAGTGGGTGAAGGCCATTGCTAAAGAGTCGGAGGAGAAACTGATTGGTTCCATGAAGAAGATTAAAAAGGTTGGAGAAGATGATCCAAGAAGAGTGATTCATTCTCTGAAAGTAGGGTTTGCTCTCACCATTGTTTCCTTGCTCTATTACTACCGACCTCTTTACGACAGCTTTGGTCTCTCTGCAATGTGGGCCGTCATGACCGTCGTCGTCGTCTTCGAATTCTCTGTAGGTAATAAAATTACTGGTTTATCACCAGGAAGATCGACTGGTTTAAAGTTCCAGTTTTCCTCGGGGGGTAAAAATAAGAATTTCAGGGGATATTATTATAATATTAATCTAATTGTTTATGAATTAACTAATCCAAAAAAGGGTGTAGATTAGTTTACTAATTTAATAATTAATCATTTTAATTATTGCTTTGCAGGAGCAACTCTTGGAAAAGGTCTGAATCGAGGGTTTGCCACTATGTTAGCTGGTGCTTTGGGCGTTGGAGCTCATCACTTGGCCAGTTCATCCGGACACACAGCTGAGCCAATAGTACTAGGAGTTCTTGTGTTTTTACAAGGTGATTATATATATATATATATTACACTATCATGCATGAATTCATCTAATTTTTACATTATTTTTAATTTTTTAAAAATTATTTTGCAGCTTCGGCTTCGACATTTTTGAGGTTTTTTCCGAGGATAAAAGAAAAATATGACTATGGATTAATGATATTTATATTAACATTCTCGTTGGTGACTGTATCTGGTTTTCGCGACGATGAGATATTTGAATTGGCTCAAAAGAGGTTGTCCACCGTTATCATTGGCGGGGGCACTTGTATTATCGTTTCGATCGTAGTTTGTCCGGTTTGGGCTGGCCAAGATCTTCACAACCTTGTCGCTCTCAATCTCGATAGACTCTCCAAATTTCTTGAAGGTAAAGGAACTATATTGATTGTAGAAGCTCAAAATAAAATATGAAATTAGAGATATTTTGAGTTTATGATACATAAATTTTAGATGAAAATGTTGTTGGAAAATATAAAACGACGTATACTTTGATACCAAATAAATACACTCACGCATATATATATATATATATAACATATATTTTTGTACTAATAATATTAATTTCACGCAGGTTTGGGGGATCCATGCTTTACAACATCTGGAGGTTCAGGTGGTAATGACAAGACATGTCTTCAAGGGTACACGAGTGTAATCAATTCTAAGAGCAACGAAGAATCCTTGGTAGGCATAAACTCTCTCTCTCTCTCCTCTATGTCTCTCCATTTTTTGTCTAAGCTTGTTAATGGAAAGTGATATTTTTGGGACAGGCTAACTTTGCAAGGTGGGAGCCAGGACATGGAAGATTCCAGTTTCGTCATCCATGGAAACAATACCTTAAAATCGGAGGCCTCACTCGGCAGTGCGCTTATCGGATTGAAGCCCTCAATGCCTATCTTGTTGCTGATTTTCAAGTACTTATCTTATTAAATTCCAATTATTTTACAAAATATTTCAAACGCATCAGAGATTCAAATAACAAAACTTGATAATCTCCGTAAGTTAACGGTCAAAATTAGATAGACAATTTTAAAAAAACTATTTTTATGGTGAATTTCTCCAGGCGCCAGCAGATATAGGGAGAAACATACGAGAAGAGTGCACAAAGATGAGCTCAGAATGTGGAAAAGCACTCAAGGATTTGAGTTTATCGGTCAAAGAAATGAAGCATCCGTCGTCTTCTTTAGTTACCCACCTGTCAAACTCAAGATCTTCGGCCAAAAAGCTCAGATCTTTATTCAAATCATGTGGAGACTGTGATCTTCTTGCTGTGATTCCAGCTGTGACTGTATCTTCACTGTTAACTGATATTCTCGAATGCGCAGAGAAAATTGCAGAGTCTATTCAAGAACTTGCATCAATGGCGGACTTCAAGACTGTAAAGCCAACAGTTTCGCCGGAAAAGTCAGAACTCCGGCGGATTGAACAGGAAAAACCTGAACATATTGCAGTTAAAATTGATGGGTAAAACCCAGATTTACACATAAACTGCTCGATACTCGAACACTTCAAAGTGTAAATAGAGGTGTCGCTCAAAATAATGAGAGTAGTGATAGGCATATGCTCTCATTTTATTTGTAATGTACGCTGTTATGTCAACCTTCTAATATTATTTTGATATTATATAAATAAATAATTATTAAATTATATGAATTAATAAATTAAAAATACATTAATAATACAATACAATATAATATTAAAATATAAATATTGTATTATGCAAATAATAATTATAAACTATAAGAAAATTAACAAAACAACCACTGAACTATAATATCAATGACAAATCAATTACTAAATAATTTTTGCTAACAAATAAAACACTTAATTATGATAAATAAATGGAGCAGTTTGTTTCTAGAACAAAAGGTAAAAGACTTATTTTTGAACGTATAATTAAACTGTTAGGGTTTAGTGTGACCCAGATTCTAATTGGGTCAGACTAATTTGACCCACATTGGAGATTTCTTGATTCCTACAGATTAGGGTTTCCAATTCCAGTATGAGTAGGGTTTCTTTTATTGCTATAAATATATGCTAGAGCCGCAAAGCTCGTTGTACCGATTTCTATTAGTGATTTCTCTCATCTGTCCGTGATTTTTTTCCGTCTTGGATTTTCCATATAAATTCGGTGTCCACTGTTTTCTCTTTCTTTTTTCTAAATATCGTTCGTTATTTCAACATAAACATATATAACATAAGTTAGTTTGAGATTCATTACGTCTTAAAAAAATAATAAAAAAATATTTATTTCGATTAATTATGATTAAAACATAATAAAATAAAAACACCAAAAGATTTCATTGTCACCGTTGAATATGGAGATTAAAGAAGCAATATACCTAGAAAAACAAAGCACAGAATAAAAAGGTGGACTTTGAGATGTTAAGCACTAATTAATTACCATTTAAAAAAATAAAAAGAAATATTATTTTTTTAATTATTTAATGAGTTCAAAAAATCGGTGCTCTTATCATTCCTAAATCTCCTCATCGTCTAGGTTTTGACTTCTTTAATTGTGGGTTTGTCGTTTTGTGTTTACTTTTATTTAAGGTAATTTAATCATAATTTGGAGCTCATTAATGGGCTGTCTAATTAGGGATTAAGCCGGCCCATTTTTATTATAGATGCCTAAATAACCATTAATAATTGGTATTTTATTATCTATTAAATATTAAATTTACGAAAATTAATAAAAACAACCACGGAACTAATGGTGTGCAAATAGAATCGAAATCGAAGAACCGAACCAGAATCGAGCTATTCGGGTCTGTTCGGTTTGGTTTTGAATAGCAAAAAATAAAAATTCGATTTTTTTTTTGTGAGAATCGGGTGTTTCGATTCGGTTGTTGGTTTTAGTTTCTCAAAATCGAAAAACCGAATTTGAACTGCATGAGTCAGTTTTAGACTTTTAGGGTTCCAACCTGTTCTGTTCTCATTTTGTGTGTTCACCGTTCAAGTGGTTCTCATTCATGCCTCTGCCTCCACAGTTCATCTTTGTCACTCGTCGCTCTGCTCCTGTCGTTGCTCTACTCTAGTCGTTCGTTGCTCTCCTCCGCAGTCTACTCAAGCTCTGGTGTTGATTTTCTCAGTAAAAACAAAAGAAGAGGTGTCACTTGTTAGCATAGATGACAAGTCGCCCTCACTCATCCGGTTGCTTCCTTTACTTCTCAATTTCTAGAGCCATGAGTTGCTTCTTCAGTTGCTTGGGAATTAGAAATCACTATCTCTCTTCTCGATCTAATAATTTCTTTGATTTTTTGCTATTTAAGCGCAGCCCGCAGTTACCTTTTGCTTCTGTTTTACAATAGATTGGGAAAGATTTGTTCTAGTTTCTTCGTGTGAAAGCAACTATTTGTTCCAATTTCTTGATTTTTTGATGTGTTTGTCTGTTTGAAGTTGCAGATCCTTGACCTACAATTGTTTTCTAGGCCTGAAAATAATTTTGTGTTTTTGTTTCCTTTTTCATTGAAGATAAGAGATTCATTGATTTCTTCCAAGTTGTTTTTTGTTCTGGGTAAAACTATGAATTTTTTTTTTTGCTTTGGGCAAAAAGATTCAAGCAAAGATGTGATATTACAAACTTTCAATCTCTAGATAGATTGCTCAATTGTTGCTTTTGGATAATAAAATACAATTTTGATTATTTTCATATTTGGAAAAAAAAATGATAAAACCTGAACCGAACTGGAACCGGAACCGAAATCCTGGTTTGGTTCCGGTTTTCCCTATAGCCGGTTTTGGTTTTGTAATTTCAAAACTAAAACCAACCGGTTTGGTTCAGTTCCACATCAAAATCGAACCGAACCAGACCATGTACACCCTTACACGGAACTATGAAGTCAATGACAAGTTAATCATTAAACAATTTTTGCTAACAAATAAAATACTCAACCATGGGAAATAAACAACGCAAATATCGTTGTTAACATGTTGAAAGAAACGTTAAAAACGACAAGACTTTTCAAAATGTAAGATTTTCAATTCTAGTTAACCAGTTCGAAATCGATTTTGTTATTAAAATGCAAGATTTTTCAATTAACTGTTTGTTGAAAAATCATTGTGCTCCAAGCTAAATATGTTTCCGATTCACTAAGAAAACTCACTGGAAAATAAATTTTAGAAACGTTAATCTGTTCAAAGTAGATTTTGATATGAAAATGGAAGATTTGCAGTTAATTGTTTGTAGTAAAATTAATGTACTTCAAGCTAGATTTGTTTCCAATCCACTAAGGAAACTCATCAAAAAATTCATTGTTTGCTATACTAAATAACAACAAAGAATTCAACAAGTAGAGTGAAAAGAGTATTTGTCACTGCGGAAAGAATAACTTTCGTTGCAAAAAGTTATCTTTCCTTTGCTAACAGTAATATTTCATGAGTTCTATTACAATAATTTACTTTCTTAGGGCCTCCCTAGGACCTCCAGAGTGATTAGTTATTTAGATAATTTACCCGAACTGAATTATCTTTGATTCATTTTATTTCCTAAGGACAAGCAGAACAAAAGATTCAACCATGGAGAAAATAGATCTATCAATCACGAATAAAAATAACAAGCACCGAACATTTTCAAATTGGAGAGAATGCCTCACTCGGCGAACAAAACATGGTAAAATTTTTGTTCTTTGGCTTCAACACATAACAGAGAAAAAGAACAAAGCAAAACATTCAACATTCAATCGACAATCACGCTTTTATGAAAATAGTTGCTATCATAACAAATTAAACAGTCAAATTGAACCGAAGAACAGACTTCTTCAACCAACAAAATACAAAGACCAGACCATATGTTATGCTATCGAATGAACGTACTCTAATCGAGCTGCAAGGGGCTCGAAAACAAGTCTCTTCGACCTTCGTAGAGTCGGGGTTGCCTTTGCAGAGCACGGTTCGTCTTCACAGAGACGGAGTCGCCTTCGCAGAGTCGGGGTTGCCTTCGCAAAGCAGGGTTTGTCTTCGCCCAGCCAGATATCACCTTCGCAGAGTCGGGCTTTGCCTTCGTCTTTGCCTTCGCCTTTACGTCATCGCCTTCGTTCTTTGGAGAGATGAGCTGCTGGAGAGTCCTATTCGGGAGATTTGTTCAACAGAAGTAAAACAAAAGGTGTCAGTTGCAAACGGCTAATAATTGAAGGTGTCAGATAAAAAAAATAAAACGTTAAGGTGTTGGATAAAAAGGCAGCCAAAGTTCGAGGTATTAGATGATAATAACCCTTAATGTAAGTATTTTTTATGCTAATTAGGGAAATTAATAAAGCAACCACTGTACTATGGGATCAATGACAAGTCAATCATTGAATAATTTGTTTAATAATTTAAACACTGAACTATGAGAAATAAACGGATCAAACATTTTCATTAACTTCTGAGAACTAGAGAGCTAATACCCATGAAAAAAACTGCAAGAACTCGTAATTTTAAAGATTTCAGTGGAAAAGAGTTAATGTCCATAAAGAATGGATTTGAGAAAATATTATATAAGTTTTTTTTAATTTTTTTTAGTTTCATAATTTATAAGATTTTGTAAGAGAATATATAATATTTTAGATTTTAAATGATTTAAAATTATTTTATTGTCCATAAGAGAATCATAACTTATGAGTGTTTTCTGTATTTTTCTATAAAGAAGACGATAAATTTGTTCCTTATCTGCAGATTTTCATTTGCAGAATGTTGTCTTTCCTGAGTCTTATTTCAAGGACTCACTTTCCACAGTAGAAAGACAATGTTCCGCAGAAGAACGATAACGTTTTTAACAGAAAACCTAAGAGCGATGTTGGCTACATTTATTTCTCATAGTCTAGTGTTTAAGTTGTTAGCAACAATTGTTCAGTGATTAATTTGTCATTGACCCATAGTACTATGGTTAATTTTTTAATTTCCCTTATTTATATGGTAATAATGTTTACATATTATTTTTATATATTAATGTAATTATTTTCTATCAGTAATTACTTAAATGGTAAAATATAATTTAAACATAATGTTTGATGTTATTTATCTTAAATTAATTTTTTTGACAATAGAAATTTCTACATTTTAATTATAAGTAATTTGAATCTAATCACTGTTTTATTTGTTCATATTTCACGTTTATATCATGTTTTTTTTTCTATAACCTCTTCAATAATTTTAATTTAATTTCAAACTTTGTCGAAAGACAAAAAAAGCTCAAAATCGAGTTAAATTTGCTGGATATTTTAGAAATTGAGTTAAAATAACTGATTAAATTGCATAGAATTATTGAATTTAACAGATAATACAAATCATTTAAACCTGAAATGTAAAAAAAAGAATTGAACGTCTGAATGTCTAAATATTACGTTGTTCTTATTTATATTATAGGGTAATTAAAGAAAAAAATTCTAATTTCGCTAATAACTAAAATATTGCACTATGGTAAATGAACGAGACACACCTTGTTGTCACGTTTTTTGTTCAAAAACGCCTTTCAATGTGAATGTGTGTACTATAAATAGCGGACGTCTACTACCTAGGAAGAATGTCTTTACTATTAATATTCACAGATTAACGAACGTCTTTCCTAGTGAGTGGATGGCCGATATTTTTAGCAAAAACGTCTACATCTATGAAAATGCAAAGACGCTGACATCATTCTGTTTGTAGATTAACAGACGTCTTTTATAGGGAGTGAATGTCCACAATTTTAGTACAGATGTTCGCGTCTATATAAATGCGAAGATTCGGATATCCGTCATTATAAGTACGTTTGTCCTTCTTCACGTAAATGAATATACATGGATGTCTTTCTTATTACCGAACATCTTTCCTCAGAGATGACGTCCTCCAACGCTTTATGATGTCTTAAGATCAATTTTGAACGTCCTTCAATACTGAAATCATCTAAGAATCAATTTTGGATGTCCTCCAACTCTATTTGATGACCTTGGACTTCCTCCAATACCGAGAGACGTCCAATAATGTCACGCCCCAAAGGGGACCCGAGACAGAACGGGAAACGATCCAGCCCAAAAAGGAACCAAATCGTCCAACCCTCACTTAAATCCAATAAAAAGCAGCGGAATACTTAAATATTCACGTTACAAATTAGGGCAAAAAATAAAGGTCCAGAAGTGACAATAATGTAATCCAATTTAACAAAGTCTAAAATTTAATAGAAATAACATAAAATATAACTAGGTTACAAACCTCACTAAAATATCTTTAGTGTAAAAATAATTAAAATTAGGGAAACTCCAAATTTTCTCTTGAGATGGCAACGGGGAACTATTGTGATCATTTCCTGAAAAATGTAGTCATATTTGGGGTGAGTCGACAAAACTCAGTAAGGAATTATTTTATTTTCAACTTATATGTCATATGAATTTAACAGACTTTTCAGTTAATTAAATTAACAGATTAACATATAAAGAGGTGCTGATGAGCAATAAATTGAATAACAAAATGAAAAAAAAATGATACTCAGGCGATCGCAAGCCAAAAAGACTCTGATCAGGTTTAGGGTTTTGCGCCCAGGGACACGGCACATACAGCTATCCCATTACTCTAGTTAACAATAAAATATAGAAACGTAAAATAAATGTAATTGAATTGAAAAGTAAAAGTGACATGCTCGATTTAAATTTAATATTCACAATTTAAGAATTAAAGTACGTTAAATATAAAATAACCCCTACCTCAAAATTTGATCAATCCATGCTAAGCCCAATCCAAAATAATCACTAAGGCCCAATAGCAACGCGTCCAATATCTCTTAGTTTTTGAAACCTAATCATAAATAATTTTAAAAATAATTAATATTTAAGAATTAAAATTAATTATTCTAACTTGATCAAAAGGGTCTTTTCCACAATCTGGTCCAAATAACTTGGCCTAAAATTCATCCCACAATCCACAGGTATGGCCCAACTAAACCAGATTTTAACCCAATAATTCATCCCAAAATTAAATTCATCCTTGTGGCCTAATAGGGCCTGTTCTCAGCCCAGAAATTTGGCCCAAACTGGAAAGCCCAGTTGCACACTCTAGACTGTCTAGAGCGCATTTTCGCCTCCTGGTTTCCAACCAGGGGCGTTCCGCTCACGGTCGTGCGTTCCACGACGACCTCTGGCATGAACTGACAGCGGACGAAGACAGTGAGTTTCCAATTGGAACTCTTCTCAGAAGTTTCTATCCCAAAATACAAACTTTAACTATTCGGAAAACCCCTTGTCGAAGCATTGTTGTCCGAAGATTGGAGTCCAGAACTCCTTTCAACTTCAAGAAAATATGCTAAGATTTCAATTCATAACATCAACAAGCAAATTCAAAATCTGAAGAAGTTTAGGAGTGGGTTTGTTTCCTTACTTGGAGGATTTGTTGGCCGACAATAGTTTCGTCTAAAATGTTTCACCCGGAAGTGCCCAAATCGGAGTACAAAATTCAACCTTTGGAAATTTTTATAGCCATTAAGAATCTATTTCGGAAAGAACTGAGCAGAAGTTTAAAAGGGAAAACTCAAAACTTACCCGTCAAAATTTCTGATCTTGAAATGAGAAAACCAAATCCTTATTTTCACCCTTCGCCAGAAAACAAAAATTTTAACTTTGCTGCCAATCAACAACTCGATCGTCACTGACCACCGATCGTGGATACCCACTACAAGTCTTCAACAAAAATACCCTACTCGTTAATTACCGAGCCATAGAGAGAAGGAATATTGACAATTTCTAAGGAAATCAACACTTGCCGTGAAAAATGGCCAGATGAAAATACTCGACGAAGGACAATCTTCTGTGTACTCACAACAACTTAGGAAGGAGAGAGATCACTGGAGAATCGCTGGAGAAGAATGAAGTGGGAATAACTTCCCCTCCAGAGTTGCAGTAGAAATAGGGGAAGTTTCCCCTTCATTCTCGGCCATTCTTCGCAACAGGGAAGATTTGAAACTTTTTAAATTTTTTTTTTTTTTTTCTCCTTGGGCTGGGCCAAAAGGCCAGGTGTTACAAATAATCAGTCTGAGATGTCTTCCAATATCAATAAACATTCTGGAGACGTTTTAAAAACAACGTGATTTTAAGATTCTTCGTTTTGTTTTTGTAGGCCAGTGTTTTAATTATTAGCTAAACTAGTTTAATGGTAGTTTATACAATTTTTATTTTTATTTGTTTGAGGTTAATTACCAATATTATACGATGATGGTGACGTCAAAACTACATCCAATGACAAGAAGCCGTAGTAGGTCAAACACTGAGATGATGTCAGCTGCCCACTTACCTGGCCGAGGATCTACTGTGAATCCGTGATCAAAGAAAATGAGTGATTGCCCGTCTTCTTCCCCGTCGAATTGGATAGACGTCTTCTGGGACGATGGAATGCTTAATCACGATACTGGCTATGGAGTTTTTGACAGCGGAGTCGACCCAGGCTTTCTCGACGTTCTCGAAAAACACCCAGAAAACTCCGACCGGATTAAGAACATCGTTTCCATCCTCAAGAGAGGACCCATTTCCCCCTTTATCTCTTGGCACCAAGGGAGATCCGCCCTTTTGTCGGAGTTGCTCTCCTTTCACTCTCCTGGTACTTCTCTTGCTTTTCTCTGATACTTGGATTTCTGGGTTGATTTCGTTTTCGCCTAATTTTCCGAATGCGCAGCTGCATTCATGATTTATTGGATATTATAATAGTAAATCAGGTTGTTTCATGGAAGTAACTAAACGCACTCTTGAATTCAGTTGAATTTATCAAGCCGATCCGAATTCATTAGTCTAATTTTCCAGAATACATAAACGAGCTAATCGAAGCAGATAAAAATGGAGGGAAGGAACTTTGTACTGGAACTTTCTTGAACCCCGGCTCATGGGAAGCCTCTCTTTTGGCTGCTGGTACGACGTTATCAGCCATGAAACATATTCTAGACGGCCATGGGAGTAAAGCTTATGCGTTGGTTAGGCCTCCAGGCCACCATGCTCAGCCAACTAGAGCCGATGGCTATTGCTTTCTCAACAACGCTGCTCTTGCTGTTCATTTAGCTTTAGATTCCGGTTGTCGAAAGGTCGTGGTTGTCGACATTGATGTGTTGGCAGTTTTTTGTTTTGCTAACTGCCAACGTAAGTGGTCTGGTTTAATAAAGCGGTTTCCATTGAGGAAACTGCCCACCCACTAACATCTCTATATATGTTTTTGATGGACGAACATATAGAGGTGTTAATTTTCACAGAGTGTTTTATAGAGAGAAAGAAAACACTACGGAGAGGTTCCCCATATCCAGTGATTTCGTTAAGTATATACACCATCGGTTAGAAATCATTTGGTTTTGGAAGAAACTCTGAAGGGAGGGAGAGCAGCTGTCCCCGTTTCATCACTGTCAATGGCCGGAGGTATTTAACGTTTATTCCGCATTGATCTATATGCTTTAATTTTGATTAGTGAAGCATGCATAGATCGTTTAAGATGTTTTACATTTGGTATCAGAGCCTTCAATTGCCTCTGTCTTGACAATTTCAAAATCGTTGTTCTGTAAAAAATTTTGAAATTTTAAAGATAAAGTTTTTGGTCGATTTCGAAATTTTTATTGTGAAGAAACATTCAGAAATTGGTTTATGAACAATCTGCTGTAAAAATTATTGATTTTGATGCATAAAACTGAGAAAATCAGTCCGATTTTCGCCTGGTTTTCGCGTCGGGACGAACAGCAATTCTGGAGGTTGAAGATGACCTGGGCGACATGTAGTTTCTGGTTGCAGAAACTACATGTCGTTTTGCCCATTTGAACACTCAATAAAGTTAGTGAAACTACACGTAGTTTCTCTAAAATCATATGGTGTGTGCTGTTTAGTGGGATCGAACCCACGCCCTTGGGATGATTGTGCTGGGTGGGTTGCCACTCAGCCAATCATCGATTGTTGAAACAAACTAGATTTATTTGATTTTTAATATGATAATAATTGTGCAACTTTCCACAATTTTTAATAAATAGTTTCCATATGTAAAAAATAAATGCTTAAATTTATTTTGTTGGAATTAAGTAGTTTGTCAATTAAATAGCATGTTAATTAATTTAATATTTTTACATGCTAATTTAGTTGCAATAATTGGTAATTTATTTTTTGTATGCATAATTTAGTTTATAATGTATACAAAATTAAATGCATGTTATTTAATAACATTGAAATTAAGTGAATTAATGTCGAGTGATTTAATATGATTTTATTTAATTGAAGAGTAGCCACAGCATCTTTAATTAAATTAAATTATATATTAAGTATTAAAAATCACATTATGACATTTATTGTAATTAATTTAATAAATATGATAAAGTTTATCCCACAGGAAATTTTATTGTATTTATTTAATTAATTAGAATAAAATATCGAGTTATTTTTCTTAATTACCCACAGGAATTAAGAAAAGGGATATAACTTGATAGTTTTATTAATTCGGTAAAAATGAATCTTATTAAATTAGAACTTTAGCCCACAGGCAAGTTTTATGTTTCTAGATTCATTGTTATTGCATGATTTACATTGGTAAAGCATGTTATTCAGTTTTTTGCCTCAATTAAGCATGTTATTTACTTTTTTGCAGCTATAAATTCATTCAGTTTCTCTGATTTAAAATGCGATATACCTGAGTTAAAGGGTGATAACTATAAAGTATGGAAGGAGAGAGTTCTCCTTCATTTGGGATGTGTGGACATCGATTATGCTATAAGGAAAGACAAACCAATAATTACTCCGACCAGCACTCCAGAAGATCTAGCTCTTTATGAACGTTGGGAACGTTCCAATCGCCTTAGTGTGATGTTCATAAAGACTAAGATCGCTGCTGGTATCCGTGGTTCTGTCGAGCAGCATAATGATGTTGTGCCATTGCTGAAGGCCATAGAAGAGCAATTTGTAACTTCTGATAAGGCACTAGCAAGTACACTCATCATGAAATTTTCATCCTTAAGGCTCACTTCAGTTACGGGTGTGCGTGAGCACATAATGCAGATGAGAGACATTGCGGCTCAACTGAAAACACTTGAGGTTACTATGTCAGATTCTTTCCTGGTGCACTACATTTTGAATACTCTTCCACAGCCATACGGTCCTTTTAAAATCTCTTATAACACACATAAGGATAAATGGTCTATTAATGAGTTGATGACCATGTGTGTTCAAGAGGAAGGGAGGCTGGTAATGGAAAGAGGAGAGAGTGCATTCATGATGACCCAAGGAAAGAAAAAGACACAAGCCAAAAAGAAAGATAAAGGGAAAGGTAAAATACCGATCCAATCTGGTGAAATCAAGAAGGAAATCAAGTGCTATTTCTGTGACAAGAAAGGGCACATTAAGAAAGATTGCACCAAGTTTAAGGCATGGCTTGAAAAGAAAGGTACACTAATCTCATTTGTTTGTTATGAATCTAATATGGCTCATATTATTTATAACACTTGGTGGATTGATTCTGGTTCTACAATCCATATTTCGAATACCTTGCAGGGTATGCGAAACCTGAGGAAACCAGTGGGAAGTGAACAAAGCATCTATTCTGGAAGCAAGATGCGTTCACATGTGGAAGCTGTTGGAACATGCAGTTTAGTTCTAAGCAGTGGTTTCATTTTGATTTTAGAAAAGACTTTGTATGTTCCTAGTTTTTCTAGGAACTTAATTTCAGTTTCAAGTCTTGTACCTTTGGGATTTTCCTTTACGTTTTCAGATGTAAACTTCAGTTTATTTTACAAATCTGATCTTGTTGGAAATGGTACAATGTCTGATGGTCTTTTCTCTATTGATTTACAAAATGATATTACTCATGATGTTATGCATGTTAACACTGGTAATAAGAGATGTGTTATAAATGAGGATTCCTCTATGTTGTGGCACCGGAGATTGGGACATATCTCCATACAAAGAATTAAGCGATTAGTAAATGATAAAGTACTTAGTACTTTAGACTTTACTGATTTTGATACATGTTTGGATTGCATTAAGGGAAAGCAAACCAACGTATCTAAGAAAGGTGCTAAGAGGAGTTCAGAGATATTAGAGATCATACATTCAGACATTTGTAGTCCAGTCATGGACTCAAATGATCCGAGATACTTCATCTCTTTTATTGATGATTACTCACGATACATGTATCTCTACTTGCTTCAGAACAAAAATGAAGCATTGGATGCCTTTAAGGTTTTCAAGGCAGAAGTAGAGAAACAATGCGGTAAACAAATTAAGATCGTGAGGACTGATAGAGGTGGAGAATATTACGGTAGATATACTGAAGATGGACAAGCACCTGGTCCGTTTGCTAGATTTCTTCAAGAGCATGGAATAGTTGCTCAATACACCATGCCTGGTTCTCCGGATCAGAATGGTGTGGCAGAAAGAAGAAATCGAACATTATTGGACATGGTGAGGAGTATGCGTAGCAACTCCAAACTTCCAAATTTCTTGTGGCCTGATGCACTTAAGACGGCAGTGTATATATTAAATCGAGTTCCAACCAAGGCTGTCGAAAAGACGCCATTTGAGTTATGGAAAGGTTGGAAACCGAGTTTGAGACATATACGCATTTGGGGATGCCCGTCTGAAGTGAGAATTTATAATCCACAAGAAAAGAAGCTAGACCCAAGGACCATTAGTGGATATTTCATTGGATATGCCGAGAGGTCTAAGGGGTATAGATTCTATTGTCCATCTCACAGCACTAGGATTGTGGAATCAAGAAATGCGAAATTTCTTGAGAATGACTTGATTAGTGGGAGTGATCGATTTCAGGATATTGTTTCTGAAAGAGATCACATTGATGTTCAACCCTCTAACTCAAATGAAAGATTGATTGTTGTTCATAACACTTCTCGAGTTCAAATGAGTGTTGAACCATCAATAAATGAAATTCCACAAGTTGCTGATAATAATCCAGTAGATCAAGTTCTTGAGGAAGTTCCAGAAATTGTTGATCAACCAGTTGAACAACAAATTTCTCAAGAAAATGTTGGAACAACACTACGGAGATCTACTAGAGAAAGAAGATCAGCTATTCCTAGTGATTATGTCACATATCTACAAGAGTCGGACTATAATGTTGGAGCCGAAAATGATCCAGAAACGTTTTCACAAGCCATAAGTTGTGGTGAATCAAGTCTATGGTATGATGCCATGAAAGACGAAATGAATTCTATGAATTCAAACGGAGTCTGGGATCTTGTCGAGTTGCCTGATGGTGTAAAAGCCATAGGTTGTAAATGGGTCTTTAAGACTAAAAAAGACTCATTGGGCAACATCGAAAGATATAAAGCAAGACTCGTTGCTAAAGGATTCACACAAAGGGAAGGAATCGACTACACAGAGACTTTTTCTCCTGTATCTAAGAAAGATTCTCTTCGCATAATTTTGGCATTGGTTGCACATTTTGATTTTGAGTTGCAACAAATGGATGTGAAAACGGCTTTTCTCAATGGAGAGCTAGAGGAAGAGGTTTACATGAAACAACCTGAAGGATTCTCCTCTAGTGATGGTGAGCATTTAGTGTGCAAGCTTAAGAAATCCATATATGGATTGAAACAAGCCTCCCGTCAGTGGTATTTAAAGTTTCATGATGTTATCTCTTCATTCGGTTTCGTAGAGAACATTATGGATCAATGTATATACCAGAAGGTTAGTGGGAGCAAAATTTGTTTCTTAGTCCTATATGTGGATGATATTTTGCTTGCAACTAATGATAAAGGTATATTGCATGAGGTGAAACAATTTCTCTCTGACAACTTTGATATGAAGGACATGGGTGATGCTTCCTATGTCATTGGTATAAAGATTCATCGAGACAGATTCCAAGGTTGTTTGGGATTGTCTCAGGAAACTTATATCAATAAAGTTTTAGAGAGATATCGGATGAAAGATTGTTCACCTAGTGTTGCTCCCATAGTGAAGGGTGACAGGTTCCATGAGAACCAGTGCCCGAAGAACGATCTTGAGAAGGAGCAAATGAGGAACATTCCTTATGCTTCGGTTGTTGGAAGCCTGATGTATGCTCAGGTCTGCACAAGACCTGACATTGCATTTGTTGTTGGGATGTTGGGTCGATATCAGAGTAACCCTGGTAAAGACCACTGGACAGCTGCAAAGAAAGTGTTACGGTACCTTCAAGGAACCAAAGACTACATGCTTATCTACAGACGGACGGATAGTTTGGATGTGATTGGATACTCCGATTCAGATTTTGCTGGCTGTGTTGATTCTCGTAAATCAACATCAGGATATATTTTTATGTTGGCCGGTGGAGCTGTATCTTGGAGGAGTGCTAAACAGAGTTTGACTGCCACATCCACTATGGAGGCTGAGTTCGTATCGTGTTTTGAGGCTACTTCGCATGGTGTATGGATGAAGAGTTTTATTTCAGGGCTTAGAATCGTTGATTCGATTTCTAGACCGCTGAAAATATATTGCGATAATTCAGCTGCGGTTTTTATGGCTAGAAACAACAAAAGTGGTAGTCGAAGTAAGCATATCGACATTAAGTATTTAGCCATAAGAGAACGTGTTAAGGATGGTTCAGTGGTCATCGAACACATAAGCACTGAATTGATGGTCGCCGATCCTTTGACTAAGGGCATGCCACCGTTAAAATTTAAGGATCATGTAGTTGAAATGGGACTTGGGTCCATTATGTAATTTTTCGTTGTAAGAACGAATGTTTATAACTCTTCTTATTATATTTCTCATTATAAAATTTATTGTGTACACATTTAGTTTGAGACATATACTTCAGTTTATGAACCTCGAATAAATATAAGGTTTATTCATTAAGTTTATGGGTAATAAAGAAGGAACATAATGCATTGTGATACATGGAAGATAATTCTCGATTACATTTAGAGAATTTATCGCTATGATTCATGTATTGTGTTTTCTTACTACAGTGAAATTATAAAACGCAGACCAAGTGGGAGAATGTTGGCAGTTTTTTGTTTTGCTAACTGCCAACGTAAGTGGTCTGGTTTAATAAAGCGGTTTCCATTGAGGAAACTGCCCACCCACTAACATCTCTATATATGTTTTTGATGGACGAACATATAGAGGTGTTAATTTTCACAGAGTGTTTTATAGAGAGAAAGAAAACACTACGGAGAGGTTCCCCATATCCAGTGATTTCGTTAAGTATATACACCATCGGTTAGAAATCATTTGGTTTTGGAAGAAACTCTGAAGGGAGGGAGAGCAGCTGTCCCCGTTTCATCACTGTCAATGGCCGGAGGTATTTAACGTTTATTCCGCATTGATCTATATGCTTTAATTTTGATTAGTGAAGCATGCATAGATCGTTTAAGATGTTTTACATGATGTTCATTACGGCAATGGAACTTCTGAGGGATTCTATCATTCCAACAAAGTTTTGACCATATCTCTTCATATGAATCACGGCTCATGGGGTCCGTCTCACCCGCAAAACGGATCGATTGATGAGCTTGGTGACGGAGAAGGGTTTGGCTATAATTTGAACATTCCCCTTCCGAATGGAACTGGAGACCGTGGATATGAGTATGCCATGACTGAGCTGGTAGCTCCGGCGATTCAAAAATTCGCTCCGGATATCATGGTTTGGGTTGTCGGTCAAGACTCTAGCGCTGTAAGTCAATCTTTCTGATGAGTAGATTTAAGTTTTCATCTGAATTTGCATGTTTTTAGAGAAGTGTGCTTAAAGAAATGGCTTATTTTTAGTTCTTTCAAACTTGAGAGATGAATTATAGATCTTTGATTAGAGATTAAAAGGCAGATTTCTGGTGACAAGTAAGGTAGTGTTTGCTCATTTCAACCTGAAAGGTCTGCTGGTTAGTAGAAAAGCACAAGAAATAGGTTGATTCATCAATTTCTAGATTTCACGTCCCTTAGTGCTCCCAATACAATATTGTCCGCTTTGAACCGAATAACACACAGTTTTGTTTTTGGAGTTAGTTCAAAACGCGTTGTACTAGGTATAAAGGAGAACTCTACTTATAAACCACGTATTTTTTATTCTCCTAAAAGATGTGAGATTGTGCACCCCCACTGATATGGATCGAACTTTCACATGGTCCATTTTGATCTTCATAGGGCGGACCGCCACACTAAAGAATCAAATACAGTATAAGGTTGGTTTTAAAATTTGCCTACGCTTGTTTAGACTTGAAATCAAAGATTGAATGCCAAATTAGTAGCCGTGAAGTAGATGCCCATGCGAAAGATGATAATGAGTAGGGTGGAAGATCATCGATATATCCAAGTTGGTCATCATCGGTCGAAGCTCTGCAAAAGCTGCTCCGAATGAGCGAGAATCAGCTTGACATGGGCAGGACCCATGACATTTAGGAAATCAAAAACCATGTCCACGAGGGTTTTGTCACCTAAGAATAGACATCTATTTCATTAACTAATACACATTCAGGATTGTTAGTGTTGGTGATCCGAATTCGTTTAGGTCGAGTTGATGGGTCAATGTTACGATCTCCTTCAGGATTTTGTTCTTCTCTTTAAATACACGTAAGCTTGAGTCGCAAAATTCCTGATTGCATTTTGATCTTCATATATTGAAATTCTCTTATATCGTGGTTTTTCCACGTTAAAAGATCAAGTTCTTATAATTGCTCTGCTTTTGTTTTCGTCTTATGATATAGCGAATAAAGTTATCGAACAATTTTTCGAAATCGAATCATGTCATATATCGTAGAAGCCGGCATTTGTTTTTCCTCAAGTTGGTTAAACTTGTTTCTCATTTGTTGCACTAATTCAACCCCGTTTGTTTCTTTTAGTTTGATCCGAATGGAAGGCAATGCTTAACGATGGAAGGGTATCGAAAAATCGGGCGAATAATACGCGAACTGGCCGAGAAGCAGAGCGAAGGCCGACTTCTCATCGTCCAAGAAGGCGGATACCATTTAACATATTCAGCTTATTGTCTGCATGCCAGCCTTGAAGGCCTGCTTAATCTTCCTCTTCCTCTCCTGTCCGATCCAATTGCTTACTACCCAGAAGATGAATCCTCTGCCCTCAAAGCCGTTGATTCCATCAAACGATTCCACGATGAGTTTGTCCCGTTTTCGAAAGCCACTCAAGGCCGAGTTATAAACAGTTTTCAAAAATAGCTTTCCAAAACTGTTCTTTGAGACTGTTCTTTGAATTAAGGACATTGTTAGAGGTCAATTTCTCAGTCTTATCTCTTTCTGCTCTTAAAATGACGTTCCAACCACCATTAATGTGTCGGCAGCAAATAAAAGGCTAATAATAATTACCAAAAATAAATATTTGAAGATAATCTTTCAATTGTTTCTTATTATAATGTTAATAAATGTTGATAAAATTTATTATATTAATGTATAGTTAGTTGAGGAATTAAGAGGTCCGTTTTCTCATCATTAACTTGCATGTGACCATCATTGATTCTTTCAAACACGCTTATATTATTTTACCAAAATTAATTTTATAAAGTTTAACTTTACCTTAATCTTGTCACGATTAAAGTTAAATAATCATTATAGTTGTTATTTAAAAATTGAAATAAAAATATTTGAAAATTAAAAAAAAATAGAGAAACAAAAAAGCGTGTTGATCAGGTATCGAACAACACTCTTGCAAATGAATGATAAGTGAAAATCATACTATCTAGAACACCTTGATTATCTTGGACGTATAAAACATCAGATACTCTGACTGCATACATCTGACCAGATATTTTCTCTTTTTCCTTGTGGCCTTGAAGAAATGGACGACCAAAGTTAAGATGTTTATGAGGGTCTAGTTTGTACCATATAAATTACATAATCTTACATCCTTTGACACATGCGAACCATATTTTAAAGGAAACTCTGATATTAAAATTGTATGGACGTTATTAAAAGTTGACAATATTATACCAGCCAGATCGAAACGTTACAAAAACTATTATAAAAATACATTTAAAACTCACTCCACAAAAGCCGTTAGCTTCGTTTGATATAGACATAACTTAGGACGCATGTCACACATTTACGTTTAATCAAAGAACACACAATTGGGTACCATGTTCATAAATATTTCAATAAAATTGCAAAAAATACTTGGTTAAATTTAATTATTTGGAAAAAGGATTACGTGAACAAGTGGAGAAGAACATGAAAAATGAGACGTATGAGTCCATCACTATCATAATGACCAAAAAAAGAGGGAGTGTAATTGGGAAGAAATGGCGACTTTATGCAAAGCTTCAATTGTTTGAAAGTGCATGTGGGTTGTGTCTAGGTTTGATCATTCTTTCAAGGACCCACCCCTCATATTTTATAATATTATTGGTCAAAGTTCTTTTTAAATAATTATAATTATTTGAGTACCTTCGGCCACGGGTTTAATTTAAATCATTATTTCTCTGCATAGGATACTCTTATATTATATTATATAGTTATATTATTTAAATACATGTGCCCACGACATTCTTGATTCTTGTGTGTTTCCTTTGAAAGACACTTATGTTGTACAAAATAAATTAAATATTTTTTTGTTTAGTGTAGAATTCATCATAACATATGTTAATGTTACAAGTAATGTTTCCATAAAATTGTACGTTATTTATTGCATGATTTTTTTTTAAAGATATTTAAACTATAAGATCAGTAACAAATTAAACTTTAAACTAATTTATCAAGTAAATAACATTCTAAACTATAAAACATAAATAAGAAAAATTTTCAGTCATATTTTTCATTAAAAAATGTGTTTTGGACGTCTGCACTGTCCATGCCAACCCACGAAAAAATTAAGATTTTTTGTATAGTGTAGAATTCATCAAAACCTATGAGAATGTTATAAGTAATATTTCTATAAAAATTGTAAGTTATTTAATGCATTGATTTTTTTTAAGGATATTTAATAAGAAAAGTAACGATAACTCAAATTTAAACTAAATTCGCTAGTAAATAAAATTTTAAACTATAATAAATAAATAAGAAAAATTTTACAATTATATTTTTCATTAAAAAATATGTTTCGAATGTCCACAAACGTTCGCACTTTAATCATCGAACGTCTGTGGATACATTCGTATTTTACCGCAGACGTCTGCTAATTAAAGTCGAGTTGACACAGAAGTCTACTAAACGTGAGGACAAAGAAAATACCTATGACATTTGTAAAGAAAAATATGTCGGTAAGTTTTGATAGTTGAGTTTAAAATTTGAACTTTGCAACCTCAAAATTAGTTTATTATAATTATTTTATTAATAAATATTATATTATAAGAAACTTTTTAACCGATATCATCGGAAATTCCAGTCTAATTGCCCGCCATAACAGCAAAAGTGGATCCCACATATTTTATTTTTATTAATTGAAAAATGTTTAATTAAAATTAAAGAAAAATTGCAAATCAACCATCATGATTTGCGATCAATAACAAATTAACCAATGTAGTATATTTTTTAACAAGTTAACCACTAACGTATGAAAAAATGACAAATTTAACATCGCTGTCACATTTGTTATTGACAAATTGATTTGGAGGCGTGACGTTCGTGTGGAAAGAAAGCCAAATTTAGCCTAGACGCCACAGAGGCGTCCATCAGAACGCTTTTTGCAAAAAATTTTGGCCTATACAGTGCAGCTTGGTCTGGAAAAATATTTGATTGCAAGTTTGAGGGTTTAAACGCGTGATTTTGTGCCTGAGAAAGGGGGGTCATGGGGTAAACCCTATGATAAATGATAGAGCTCTGAGAGAGCTTCGATTTGATACCTTCTGCGATCGATTCTAACACTTATAGTGAAAGTTATGGTATCTTGAAAGTGAAGAGGTCAAAAATCTAATAAAAACATTGCATTCGTAAAACATATACATAAAGACTTTGAAATAACCATGAAACACAATTGATCGAGAACTGCTGCAGACTGTAAAGTAACCATGCATGAAAAAGAGAGTTCCAAAGATGCCGCGGCGTCTAGGCCCTCTTTACTTTCAAAATACCATAACTTTCGTTACAAGTGTCAGAATCGATCGCATAAGGTATCAAATCGAAGCTCTCTCAGAGCTCTATCATTTGCCATATAGTTTACCCCATGACTCCCCTTTCTCGGGCCCAAAATCACGGGTTTAAGCCCTCAAATTTGCCATCAAATATTTTTTCAAATCAAACTGAGGTGTACAAGCCAAAATTTTTTGCAGAAGACATTCTGATGGACGCTGCCGCGGCGTCCACGCCAAATTTGGCATTCTTTCCACACCAACGCCGCGGCTCTAGATCAATTTATTAATGGCAAACGTGACAGCAATGTTAGATTTGTCATTTTCCTAGATATCATTGGTTAACTTGTTAGAAAATATAACACAGTGGTTGACTTGTCATTGATCGCAAACTACGATGATTGATTTGTCATTTTCCCTAAAATGAATTATGTCATTAATCTTAAATATAGTATAAGATCAGATCAGACAGTTATTAATCAATTTATATAACATTAATGGAATGTCACTAATTACTTTACTCTATTTGATTTATTTTTTGTTTTATGTCTGTAATTAGGAAAAAAATCCAAAATTAATTGTTTAAGAAAAGTGACGTGTCATTAATATATTGGTAGTATTATTATATTATAATATAAATAATTTAATTAATTAATTATAGGAATTAATTAATTACATGTGTCTAGAATAATGTGAAATTATATTATAAATTTATAACGGAAATCTAACCTAAAAAGAAGTGGGAGAGGTCTGAGAGGTGGACGGGAGGGAGAGTAATGGTGGACTGATCAGGATCGGCTCTAGAGTTTGTTCCCTCGAGAAATGGACATAGACCTTCATGATAGAACTCTACCTGTCTCATCTCTGTCTCTTCCTTGACCCAATGGCTTCTGTTTCTCTCTCTAATTTACGATGTTTTCTTTGTGGCCTAGCTCGTTTCTCTTCCGACCCAGATCCCGTTTTTCTCCGTTTTCTGAATCATGGTTTTGTTCTTGATGATGTTTTCTGGCATCGGTCTTGAAATTGATGTGGGTTTATGAGCTGCATTGGCGTTTGTTTCATTTCTGAGAGAATTGGCGATGGTGGATTGTCAATGGGGGTTGTCTATCTGCTTGATTGTCTGTCTTTTTGCTGTGGTTTTCTGTGTTACAGACCCGAATGATCTTAAAATTCTGAATGATTTTCGAGAAGGTTTAGAAAATTCAGAGCTTCTAAAATGGCCGATTAAGGGCGATGATCCTTGCGGTCGGCCTCCTTGGCCTCATGTTTTCTGTTCTGGAAACAGAGTCACGCAGATTCAGGTTCAGGGCGTCGGGCTTAAAGGTCCATTGCCGGAAAATTTCAATCAGCTTTCGAAGCTCTACAATTTAGGGCTTCAAAGGAATAAATTCAATGGAAGGTTGCCAAGTTTTAGCGGTTTATCGGAATTGGAATTCGCTTATCTGGATTACAATGAATTCGACGCCATCCCCTCTGATTTCTTCGACGGTCTTAGCAGTATTCGGGTCATGGCGTTGGATCATAATCCCCTTAACGCAACCACTGGGTGGTCTCTTCCTGACGATCTAGCTAAATCTAATCAACTTACAAATTTGTCTCTAGTGAACTGTAATTTGGTCGGGCCATTGCCGGAGTTTCTCGGATCGTTGCCATCTCTGACGGCTTTGAAACTATCGTACAATCGATTATCCGGCCAGATTCCCGCGAGTATTGGACAATCTCCGTTGCAGATTTTGTGGCTGAATGACCAAGATGGCGGCGGATTTACTGGTCCGATCACTGCAATTGGATCAATGACAATGCTGATACAACTTTGGCTGCATGGAAATCAGTTCACCGGCACAATTCCTGAAAATATTGGGGATCTTTTATCTTTGAAGGATCTAAACCTCAATCAGAACGAACTCGTCGGACTTATTCCGGCGAGCTTGGCGAATTTGGAGCTGGATAATTTGGTTCTGAGCAATAACAAGCTAATGGGTCCTATCCCAAAGTTCAAAGCTGGTAATATTTCTTATGAATTTAATTCATTTTGTCAAGACAGTCCTGGCCTTCAATGTTCATCGGAAGTTACTGCTCTTCTGGATTTTCTGGGCAATTTCAACTACCCATTACGGCTTTCGTCTGAATGGGTTGGTAATAATCCATGCCAAGGCCCTTGGCTGGGACTGAGCTGTAATTTTGACTCAAAGGTTTCAGTCCTTAATCTTCCAAACCGAGGTCTGAATGGAACTTTGAGTCCCTCAATTGCAAAGTTAGATTCATTGATTGAAATCAGGCTGTCGGAGAACGGAATAAATGGTACAGTTCCTATGAATTTAACTGAACTGAAGTCGTTGAAATTGATCGATTTGTCGGGAAACGATCTCGAGCCGCCATTGCCGAAGTTCCATGAAGGCGTGAAGCTGGTCATCTCAGGAAATCCTCGTCTCGACGTTAATGGGTCTGCTCTACCTCCTTTACAGGCCGGAACTCCGCCACCAAAAGGTTCAAAATCTACGCCCATTAGCTCACCTTCTTCGAATGTAAATGAAAATCCTGATTCAACAGAGAAACCCCACCGGAAAAGTTCTCGAAATATGATAATTGTTTTCCTTGTGAGTGGAATTTTAGTTGTCTTATTCGTGGCTCTGCTATGGATATTTGTATGTAAATGCTGTCGAAAGAACAGGAAAGAAAACATGACGGAGCCTGGTTCAGTTATGGTGCATCCTAAAGATTCATTTGGGTCTAAAAACATGGTTAAGATTGCTGTTTCAAATAAAACCACAGGAAATTCATCGACACAAACAGCGACAAGTCCGACAAGTTACTTCAGCGGAAGAACCGAAAAGTCTAAACTTTCCGATGACGGGACCCTCGTCATTTCAGTCCAAGTTCTTCGCGAAGCAACCGATGATTTTTCTGACGAAAACGAGGTAGGCCGTGGTGGATTTGGGACGGTATACAAGGGTAAGCTCGAAGACGGGACGAGAATTGCCGTGAAGAGAATGGAAGCCGGATCGATCAGCAACAAAGCACTGGAGGAATTCCAGGCAGAAATCGCCGTTCTTTCGATGGTCCGGCACCGGCATTTGGTATCACTTTTGGGATATTCCGGCGAAGGCTCGGAACGGCTTCTCGTGTATGAGTACATGTCTCAAGGGGCTCTTAGCAGACATCTTTTCCATTGGAAGAACCTGGGATTGGAGCCTCTTTCATGGATGCAGAGGCTCTCTATTGCATTGGATGTTGCTAGAGGAATCGAATATCTCCATAGCCTGGCCGGCCAGACCTTCATCCACCGGGATCTTAAATCTTCGAATATACTCTTGGACGATGATTTTCGAGCAAAAGTTTCAGATTTCGGTTTGGTCAAACTCGCTCCCGGTGGAGATAAATCCGTCGTGACAAAATTGGCCGGAACGTTCGGCTATCTAGCACCTGAATATGCAGGTAAATTATCCTTTTTTGAATCATGGGTTATAATTCATCGACTAACGTTAGATTTAACTTGTCAAACAATTTACTATGATTTCAGTGATGGGGAAGATAACAACAAAAGCCGATGTTTTTAGTTTTGGGGTGGTTTTGATGGAGCTGCTGACGGGAATGATGGCATTGGACGAGGGCCGTTCGGAGGACAGCCGGTACTTGGTCGAGTGGTTTTGGCGAATCAAATCTAGCGAACAAAGGCTTGCAGCTGCCATCGATCCAACATTAGCTGCAGAAAAAGAATTGTTCGAGACGATGGCTGTGATGGCCGAATTGGCAGGACATTGCACTGCCAGAGAGCCGAATCATCGACCCGATATGGGTCACGTAGTGAGCGTGTTGGCCCCGCTAGTGGAGAAATGGAAGCCGATCGACGATGAATCCGACGGTTTGGGTGGGATTGATTATAATCTACCACTGCCTTTGATGCTGTTGGACTGGCAGGAAACAGAGAGCAGAGTGGAGAGTTGTGGTACTAGTTTTGCAGACAGTAAAGGGAGCATTCCGGCGAGACCAGTTGGGTTTGCAGATTCCTTTACATCTGTTGATGGACGATGAGATGAGCTTTGCTTTATGCAACAATGGCGGTCTTTACTGCGAAAAATCTGCCCATCAATGGCTCCCTCTGCTTTCCTTCTTCTTTCTCTGTTTTTTCTTTCTGCTTATTTGTTGGTTTTGTTTTTACAATCACCTCAATTAATTTTTCTTGCTTAAATTTACAATCATTTTAATTAGATACATGTTAGCCCTTAAATTTAGTGGCCAATGGGTTCTGATTTTTTTTTTTAAGTTTCCAAAATTAAGGTTTTAGCAATTAACCATAATTTTTTTCGCATGATATTTTCTGTAGTCTCTATTTTGTCGATTTTCAGGGCGAAAAACTTACAATTTTAGTGAGAAAACGACTTGCGATGCCGAACTATTACTCTCGCAATTCTAATTCTACTTCAATTTTATGCTTAAATCGCTATAATTGAAGTAATTTTAACGCGAAGACAATGTGTAACGTCCCCCGGTGCTCCCAGTACAATATTGTCCGCTTTGGGCCGAAGCCCGCACGGGTTTGTTCTTGGGGTTAGCCCAAAACGCGTTGTACTAGGTAGGAAGGGGCTCCATGCTTATATACCATGCATTTTCTACTCTCCCAAGCGATGTGGGATTGTGCCCCCCTGATATGGGCCGGACCCACAACTGGGCCTTTCCTGGCCTTCACAGGGCGGGATGCCACAATCTCCCCCCCTTGGGGACCCGACGTCCTCGTCGGCCACACTTCCGGTTGGGATTTCGCTCTGATACCATTTGTAACGTCCCCCGGTGCTCCCAGTACAATATTGTCCGCTTTGGGCCGAAGCCCGCACGGGTTTGTTCTTGGGGTTAGCCCAAAACGCGTTGTACTAGGTAGGAAGGGGCTCCATGCTTATATACCATGCATTTTCTACTCTCCCAAGCGATGTGGGATTGTGCCCCCTGATATGGGCCGGACCCACAACTGGGCCTTTCCTGGCCTTCACAGGGCGGGATGCCACACAATGTCAGGAAGCTTCGGCTTGATCTTCTTATCGTCGAAAACAATTATCACGTTTTCAATTTTCAGAACATCTTTCGATGACTCATTCCTCTTCTCGATTTCATCTGTTCAATTCTCATCACTATCTTCTTTTTTTTCTTCTTAGTTTGCCGTCATCGTCTAACTCTCATCACCAATATCTCATTTTTCGCAGAGAAAAATAATATTTTCTCCGTGGAAAATAATCTTTCTGCAAGCGAACGCATTCATCCGCAAGTACAATATATATATATGTTCAAAAATAAGGTGTATTCTTTCATGAGAACAATGAGTTTTCCCACAAACACAGTCACTCCAACCCAACTCCTCCCACCTTCCAAACCACCGTCATCAGTCCATCCTCCGAGCCAAATAGCAACCACCTTTCACGACCCAACTCGTTCATCGAACCGTGTCTCCGTCAGACATGCCGCAAATCCTATTGAACCCACTGTTTTATGGACATCGTCTATTGCACGGCGCTGCAAAACTGGCCGATTGGCGGAAGCAGTGGCAGAGTTCGCAAGGATGAGAATTTCCGGTGTGGAGCCCAACCATATTACGATTATCACATTTCTCTCGGCTTGTGCGGATTTTCCTCTGGATAGTCGGAAATTGGGGGCTTCCGTCCATGGTTATGCCCGTAAACTTGGGTTGGATAAAGAAAATGTTATGGTGGGAACTGCTCTTATCGATATGTATTCGAAGTTTGGTAAAGTGGGTTTGGCTAGAGTTGTTTTTGACGAGATGAGAGAGAAGAACTCAATGTCTTGGAATACAATGATCGATGGGTACATGAAGAGTGGGCAGGTAGGGGATGCGGTTGAGATGTTTGATAGAATGCCTGAAAGAGATGCAATTTCTTGGACTGCTATGATTAATGGGTTTGTTAAAATGGGTGATTTTGATCGAGCATTGGAGTGCTTTTACGAGATGCAATGCTCGGGCGTGAGGCCCGATTATGTAGCCATAATTGCCGTTCTTGCTGCTTGTGCGGATTTAGGTGCTCTAAGCTTTGGCTTGTGGATTAATCGATTTGTGATGAAACAAGACTTCAGGGAAAATGTAAGGATATGTAATTCGTTAATCGACATGTATTCGCGATGTGGCTGCATCGAATTTGCTCAGGATATCTTCAAAAACATGCGTAAGAGAACCGTCGTATCGTGGAATTCAATAATCGTCGGGTTTGCTATTAATGGGCATCCAGAGGAAGCTCTAGAATATTTCAAAACGATGAAAAAAGAAGGTTTTAGCCCGGACGGAGTAAGCTTCACCGGTGCTCTCACTGCCTGTAGTCATGCCGGACTAGTCGATGAGGGGTTGTTTTTGTTTGAGAACATGAAGAATGACCTTAAGATTTCTCCTAGAATCGAACATTATGGATGCTTAGTCGATCTCTACGCTCGGGCTGGGAGGCTCAGAGGCGCAATGGATGTGGTGAAAAACATGCCGATGAAACCGAATGAAGTGGTATTAGGGTCTTTGTTAGCTTCTTGTAGGACTCATGGAGATATAAGCTTGGCAAAAAGATTGATGAAGCATCTTCTAAAAGTGGACCCGGGTGGTGACTCAAATTATGTACTCCTTTCGAACATATACGCAGCCTCGGGGAAATGGTCGGGCGCAAGCAATGTTCGTAGGACAATGAAGGCTCGGGGGATACAAAAGAAACCGGGATTTAGTTCAATCGAAATCGATTGTAGAGTTCACAAATTTAAGGCCTCGGATAAATCTCATGTCGAGTCTGATGACATCCACGAGATGTTAGAGCTTTTGTCCTTTGAACTGAGGATGCACGGTTATGTTCTTGATGCTATAGGATGTAAGTAAAGAACTCTAGATGAACAATTTGACGGAAAAGAAAATACGAAAATTTAGACTCTAAGATTTAAGATATAATAAGATTGCATGTGTATACACATTAACTAGTAATTCAATTTACTTGCACCAACTTTGGCAGCCACCCTCTCAGCCACTTCCACTTTCCCATGCATTCTACAAGTCCCCAACAAAGCACTCCACAAAGCATCATCTGCTTCCACCTCCTCCATACCCAAAATCAAAGCTTCAGCTTCTTCCACATTACCCACCCTCCCTAGCATATCCACCATACATGTATAATGCTGAAGCACAGGCCTCAACCCAAATCTACTCTCCATCATTTCAAAATACTTCTTCCCCTCCTCTACCAGACCTCCATGGCTACAGGCACTAAGCACTGCAGTAAACGTCACAGAATCAGGCTTCTCTCCCTCCTCTACCATCCTATCAAACAGCACAAATACCTCACTAAATACCCCATGCATTCCGTAACCCGCCATGATTGCAGACCAGGAAATCCTGTTTGTCACAGGCATTTTGTCGAACACCTTACGCGCGACACTCAGATCACCGCATTTACTGTACATGGTGATCAAGGAATTGGAATTCGCCAAATCAGAAGAAAACCCGTTGACGAACACGGCTCCGTGCACCTGACGGCCAAGTTGTAAAGACGACATTCCCGCACACGATCTGAGGACGGCGGGTAAGGTTTGGCGGTCGATGGGTTTAAAGGAAAGGATAAGTTGGCGGAAAATAAAGAGCGATTGAGAGAATTGATTTAGAGACGAATAAGCTCTTATGAGGGTGTTGAAGAGGAAGGTGGGGCGGCGAGTGGCGAAGGAGAAGAGAATATTGGCGTGGCGCAGCTGGATGCAGGAAGCGTAAGAAGAGATGAGCTTAGTCCGAATGAAGTCATGGTGAGAAATTCTGAATCTAATGGTTTTGGCGTGGATTTGCTTCAGCGTCTGGAGATTTTTGGAAGAGGAAGAGGCTTCTAGGAGATTGGCAATGAAGGGTATCAGACTCTGAACCTCGCGCATCAGATCAAAACTCGAAGACGAAGAGGTTTCAGTAGTCGTTACTTCTGTTTCGATTCAAGCGTAACCCATAATTAATTAATTTGACTGAAGCAATTTTAGCGTATAATGTTAATTATAAATAACTAAAATAATAAATAATTAGAATTCAATTATTTTTCTTTTAAAAAATAAAACATTTACTGTCATAGGTTACTATTTTAGATCCATATTACATTTTTATTTAATGAATTGTTTTAATTCGATTTATAACTTAATTTCAGACTGTATCGATCTTCTCTCTAGCAATTTTGCGGTCTGTTGATCAAGTAATAGAGTTCAAAATCGAATTAAAAATTATCGAAGAGATAAAAAATCATATTAAAACACCTCAATAAATGAAAATCATAGTATAAAATGACAATCACATTGGATTGAACGAACAAATTAACATGAAAGTTTAAATTATGAAAGTAAAAAAGGAGAAAGTTTAATTTATCTAGAATAAACCCAACCGTCAGATAATTTACCCTTTATCTTTAAAATAACTGTAACGTCTCCCGTTACTTCTAGTACAATATTGTTTACTTTGGGTCGAAACCCTCACGATTTTGTTCTTGGAGTTAACAAAAAACACGTTGAACTTAGGGAGGAGAACTTTACTTATAAACCATGCATTTTCTATTATCCTCAGCGACGTCTGATGGAACACCCCTACTGATATAAGTTGGATCTACACCTAGGCCTTTCCTGAACTTAACAGGGCGAGCTGCCACAATAACTCCAACCGTTCGAGTGTAATTTACTATATATATTTAAAATAATATATATTTATTATTATTATTCACGATAATATTATTTTTAATTGGTTAAATGTAAACTAAACAACTTAGACCTACGCTCACTTATCATATTTTAGATTTAGATTATTTTAAAAAATAAAAAATATTGAAATCAAATAACAGAGTATAGTGGTAGAGATAAAACTTAAGAGAAGGGAAAGAAAGTGTCACATCTGGGATATTGTTAGGGCAGGGGGGGGTATAGTCCACGTACTTGCAACATGTGTCCACGTCACACTATCCCATTTGATTAAAATGGAATCCAATTTTTCCACTCATTTTCTTTGTTGACTTAGTTTGGTACGGACTATCTTCCTCCAAAAATGTCTACTTCTCTTTACGGTCTTGCTCCCAGAATGCATGTCATTGACAAAGTAAGCCTTCTCTTTCACTCAGTTATGTCAAATTGGTCTAGTAATTGGCTCTCTGCTTCAGAGAGAGAGAGAGAGAGAGAGGTTAACTTTGTCTTCTTCATTTATGGGATTACTAGGTTAGAAGTTGCAGAGAGAGAGAGAGAGAGAGATGGTGGACTCGTTAGAGTTTGATAAATTGTTATATTATAACGTTACTTGGACAAAACACTACGCAGATATTTTAAGCTATATTTCAAAAAGAGTTTCCATGAAGATGGAGAAGGAAGCTAAAGCTTGCTGGCTATGGAGATCGGGGCTTCTTAGGGTTAGCTCCGTTATGGTGCAGAGGGTCAGGCCCGGATGGTACCCTTCTCATCATCCTCCTTTCCCAGTTCTCCATGTTCATCGCACCTCCATATTCACCAACCACAGCATCTCTCTTAAATTCACTCAGAAGAAACTGCACAAAACAATGGCGCCAATCACAACTTTCAGCTCCAGCAATCAACAAAAACCAGATAAATATTTCTACACAATCGAGATTCGTCGCTTTTCTCACCTTTCTGTTGAGGGTCTCTTTCAAACCAGAAGCTACAGCAGAAATGCAGCCACTTTCACCACCACGACAATCTGCAGGAATATGGTAGACAAAATAAGATTAATTCAGAACCATATTCTAGAGAGAGAGAGAGAGAGAGAGAGGTACTGACATGAGGAAATGGAACGAATCTCCATTTGCAGGAAGCAGAAGAAGAGGAAGATGAACGAAGAGGAGAGAAGTATGGATTTCGACGCCATTAGAGAGAAGAATCTGCAAAGAAAAAGCTTAAACGACAGAGAAGAAGAGCTTGAGAAGAAAGTAATGAAGCAGATACCTAATTTATAGAAGCCATGGAAGCTAACAACAAATGATTGCTCAAGCAGCCAATTCTGGAGAAATGATTAAGACTGGTTTTAGATTTTGATTTTATTACAAACCCACATACATCATATCTCATCATATAACTCTCTCTCTCTCTCTCTCTCTCTCTCTGCTAAACCAGACGCATCCTTCTCTATCTCTTCCCCTCCCCAACTGTCCACAGTGACAGCGCCGTTCTGCTGCCACCGTCACACCCAAAATCCCCCGATCCCCTGGCACGTGCCGCATGCAATCCCCAATGATAGATTTAATACAACTGGTAGTATTAACCCACGTCCCTCATCAATGGGCAAGATTTGATCTTGACGTCATGTCTGATTCTGACGTCAAATTACAACCGTACGATCATGGGCAGATTGTGTGTATTATGATTTCGTTATGCTCATCTCCGGCTTGGGCATACTAAAACCTTCATTAATTATAGATTGTTCTCCCATTTTTATGATATTTGGGATGAGGAAGATGTAATAAATTATAAATAATTAAAATTAATTAATAATTATATTGTTGGATTTTGTAGTCAAACATGAGAGAGAGATTGTGTAGGTGGGTATGATTGAAGTGGGTTCAAATGTTTAGAGGTGACGAGAGAAATAGTAAAAATAGGATTAATTGAGAGGAGGGATGTGATTTGATGGAGGGGTTAATGAGAAAGTGGGTGGATAGGGAGGATAAGTAGAAAGTTGCAGAGGATGGTTTTGGACGAGAAGAGATTGATTGATGCGTTCATCTGTTTTTTTAGGTTAATCAAAAGATGTTCGTATCTTTAGAATTTAATGGTCAAGTACTCCATTGCTTTATTTACAAAGCTGTTTTTCACAACTCAAATTTTCTAATTCTGGGTGTACTGTTCAAGCAACTCAAAATAAGACGGAAAATGATTCGATCCAAAATGAACCGAATTGTCCGACCTATTTTTAAATTTAGAGATTTTTTTAAGTAGCGGAAACTTAAAGAAATTTAAATTTACAAGTCAAACCCATAAAAAAAGTCTAATAATGACTTACAATTAATGTGAAATTATAAAGGAAAATTGACTAAAAACAAACTAAAAGTACGAATTTTACTGAAAATATTAAATCTTTCTAAAGAGGAAATGAAGTTCATTGTTCGGGGTAAAATTTCAAATTTCTACTCCTTAAGTGGCAATTGAAGATTTTTCTGGTTATTTCCTAAAAGTGGAAATAAATCAATATGAGGTGAGTCAACTAATTTAGGACGGATAAATTTCATATCATATGAATTATACATGTTTTTTTTAGTGTTTATTTTATTTATTTTTCTTTACATGTCAATATGTAGAATAAGTAATGACGAACAATAAATAAAATAACAAAATTTAAAAAACAACGATACTCAGCTGATCGCAAACAGCCAAACAGATCATGATCAGGTTTAGGGATTAGAAATTTAAGGACACGACACATATAGCTATCATATTACCTATTTTAATATTAAAAGTAATCAATTACAACGATGAATGTAACTGAATTGAATATTAAAATTAACATGTTTAATTTAAATCAATATTTACATTTTAGAATTTTATGTGCATTAAATATAAAACAACTCATACCTCGAAATTGGGCCTAGCAATGCCTAATGAAAGCTAACGGCAGACAATTCCAACAATTTCTAAGTTTTGAAACCTAACCATAATAATTTACTAAAAATTAGAATATAATTTAAAACTTATTGTTTAAATTTTTAGGTGTATGAATATAATCCAAAATCAGAGGCCCAACCTATCCAATATAATTTATAGCAACCCCAGAACGACCCTGGAACAATTGAGTTTAAAGTTTGAGTGTAAGAATTTATATTCAATCTAATACAGTACATAAGCCAGCCCAAAACCAGAACATGCGCCAGGCCCAACAACATGGGCATGGGCTAGACCCAACAACATGGACCGTGGTCCATGGTCCAACCCTAGAACGACCCATGAGCCATTCAGCTCGCAGACTGATTTCTCTATCCATGGGTAGAGTTCGATTGCGTTCATCGTGATCATCCTTGGCGATGCCTGACGATAGGAAAAGGGAATCAAGAACTCCGGTTGAAACTCTTCCCTGAAGGCTTTGAGCTTAAGATACAGCCCTTAGCAATTTGGCGAAATCGCCGTTGGTCAGGAAGTCTTCAGCGTTGCCGAATCCTGTTTGGCCGAAAGGCTAAGGCTTCCAGTCAGGAAATCCTTCCCGGCCTCCAATACTTCACACAACATTAACAGAATCAATTAAACATATTAAACAAGCATCCAACATCAACCAACAGTCCAGAATTTGAAGAAAACTTTAAGAAGGATTTAAGTTCCTTATTCGAAGAAATTGCTTTTGTGGCAACTACCTTGCATGAGACAACTCACTTGTCAATGCCTTAATCCGACCCTTAAAATAAACCAATCTGTTGAACTCAGTCTTACGAAGAGATTAGAAATGGACAGGGAAATCATAGCGTACCTTGGCAAAGAACGAAGTTGTTAACCCACCGGGGAACCAAGCCTCTCTGTGCCGACAACCCATCAAAGACAAGCGAGACTGAAATCGAGAAGGTGAGAGAGGGACAGTGGAGTGGGGAGACCTTCCCCACTCCATTTGAAATAGGGGAAGGTCTCCCCCTTGTTTCGGAAACAACCCCCCGAATGGGGGTTGTTTTGGTAGTTCAAAAAACATTTTAAAAAGATTTTTTTTCTTCTTCTTAAGCTGAGTCGACTCAGATATAATAGTTCCTGTGCTCTTAATACAATATTATTCACTTTGGTTTGAATTTTACATAATTTTATTCTTAGGGTTAACTCAAAATGTGTTATATTAAGTAGAGAGGAAAACTCTATTTATAAATTATTCACTTTTCATTTTTCCAAGTGATGTGAGATTGTATACATCCATTAGTATAGGCTGATGTGCCACGGGATCTATCCACTCGCATTCAAATATAGAGATTTTCTAACGATATTTCTAGTGTTCATTTTGTAGGTCACCATGGAAGAAAGTGCACCAAAGATATCAAATGCATCCAACCAACTTCAAAATATCAAATGAAATTATTCGAGATCAAGCATAAGTTAAAGTTCAAGTGCAAGTGTAGAAGATTTGGTGGACTTCACAAATCCACATACAATCTGACCTCCGGCAAGCAATTGACATGTTTGGCATTCTGGAAGATTTTATATCACAATATGTTCTTCATGAAGATTGTAAGCGACGTTCCAAGCTTTCCAGAATGGGCTAGCTCATAAATAGTGGACATCATTTGCTAGGTTAAAAAAGGCCAAAATAGAGAGCTTTGTATTTGCTATTAAAGTCATTTTCTTTTATACGGACTTTAAGTCCAAACCCATTTGAAGATGAGACAAATGCTGGTTTTTAGGTTCCCTCGCACGACAGAATTACCGAGGTTCATAACAACGGTAATGTGCGTAACCTATGTATAATGAAAATTTTTTTTACATAAACATAAAACCGATCGTTGTTATAATATATCAATAATAATATGTATTTAAAAATATTTATTTAGATCTAATCTAAATGATTAAGAAATTGTACCTTTGTAGCTTACTTCACACGGGTACAAAATCAACTTTCGTTCTTCTCCATCAATCCTCCTTAACTCGAATAAACACATGTGGGCGTGATGAACGTAGTAAAATCATACTCAATTTATGATAGATCGTATTCTCAACACATGAGACAATCTATTTGGATTTAGAAAACGCTTCTCTAAAGCCAATACGGAAGACTCACAAATTTTCTCTCAAAATGAATTTCTTAATCTCAAAGATTTTTACCTCATAACCTAATGAGGTTGGACCTTTATTTATAGTAGAATAGCTCTATAATGACCATTATCACATTTAGAGAAAAACCCAACAAATTCCTCATTTAAGTTACAATTGATTTCATACATTTATAAAAAAAATATTATGGAAATCAAAAGGTCTTGTCACCATCGCTCAACACTTGACACTATGACATTAATTCAAATTTGATAAAATTCATTTTAAAAACTAATTTCAAAAGTTACTTTATATTTGTTAATTAATTGAATAATCAATAATTCAATTATTTCATCTAGTGAAAAATAATAAACTTATTGTTGAATATATTAAATAATTAATTCATAATTAATTATTTTATCTTCTTTGTTCATTTTTTCTATTATTCGAATAATGATAGAAGTTGACAAAGAGATCGATGGACTTATAGTTTTAAGCTCTAATAATATTTTGTTAATTAATATAAACTCTTTATATTAATCAACATAATTATTAACTCTAAAGTAATTCCACTAAATACTTAGAGTTGCACTCTCAAAACTATAGAATATATTTACTCAAAGTAATATCCATTGATATAGTCATTACATATGTATTAACCCTCCATTTAGATTTACAATAGAGCTAGGTTTATAATCCGTTAACCTCTCATATTGCGTCTTTATCCTTGACTACATTTAGTTCTTGATTCAATAATTAATTCAAAACGATTATAAATTGTGCGCTAATTATTCGATCATTGAACTAACAAAGAAGAGAGAATCTATAAAAATAGATTTCATTGTGTCGATATGAATATTCTCAGCTATTCATTTTAATTTACTCCCAATATACAAGGAAAAAGAATTGTAACTAGTACAAAACTTTAGCGAGTAAATTAAAATAAAATAGGAGTTTGTTAAATACAACGAATTAAGATCATGCATATATGACCATCATTATGATAAAATTAATTGTTCTATATTTAACATAAATTATCAGAACAATATGTAGGATCGATATACGTCTATAGGGGGGGGGGGGGGGGGGTTAA
>CM039470.1:36687179-36705652 GCA_022433065.1 Begonia loranthoides
GTGATGAATTCTTAGGGAATCACCATTTACAATTTTGCACAATAATAAATCAGAAATTAAATAGCAATCTATCTAATCCGAATTCTCTTGAATATAACTCGCAAGTTTATGTGTTGGGGAGAATTGAATTTACAATACTCACAATGATTGAATCGTGTATAAAATTTGGCAGGGCTTCGCCACTATTCCCGGTTCGTTGTGGAGAGCTTGGAGTGAAGTTGAATTTATAGAATTTTCACTTTCGGACGTCCTCATTCGTCCACAGTCATCCGCATGTGACCGTTGAAATTTGTCCGTTGAAAATATAGCTGTTGTGCAGAAATTTGGACTTTAGGACGCAGAGCTTCGCATCCGCAAGTCACTGTTAATTCATCCGCAAGTCACTGTTAATTCATCCGCAAGTCACTGTTCATTGATCCGCAAGTCACTGTTCAGCAGTTTAGGACGCAGATTCGCATCCGCATCTGTCATCCGCAAGCATCCGCAAAACACCCTAAAAATTACAGATTTAATCGGACGTGGGAAAATGTCGTCCGCACGCGTCCGCACTCGTCCGAAACCACTCAGGATGCATTTTTTTGTTCTCCACTCGTCCTAAACTCGATGGACACACTCCATGGATGATCCGGACGAATCTCTTTCATCCGCATTGTGTCCGCATGAGCACAGACCAGATTTGGGACGAATTTTTCTCATCTGTAGCGCGTCCCAACTTCACTCCAAAATAAACTCTGAACTATACTGAGTCCCAAAATGATATGTTACATTACATGGACTTAAACAAACATGTTAGCACGTTAATAATACCCATTTTGAGGGTACTTCAAATAAACACGGATATAAATATTATGATAAAAATGATAAAAATAATATCCGAAAAATACAAAACACAACACAAAATACAACTTATTGATTTATTAAATTAACAAACAATTTAGTCATCATCAAAATAAAACTTAGCCTAACAAAAAGGATAACACAATATAATTTTATATGATCCAGTCCTATATAATCATATTATATAAAACATATTTATCTTATGTCACTACATATATAGTCGGGATATGACTATATATTCTTAATGAGATATATTATGTTTATGACTATGAACTATTTGAAGGTTTCATACTTCAATATAAGTCATGGACATATTTTGGTTATTACTTTTTATATTTTATCCCACATATATATAATATATATGTTAATATAAAATTAGCATAAATAACCAAGAAATTTTCTATGAATTTAATAAAACATAATATAAAATATTAACATAATATCAATTAATATAAATTTATTCATATATTATAAAATTGTGGGCACATTACTCCCAACACCAAGAAGGTTAACCCATGAATTCGATACTTTTTCCAAGACGTTGGAGGGAGGTTGAGTATCTATTTCTTCTTTTACGCTTAGTGTTTAATTTATGTTAAAATTCAAAATATGAATTGGAGTCCTTAGCTATAGTATGTTCTAGCTGAGAAGGGATATTTTGTGGGGTATTTTTGGTACTTTCTCTTTTATTTTTGTTGTCCTAATTTTGAGGTATATAAATCTTTCTTAGAGTTCTTGGTAGACAATTGAAAACATTGAAAAAATAGTTCATTCAAACTTTGTTGAGTTTCCTACCAAAATCACATTCCTTTTTTATGATACATATTCAATCAAGTGTATGAGTATCAATTGATTTCACCTTTTTGTTTTTTTTATGTGACTTCTCTTATTGCTATAATTTTCTCTTTTTCTTCTTTAGAGGTAAAATCGTTAGAAATGTTATAGAAAACTTCTAAAGATCCAAGTTGAAAAGTTACTTCTTGCTAGGTAGCCATTGAAATCAAAAGCACGACAGTGATGTCTTTTTGAACCAGCTTGTAACTGTTTGCGTATAATTTCTTTGTCTTAGCGAATTTGATTCTAATTTTTGGAGGTTTACTTGTACACATTCATAAAGGAGTGGTTCAAATTTCGTGCAATTTGGACAAGAAAGATTGACTTGTGGTTATTCCTTTTTAGACTTAAAACTGCCATATTGGTACCAACCATCTTTACATTCGCATATCTCCGTCTCAAGTTGGAATTTTTGCTTGATTTTTGGAAGATATTCTTCTATCTTGTGAAAATTACTGTGATCCAATTTTCACACTGATTGGATAACAAACAAGCAAATTGCATAATCTGGAATTTGGTATTTTCTGTTCTAGCCGTGATAACTGCCAACAACAGGGGATTTTCTAAGCTTTGCATTTCTTGGTATATCATAGGCTGAGCCCTTACATTCAACAGCGTCTTGAATCATTTTTTACTTCACAGGTTGGACTACCACACTTTTTATCTCCCTTGTTTGAAGTAAATGTTTAAAACTATTCTCCCAACTGGACTGGAAAAGGATATTTGGTTCTAAAAATTGCATTTGATTGTTTCTTAAAATTAAACGCTTTAAGCAAATTTGACAGAAAACAGTTGTAGGAAACAAGTAAGAAACTGTTTTCCAGAACATATCATTTAAATTAACAAATAAATAAAAAATATTTGTTTGTATAATCTCATGCAGCCGAAACACTTGAAAACTGAATGCATTCCCACAACAAATTTGAAAATTAAAAAAAAAAATCATTTAGTAATCTCAAAAAAAGAAAAAAAATCAATTATAAAGATGAGAAGTATGAGGGTGCAGACCCAGTTGCTTTCTGATTTTGCCAACGAAGAGGTCTCTTGATTTGATGAGACCTGGAAGAACTCCAATGGTGGTCGTGAGTGAGAACTGAGCCACTGCCTCTTTCCTTCCGAGTGAAACGATCACCTTCTTCCCTCCTGCCTTGTACTTCTCCATCTTGCTTTCTTTCCCTCCCTCTATCAGTATCTTCACGTTCTTCGCTGCTATCATGGCGTGCTTCTGCGCAGAATACCCTTGTTTTATTTCCTGCACCCACAGATATTCCTTTGATGAGTTACGATCAATGTTAGAAATTTGATGTACCCTTTTGGGTACCATCTGAATGTGTCATTATTGTGGTGGCCGTCCCGATGGCTCACAAGCTTGCTCAAAGAAGAGAATAGAAGAGAATGTACAATCTCATATCATTTCAATAGATATAAGTTAAAAGAAAACAATATTATATTAGTGGGTAGAGTTTGATTTTTTTCAAATAGTGTTCTCAATGGAGGTAGTGATTATTGCAGCACGTTTCGTTCTAGGCCGGAATAGTGTAAACTGTGAGGACATATCCTAGAATATAAGAGTGCTTAAATGATTTACATGTTAAATCTTATAAGATCTTCTAAAGAAAAACCCAAGAACAAATTATGTGGGCCTAAACCCAAAACCAATAATTTCGTATTACTTAGTGGTGATTATAGCAACTTGTCATGTTCTTGGCAAGAATGTGTGGACGTGCAAAGTAAACAATATTGTAGTATTTAGTGGAGTTTGAGTTTTTACCATTGCTATAATTAGAGTATGTATGGATTTAACCAACTTGAAGTTATTGATGGGAAAATGTTTTCTCAGAATCCAAACAAGCTAATGAAAGTGGCAAGAAAATCCTTACTCGAATATCAGCGATGTCTCCAATGGCGAATATGTTTTTTCGACCCTTCACTCGCAAATTCTCATCCACCATTAATCTCCCATTGCTGTCCAAATTGTTCTTCATAATTGTCTGCTGAAGCCACTGCGATCCAAGAGTTTTTCCGGTGCACAAAAAATGGCAGTCTGCATTTATAATTTCAGAATCTAAAGTTCTATACGATTTGGATTCTTCCGATATGCTGTTCAAATCGAGCGTTTGATCCAATCTTACTGCAACTTTCTTCTTCGATAACCAGTGCAGAGCCTTGTCGGAAGCGTTTTGTCCGATGAACTCGAGTAACCTTGGGCCGTCATGGACTAAAGTTACCTTCTTCTCAGGGTAATCGGTGGCGATTTCTCCAGCAAGCTCAACACCAGTTGGGCCTCCTCCGACTATCAGAATCGAACTAGATGATTCTATCTTTTCGTTTTCTGCAATTGAAAATAAAAAATGAACCTTCTGAAGCTTGTTTCTAAGTATAATATCATGCAACTAAGATCATAAAATTATAGTTCAATTAAGATGTTGAAAATATGCTTTAGTTTCCTATGAATAAAAATCCACGTGTAATTTATTTGTTTTTTAATAAATCTTTGATCTATTTGAATTAGTTTAAAATAGGATCTATTGTTAATTTATTATTTTTATCTTTTTAAATAGTTATTAGATGTAATCTTTTAATTATGAGTTTGAGTTTATGAGTTAATCTCATCGTTTTGCAGCGTTAGATTCTTTCTATTCCTTCAAAAATAGTTTTGTTTTATTTGTTAAAACAACAACAATTGGTATCAGAGCCTTTCTTTTTTAGGGATCTGTGAGTTCGAGCAATCATGGAAACTGAAGCAAATTTCTCCTTTATGGCTCCACTGATGTTCGATGGAGATAACTACCAAATCTGGGCAGTTCGAATGGAGACGTATTTAGAAGCTTTGGATCTTTGGAAAGCAGTAGAAGAGGACTATGATGTTCCTGTTCTTCCAAACAATCCCACCATGGTACAAATCAAATCGTAGAAGGAGAAGAAGACAAAGAAATCAAAGGCAAAAGCCTGTTTATTTGCCGCAGTTTCATCAACCATTTTCACTCGGATTATGTCTCTAAAGTCAGGAAAGGAGATATGAGATTATCTCAAGACTGAGTATGAAGGGAATGAAAGAATTCGAGGAATGAATGTATTGAATCTGGTTCGTGACTTTGAACTGCAAAAGATGAAAGAGACAGAAACCATAAAAGAGTATTTTAACAGGCTACTCAGCATAACAAATCAGGTTAGAATATTGAGTTCTTCTCTGACAAATTCAAGAATTGTTCAGAAAATTCTCGTAACAGTGCTGGACAGATTTGAGGCTTCAATTACAACCTTAGAAAATACTAAGGATTTTTCGAAAATTTCTCTTGCTGAGCTCTTAAGTGTATTACAAGCACAGGAGCAGAGATGATTAATGAAGCAAGAAGATGTTGTTGAAGGAGCTTTATTTGTCAAAAATCAAAATTCGGGAAAGAATAAGAACAAAAAATTACAAGCAACAAGTGGTGAGAAAAATGCAACAAGCAGCAAAAGTAATTCAGAAAACAAAAGGCTTGGAGCAAAAAAAAATTATCCTCCATGCCAATGTTGTAACAAAAAAGGTCACCCTCCCTTCAAATGTTGGATAAGACTAGATCCAAAATGTAGCAAATGCAACCTCATGGGACATAAAGCTATCATATGCAAAAATGAAAAAAAAAACAGCAAGGTGAAGAAGCACAAATTACTGATCAAGAGGAGGAGGATCAACTTTTTGTGGCTACATGTTTTGTAGGCAGTGAAGCCAATGAGTGCTGGTTGATTGATAGTGGATGCACCAATCACATGACTAATGACAAGGAGTTTTTTAGAGACTTACAGCCAACGAATATCACCAAAGTCAGGATTGGAAATGGTGATTATATCTCTGTAAAAGGAAAGGGAACGATTGCCATACAAGTTTTGCAGGTACAAAACTTATTTCTGATGTTCTTTTTATACTTGAAATTCAACAAAATCTACTAAGTGTTGGTCAATTGATTGAGAAAGGTTTTAGAATTATTTTTGAAGAACAATATTGTACAATTAGAGATGCAGCCAATCAAGATATTTTTAAAGTTAGAATGAAAGGAAAAATTTTTGCTCTAAATCCATTAGAGGAGGAGCACACAGCCTTTTCAATTAAAGAGAATATTATTGAGATTTGACACAAAAGGATTGAGCATTATCATTATAAAGGGTTGCTGAAAATGAAGTCCAAGATGATGACAAAAGATTTTCCAGAATTTGAAGATCAAATTCCAAGATGCAAAGCATGTCAATTTGGCAAGTTCAGTAGGAAACCTTTTTTGAAAGCAAATGGCAGAGCTTTAAGGAAGATGTAGTTGATTCACACAGATATCTCGGGCCCACAAAGAACACCATCTCTAAAAGGTAGTCTCTATGATATTGTCTTCATTGATGATTACACCAGAATGTGTTGGATTTTTTTCTTGAAGTTTAAATCAGAAGCTGCTCAAGTTTTTTTGGAAATTCAAAAAAAGAGTAGAAAATAAAGTGGTTGCAAAATTCAGAGTTTAAGATCTGAAAATGGGAAGAAGTATACTTCAATAGAATTCAAACAAGAAATGATGAAGGTTTTTGAGATGCCAGATCTCGGGCTGATGACCTTTTTTCTTGGAATGGAGATCAAACAAGCTGAGCATGAAGTCTTCATTTGCCAAAAGAAGTATGCAAAGGAGATTTTATACAAGTTTAAAATTGAAGAATGCAAAGAAGTAAACACTCCTATGAATCAAAAGGAGAAGCTTTGTAAAGAAGATGACACTGATAAAGTTGATGAAGGATATTTTAGAAGTTTGATTGGTTGCTTGATGTACCTTACATCAACACGACCTGATATTTTAAATGTTGTAAGTATTTTGTCCAGGTTTATGCATTGTGCAAGTGAACTATATCTCAAAGCAGCTAAGCGCGTACTTCGATATGTCAAAGGCACAAGTGATTTTGGAGTTAAATTCACAAGATGCAAGAAGTTCAAGCTAGTTGTTTTTTCTGACAGTGACTGGGGAGGTTCCATTGATGATATGAGGAGTACCTCAAGCTACTGTTTTACTTTTGGATCTGGTATTTTCTCATGGAGTTCCAAGAAGCAAGGAACCACAGCACAATCTACAGCTGAAGCAGAATTTGTTGCTGCAACAGCTGCTGTTAATCAAGCATTGTGGCTGAGAAAAATTTTACTGGATCTTCATCTGGAGCAGAAAGAAAGCACCAAGATTTTTTTTTACAACCAAGCTGCAATTGCTATTTCTCATAATCCTGTGTTTCATGGGAAAACTAAGTACTTCAACATCAAACTATTCTTTGTAAGAGAAGTACAAAAGAAGAATCTGTCATTTTGGTTTACTGCAAATCCGAAGATCAATTGGCAGACTCATTTACAAAACCACTTCCAGTTGCTCGACTTAAGTTTCTAAGGAAGAAGATTGGAGTTTGCAGTCTCTATAGCAAGGAGAAGTGTTGAAAATATGCTTTAGTTTCCTATAAATAAAAATCCACGTGTAGTTTATTTGTTTTTTAATAAATCTTTGATCTATTTAAATTAGTTTAAAATAGGATCTATTGTTAGTTTGTTATTTTTATCTTTTTAAATAGTTATTAGATATAATCTTTCAATTTATGAGTTAAATCTCATCATTTTGGAGCACTAACTTCTTTCTATTCTTTTAAAAATAGTTTTGTTTTATTAGTTAAAACAACGATATAAGATTATAATGATTTATAATATAATTACCTGCTTTATATTGAGCAAGTCTGTCCACCTTCGTTTTGGGAAGAGAATCGGAGGTGCCGGTGGCAATGACGAGATAGTCGTAGCTGATTCGTCGGCCTTCAGCCGTAATCACTTCATCGTCGGTGATGTCGACTGCCGGAGAGCTAACGAGCCAGCCGTTTGTGAGATAATCTCTATGGTTGATCACTGATCTGTCCCCGAAGGATGGTTCCACCATTGCTCTTAAGCTTGCCCATGAAATCTCATAATACTCCTTCCTATTTTGCATAAAATTTAAAGCTGAACGGACCTTCAATTGTTCAAATATTTTACATTTTTTTTTCTTATCAAATCTGAATAATCGATCAAATGGAAGATTAAAAAAGTGAAAATTTCAAGAATTTTCAAAACAATTACTTGGAAATTCGGCAAGAAATTTACAGAAAGATTGGAACTTTAGAAAGAATTAAACATTCTGGGTAAAACCCAGTTGAAAACCTGAAGTAAAATTTCTTCAACTATCAAAAAATGGCAGGAATGAATATGGTAAACTGAGAAGAAGACGAAGGAGAACATACGGGTCAATGAGGGTAACATCAGAAACGAATTGGATGGACTTCGCGAAGAGAGATCCGGCAACTCCTCCGCCGATCACCACCACTCTCTTCTTCGTCTCTTCTCCGATCTTCTCCATCGTCCTTCTTCTGAACCTTCTCCGGCAACTACTTCATAAAAAAGAAGACAAAACATGGCTAATTAGTTGCCATCTTCACCAAGTCCACCGAAGACTTGGTAATGGAGCCAAGTCCGCTGTTCCAATGAAGTCAACTTTTCCCTTTACTTAATTACGTAATGTGAGGTAATTGTCCATAAATTTAATTATACAATCAAGCCAATCGTTGAACTTTCTTATTTAATTAATTGATTAAACACTAGTTAATACTTAATCATTAGTTTTATTAAAATTTTTTAATTATATCATGACCATTAATTGTTTTCTTTTGTATAATTTTCTATGAGTGCATGGACTAATTCTTCGATTGGGTGTACAATGATCTGTAATCTTTTATATTTGTTATTCTTAAATGGTGTATTATTCATATTCGAGCCATAAAAAAAAAAAAAATTAAAAACAACTCCTTTCGAAAGTTGTTGGCAAAAGGCCTTCCCCCTTTCTCCTCTTGTTTCCTCCTCCAATATTCGATGGAGTGTGGTTTCCTGTGATGCTAGAAGGATTGTTGACAAAAAGGTGTATCGTTCGGTATGAAATTAAGTCTTTAATTCTTTGAGTAATCTGTGAATTTCGAAACTGTTGGAATTGTTTCTAGTTTGAGTTAGTTTGGATTATGTAGGTTGGTTTCAATACTTGGGAAGGAATCGAGGGCAGGAATGGAATTTTGGTCAGGATTCCTTCGCTTCCAACTGAGCGGTGATTCATCGGATCACTAGAAGTGCAACTGAGAATCGGGGAAGGGAATTTTGGTTAATTTTCTCTGCCTCCGACCAAATAGTGGTTCGACTGAATCGATGGATGCACGACTGGAGTTTTTTGCGCTGTAGGTGAAGCTCCCCTATTCACGGACCAATGTAGTCTGGCTTGCGGATCGAAAGCGTTTTGAACCGCGACCAAGATTTCCTTGCCGTGCGATCCAAATCCAAATGGACTTCGACCCAATTAAAAGTGAGCAAAACCAAACCTATTTTGGGTTGAACATGGCCTTGTTTTGCCCAACGAGACTCCATTTTGGGCCAAAACTTAATTTTTGCCTCAATCAATTTTGAGATTGTTTAAGAAATTTTTTTGGACCATGTCAAGTTTTCAACCCTAACATCTTTGGAATATACTTGTTTTGGCTAAAATTTTAAATAATAAAATTTTTAAAATTTTAAATCTTAATCTTTAGTAAAATTTTTATGATAATGTTCCAAAAATTAAAAGTATTGGACTCATTTCTATCGGGTTTCAGTGGACCATTTTAAGTTGGGCCTTGGTATTGTATGACCCAAATTTGAGGTAGGAGTTATTTTATATTTAACGCACTTTAATTTCTAAAATGTATAACATCAATTTTAATTAAGTATGCTAAATTTACCGTTCAGTTTAGTTATAATTATTTTTACATTTATTTACTTTATTTGTTAAGTAGAGTAATGTGACCACTATATGTGTCATGTCCCTAGGCGCAAAACTCTAAACATGATCATGGTTAGTTTGGTTGTTGCAATTACCTGAGTATCGCTGTTATTTAAATTTTATTATTTAATTTATTGTTCGTCATTATTTCTTTCACATGTTGATATGTTTAAAATAAATATTTGAAAAGCAATAATAATTTATATGATATAAATGTTTAATATAAAATAAAATCCCAATTGAGTTAGTTGACTCATCTCATATTGATTTTCTCTTTTCAGTAAATAACCAGAATAATCCTTAATTGCCACCACAGGAGTAGAATTCAAAAGTTTTTCCCCGTACAATTAATTTTATTTCTTTTTAGAAAGATTTAATTATTTTTAGTAAGATTCGTACTTTAGTTATTTTAAAGTAATTTTCTTTTATAATTTAGACTTATTATTTCACATTATTTGTAAGGCACCATTGGATCCCTTCAATTGGACTTGGCTTGTAAGTATAAATTTCTTTATAATTATGTAAATTATAAATTTTGGATTAAGAAATGAGTCTGACGATTCAATTCTTTTAGACAGTATCATTTGTTGTAGTGTCTCAGGTCGCCTTTTGGGAGTGACAAATTCAATCTAATTGTCATTTGTATTGAAATCCTAGTCTTTCATTTTATAATTATAAATAAAACATAAATGTTTATTCTAAAAATGATTTACTAATAAATTTAAGTAACATGAAATGTCCCTTGCAACTACTCACTCTACCCTAATTTCACATCTCTCTTCCTTCCTTGTACTGAAAATATATCCCTTCTCTCGGAATTTGGCTTGAGCTGACACAACCACCAATGATGTCGGTGGCATCACGAGCCATATCACCTAATATTATGAGAAATTTTATCTTATTTTGTTTTACGTTGAATCGTGATCTTCTTTATATGAATTATCTTTTGACCTTCAAAACCTGATTTTGTTATGAAAGGTGTTTATGTTCATTCATTCAACATCTCTTCTTCCCTAGTTAACATCGTTGCCACCACCATGAATATCACAATCCTGTTCCTCGACCCTAACAACCTGATGCGAACCACGAATATTAGAGATCCGAGACCAGACAAAAACACGGAATAATCATAGAAACGCCTTGAAGATTCAAGAGAATAGGAGTTTGACCCAAACCAAACTTGTTGGTTGAACCAAAGCTATAAAGGATGGGAGATTAACCCAAACCTAATTTGTTGGTTGAACCAAAGTAATGTACCTCGAAAACCCTACCATGCGACCTTGAGCAATGAGGTTCACTATTTTTCTAACAAAGTTATTTCTTTTGTGTATTTTGTTCTTTAGGTCTATCATGGAGTTGTTCAAGTTGAGCATAGATGGAAGACATAATGCAAGTTTTGGAGATAGATGACACATTCCAAAAATTTGTTCATAAACGGACCCCCGAGGTGTACATGGCATTTTTGGTGATCTATCAAACCTCATATTGGAAAGTACTCTTCACAACAAATGTAGCTGATACGTAAAGCTTTCAAGAAAGTACTTTGGCATTAATTTTGGAGCTTATTTGCTATGTCAAATGCAGCTTTAACAAAATGATAAAAACCAGCCAAGAAATTGTGTTTTTTGTGTGTTTTATTATTTGGAGGTTTCTTTTGGGGCAAATTTGTAGTTTTCCTTTTTGATTCATTAGGAAGCTATTTATCCTTCCCAATGAAGAACCCTAAGCACTTTTAACTAATCCTAATTATCAATTTTCAGCCTTGCTCTTGTGTTCTCTCTCGCGGGTGTGGAAGCCTCTCGGCCCTTCTCTCTTGCTCAATCTCTCTTCTTGTTTTTGCTAGGTCTTGGAAAGAAGATTAAAGCTACCTCTTCCAGCAGCCTCCTAGAGAAGTTGTGTGTGGGGAGTAGAGGTAGAAGACCTTAGCAAACTCCAGCTTGGAGTGTTGCTTCATCGAAGTAATCGAATCAATCGCCCCCTTGGTGTTGGAGGAACCCGCGGACCTAACTGGTTTCTTGATCTTGTTCTTGGTTCTTTTTCGTGAAAGGTATTCTTGGTTTTTGATCCCCTAGAGCTTGCATTCATTTGAAATTGATTTGGTACAGATTTTGTCTTGATTGGATATTAATTATTGGAGTTATAGAAGGAAAGAAATCTTTGCCGCAAATCTGTTAGTTGCGATTCCAAATCTGAATCTTGTTTTGCATCACTCATAACTTCGTTTATGCGCATATTTGAAGCCAAGATTTGAGAGTGTTTTTGCCTTGATTGTTATTTGCTTGTCCTATGATTTTGGTGATCAAAAGACGTATGCAAGTGGAGATATTTTTGTTCTAATATTGGTGGTCGGAATCTGTTTTCTGAAACCCTAATCCAAGATCTGAATTCTTTAAAACACAAATTCGTTTGTGTAACGATTTTGAAGCTAATATTTGAGAGTGTTCATATATTGGTTATTGGCTAATTGTCCTCTAATTTTGGGAGCCAAAGTGCGTATGCAAGTCGAGTTACGTTCGTTTCAAATATGTGACAAGATTCTGTTTTTCCGAAAGTCTAATCCGAGGGTCAATCTTCCTTAGAGCATAACTCGATTGTATATAGTGCATTTTAATAAAAGCTTCCTAGGGTCGTTTTTGAATGACAAAACGATGCAAACTTTTTTTTTTTGTGATATAGTTGTCTATGTATATAGTGCCTTTTAATAAAAGCTTCATTGATGGCCATGGGATCTGCTTTGAATAAAATGATGAAGAGATTTTAAAAATTGATTTAAAAGTTCATGAACAATAATAAGAAACGTTAAATCATGATTTTATGAAAGAAATATAAAATCAATTTTTTCATTGATTGCATATAGTATTGATCTCCTTAGTGAGTTATTCACTCACCCCAACGACCCATCCTTCCCAGGCTTAGTTAGTGGTGGTCTGGTGTGGCGTTCGAGGTACGGTTACCTCGGATATGAGTTTCCCCTTGGTGTCTCCTTGTTGTCCTCAGTGATAACTTATTTTCTTGTATTGGTTTTGTTAAATTTATCGTGGTATTGAATGATTTCATTTCTTACATAGTATTTTTTTCTTTGTTATTTTTTATTCTATCTTTAAGTTTTGTTGATCATTTTATGGACCTTTACCCATTTGTTGTGCTTAATTTGTTATTAAAATTTCTGCTGACAACCTGGCCTTGAGCTGGGGATCAGATTTCCTTTAAAAGTTGGGTTGATTGATCTTTTTGTTAGACCTGCCTTTAGCTCGTGATGTTCTAAAAGTTTTATAATATCCCAAAATAATAATTTCCAGGCATAATATTTTAAATGAATGACAAGTGGGAGAGCAACGTAAAAAATTTGCAAAGAATATAATACCGAGACAACTTGTCACGTAAATGTTAAGAAAGACTAAAAATTGTACTTATTATGGTTGACTAAGATTCACAGCTCAATTCTTTTTAATCAATTGTCACCAACCATATAATTAATTTAACTATTATTTTTAGATCAAAATCCTGAAAAAACCTCTGTTAATTATGAAAAATTTAAAAAAAAAATCGTATTTTTGAAAACCAAATATTGTGGATGACAACATTCACATTTTAAAATTCCTGATTTTTTGTCGCTTAATGGTGTTTGATTTGAGGAAATGATTACGAAAACCATATGTTTATTCTTCTTTTTATTTTATTTTGTACTTTAAAATGTTCACTTAAAAATAATATTGAAAAATAAAGAAGAACAATAATGGAAGAAAAAAAAAAGACTAATTAATTGTCATCTTGACCAACTCTACCAAAGACTTGGCCATAAAGGCCGGAATTCAGAATTTATAATTAATTGTTCTAAGAAAAAGTTAAATTTTAAAGAAAATCTATGCGTTTTCCTTCACTTAGTTAAGTAATTAGCTTATCAATTTGTTGCCTTAAATTCGTGTACATTATATTAAATGGGTGCAAATACATGCATTGATTCATAATTCATAATACGAGTTGTGTGACAAATAAGTAACTTTCACGTTACATATCATTGAGTATAGAATGAGAAATTAAGTGCACATTGTTAGTGATTTTGGAATGAATTAGTTGTATGTAAGGATAGAGGGTATGTGAGTCAATAAGGTATAACATTTAGGCCATGATTTCTACCATCATATGTCTAATCAATGCATCATACATTTATTATATATAGAGAAGTGTACTAGACATAATTGAAATTAGATATTGATTAGAAGAGAGTTTTATATAACATGTAACACATGAGAGTGTACGCACATGAATGGATGATTAATCTGAAAAATAAATATTAAAGTTGTGATGACTAATTATATAGGACGTTAGTACATGATTAGATGTAATATTAATTTAGTTTAGTTAATCCTTATATTATGATTCTTGTTGTGCTTATAAAACTCACCGCGTGGTTTCCTCCAATCTTTTAAGAACAAGTGGTAGCAGTTTAAAAAAAAAAGATAAAAATAAGTTGGGTTGATGAGCCCGACACAACATAGACTCATAAGAATATTTTGATTTTATCTTATTTAGTTTTTAGTTTAATGCAGATTATGACGTAAATAAATTTAGATAAAGTTTTGTATATAATAAGACTTGTAAATTAACGGTGGGTTTTAGTTTTATCTTTTATTTGGCCTAGTGATTGGAAAGTTATGAATTATAGATTTAAATATTGCATATTTAATATTTATAACTCTTCATGCTAAGAATGCACGTTGTTGTTGTAAGTGTGTTTGTTCTTGTTTTAGGACATCAAGTGCGTTCTCGAGTGAATTGCACTAAAGGTAGATTGTAAGGATTGAACGTGCAGATTGCTCACCTCCCACTCTGGGAATCTAGAAGTTGGGACTTGGTGGGACCAGACCCTCGTAGTAATGTTAAATTTTTACTTCTTGACATAACACTCATTATTTGATATAATTAATGACGTATTTCAATTATTTTTAATTTATTACATTAATTATACCTCCTCATTGATGAGAGTAAATTGGTTACCAATTAATGAGTGCGTGGAGATAATAATTAAAACGTAAAAATAGAAAATAAATATAATATTACTCTAATTATAATATCATCTCTACCCATGTTCGGGTCCATTAAGTCTCACCCACGTTATGTTGTATATTTTAACTATTTGTGACAAGCTTTGCGTGACTGCAATGAAATATATATATATATATATATCCAAATTGATATAATAAATTATATCTAAAATATATGAAATTATTTGAAAGAAGTAGGTGGGTCATTGCTTTGACTTACTATTTTCTTATTTATTTGAATATTTTATAATTTTCAACGCTTTCATGGACATTGGGTGTACAACATACGTAATCCTTTATATGTATTATTCTTAACAAGGTATATAATTGAAATAATTGAATAACCTAATAAGTAGTATTCATAATAAGTCAATTCTAAGTCTTGTATTGAAGTCTTGGTCTTTTTTTTTAGTTGTAATAAGAGATTGAAAATGATTAAGTAATCGCTTAGAGTATCAAGCAATTCTTCATTCCACCCTAATTACTTCACAGCTCTCTTCCTCCTCTCCATTTCAACCACCTCCCAAATATGTGCTTTCTCTCTTTCTTTGATTGGAGCCGCCCCTACTACCACAAGGACGAACACCGTTGTTGTCGTTGTTGTCACCCGTCGTGTCGCTGTTGTTGTCACCTGTCGTGCTGCTATGGAATGTTATGGGGTATTTTTGCCTTGTTTGTTATATTTGCCATCGTTGTTTTCCTCGTATTTATCATCCTCAGACCCTCGAAACCCGAGTTTGTTTTGAATGCTGTTGCCATTCATTCCCTCAACGTCTCCTCCTCTCCGATCTCCACCATCTCTGTCTCTATGGAGATTAGCCTCTTGTCCCATAACCATAATGATCGTATCGGCATTCAATACCAAGAGGTCGAAGCTTTTGCTTCCTATCAAGGGGAACAAATCACTTTCTCCACTCCTTTGACCCCGATGTACCAAGGCCACCACGATATCATAGTTTGGTCGCCATTTTTGTCTGAGAACATGGCCCCGCTATCACCGGAGTTGGCAACCACTCTGACAGAAGAAATCAACTTTGGAGAGTTGTTATTTGCAATCAAGGTTAACGGGAAGATCAAGTGGAAGGTCGGCACTTGGACTTCCGGCACCTATCTGTTGAGCGCTAGTTGCCAAGTTTCCATAAATTCCAACAACCTGAATATTACGAGTAACCCTCCTGGGGTGGCTTCAGTGTTCCGTCTTTCTCAAGGTTGTAACGTGGAAGTGGATATGTAAGCCATAAGATGCTCATGCAATTGAAAATTCAATTATGTTATGGATTATATAGGTCGCACCCCAAAAGGGATCCAAGATAGAATGAGGAACGATATGTTATACAAACGAATTGAATCATCCGCACTTTTAACTTTAAAATTAAATAGTCAATGGAATACTTAAATAAAACCTAAATAGTCAAGATCCAACAAACTAGGCTAAACCAAAGTTTCAACAATGACATTAAAATAAAGTGATAAATATAAGTTTAAAATTAAATGTGTCATAAAAGTAATAAGAAAAATTCTATTACAAATTTAAATCAAATTCTAACCTCACAAAATGAACTCTTGAAAGAAAATAATCAATCCTGCGCCAATAGTTGGGGATCTTCCAAACTAAAATTTGAAAGAGTTATTGTTGGGGTAAGTAGACTAAAATAGGTTAAAATTAAAATAAAATGAAGAGCATACCACATATAAAACATCTTAGATAAAATAGGTCTATAAAACAAGTAGTAGGGCAAATGATAAATCATTCCTTTATAGTGTGATACATAAACAAAAGAAGCTCTATTGTACATTATGAAAGACCCAGTGAATATGGAGTCACTCATGGAATCTGGGCACACTATGTCATAAATATAAATAGTAACGGCAAAACTCGACGATCACTAAAGTCATGAAACTAAGACTCATATCAGGTTTAGAGTTTTGTGCCTAGTAACATGACACAATCAGCTCTCTCATTACTCTAGTTAATAATACAAACAAACATATTTTCTAACAGTCGAATGTGCATAAAGAAAATTACGCCCCTTCAATCAAATTTGGTTCACCCAACTAAGTTAATCAATGAAATAATATGCATGCTCAAAATAAAATATGTCCAATGAAAAATACATAATAATATAAAAATTGACGATTATATAACAGATACGTCATTTTATATGAGAGCATGTCTCACAATATGGTTTTATAAAACAATATGATGTTGGATATAAAATTAAACTCTTAACTCAAGAGACTTACCAATAACCAAGCTCAATTCAATTTAGGAATGTCCAGTACACACTAAGTCCAAACTCTATGTTTTGGAACCTAAAGATAACAGTATCATAGAATTAGTGTTAAAACTTTCGCTTAAATTCCAAACTTTGAGTTAAATGAAATGACTTAAGAAAGATTGAGTTGAGAACTCAAAATAGTGCCAAAAATGGCCATGAAATGATCCAAAAATATTTGGGTTTAAAATCCAATTTGGGTCCAAAATGGAGTCCGAGTTGCGGCCCAGTATCGTCTTTTCTTATGTTGGCTGCATAGTTTCACCAGAATTGTCTGAATTTTGGACGAATTAAGTCCCGAACAAATCCACAATATGCTGAATCACAAATACATCACGATTTAAGTCTAAAATCGGTACCTTTTATTTCAAATATCCAAACTTTAACTCCAAATAAAAAATCCAACCTCCAATAGGACTACCACCGCTTGTTTTATTTAACATGTATTCATTTGTTTGACTTTGCTTTTACTAATTGTTTTCATTGACGAATTATTTTATTTAGTGTACAATATATTTAATTCTTTACATTTATTATTTTTAATACTTACATTATTGAAATCATTGAGTAATATAATAAGTATTATTCATATTGATTCAATTTAATTCTCATTTTTGTATTAAAGTCTTGGTCTTTTCTTAGTTGTAAAATGGATAAGTAAAGGCTGGGAACTAATCATTCCACCCCTTCATTATTACATATCTCTTCCTCCTCTTCCATTCCATCCATCTCCCAAGTATGAGCTTTGGCTCGCCCTTTTGCAATAGCCACCATCACTATCACCGCAGCAAACACCGCAAATGTAGTTGTCACATGCCCTGCGGTCGAATTTTATGTGGTATTGTTTCTTTTCTTGTTTTAATTGCCATCATTATTTTTCTTGTATTTATCATTCTCCGACCTTCGAAACCCGAATTTGTTTTGAAAGACACCACCGTCTATTTCCTCAACATCTCCTCCTCCCCGATCAACACCATCTCCATCGCATGCAAATCACCCTCATGTCCCATAATCATAATGATCGGATTGGTATTCACTACCTAGAGGCCGAAGTTTTTGCTTCCTATCGAGAGGAACTGGTCACTCGCTCCACTCAATTGCCCTTGACGTACCAAGGCCACAAAGAAATCATAGTCTGGTCGCCATTTGTGTATGGGAATGCAGTGCCAATATCATCGGAGTCAATAATTGCTATGAGAGAAGAAGCCAACTTTGGGGAGACGTTGTTTACCATTAGGGTTAATGGAAAGGTCAAGTGGAAGGTTGCGACGTGGACTTCGGGCAGCTACTCTTTGAGCGTTAACTGCCCCATGTCCATAAATTCCGACAACCTTACTATTACGAGTAACGCACCTGGAGTGGCTTCAGTTTTTCCTCTTTCTCAAGGTTGTAATGTGGAAGTGTAAGCTAGGACATGTTATATATATATATATATATATAACATGTCCTAGCTTACACTTCCACATTACAACCTTGAGAAAGAGGAAAAACTGAAGCCACTCCAGGTGCGTTACTCGTAATAGTAAGGTTGTCGGAATTTATGGACATGGGGCAGTTAACGCTCAAAGAGTAGCTGCCCGAAGTCCACGTCGCAACCTTCCACTTGACCTTTCCATTAACCCTAATGGTAAACAACGTCTCCCCAAAGTTGGCTTCTTCTCTCA